>JAVDOI010000009.1:21180842-21678342 GCA_032191485.1 Leptoclinus maculatus
TGCAATATTTTTATTAGGTTACAATGTACATTACAAAAATATAATGGTAATTACTAAATAAGGATTGTCAAAATGTAACTGTTCAGCTGAACTTTGTTTGAAACATTGGAGAACATGATGATTTCTCTACCTTGCAGTACTAGCAAACAATAAAACCCCACTGTGTATGCAGGCACACATACACAACACCACCTTTCGCTCGTTATCATTTATACAATAACACTGAGTGCATATTTACAGTCAGCACAATATTCACACAGAGGGCAAAACCATCCGCAGTCAGTTGCAATTAATTGAACAAACATTGGTATCTATTATTACAGAGTGAATTTACAATCACTACAAATGAAACACATTCACTCCTGCAATCGATTAGTCATGCCAAGTGCCATGAGGAGCTTCTGGTGAAAGGCCGGCACCCTCTCCTTATGGACGGGCCAGTCCAGGACGCAGCATGAACGCAACATGCCCCTACGGATTAAGAGTGAGCGAGACAACTTGTAGTCGTGGACGTCCTGCAGGAAGACCAGAACCACCGAGTCCCTGCTTTCTTCAATGACCTGGTGAAGTGCATGACGGGCTTGAAATCTGGATAAGGAAAGAGACGAGGGCAGGAGTGCAAAGAGACAATTGTGAGAACTCAGTATGCCACCCAGACAAAATATACTACACATCACAAAATTCTAAATGACGTAATTAGAATTAGAAACCTTATGTAGAATCTAAAATAGTATATGAATCAAGTAGCGTAAGTTTGATTTACCTCCCACACCAGGGATCCCTGAGAAGAGCTTCAGTGACGACAAACAAGATCTTTCTGGACTTTCTCATATTATCCACGATGGATTCAAGCTTTAACATGCCGGGGACAAAATCTCGATCCTCCAAACAAAACTTGCACATGTCATTCTCTAAGGGGACCATCCTTCTCTCCACCCAGCTACCGTCTTTCTCCGCGTGGATGACGTAAGCGTCGTACTCAAATTCCCTGCCCTCTTCAACTTTGGCGTCGCTGAATCCTAACGTGCGATTGATCAATATGTTCCAATAAAACTGGATCCTCCAGCCGTGGAACCGCACCAGAAGCGCAGTTACTGTCAGCATGATGACGGCAGTGCTGCTCAGTATGTATAGAGTCTGAAATGGGGTCATGTCTTTGCAGGAGAGGGTGTCAAAATCCATGACAGAGCGGTTAAAGTAAGCGAGTGGGGTATTGCACAAATACTGGTCCCTGAGACCTGGCACGCTTGTCACACGTGTGTCGTTCAACCATGTCACGAACCACAGCATGCTCTCACACGTGCAGTCAAATGGATTTTTGTCCATGAGAAGCAGGCTGAGGTTGCTCATAGGAGTTTTGAACACTCCGGGCCTCACAGCCGTGAGCTGATTCTTCTGTAAATCTAAAACCCGCAGTGAGCTCAGATCATCAAAAATGGAGTCCTTAAGACTATTAAGGAGGTTGTTGGCCAGGCGGATTTCGCGGAGGTTACTCAACCCTCTCAGAGCTTCTGCAGGGATCTCATCCAGCCCGTTACTATCCATCTGTAAGGTCATCAACCTCCGGGTGTCTTTGAGAAAAAACACTGGCCCACCGAGGTTGCCGATCTTCCACAAGCGGGCTAAGTTATTGTGTTGGAGCTTCAGCACTTTCAGGTTCACAAGCCCCTCCAGCATATTCTCTCTTAGGTTAGCAATGTTGTTGTTGCTGAGATCCAGAACGGTGAGGTTGGACAGGGTACTGAATGGAGAGGGATCTATGTTCACTGCTTCAGCTTTGAGACTTCTTCCCAAAATCAGGACCCTCAGATTGGGCACATTCACAAAGGACGTGGGGCTTAGATTGACTGTCTGGTGGTTATCGGACATGTAAATCTCTTCAACTTGGCCCAGGCCTTCAAACTCTTTGCCAGTGAGCGTTTGCTTGATAAAGTTGAAATCCAGAAGAAGAGTGGTGAGGTTTCTCAAAACGGAGAAGCTTCGAGGATTAATCTGTGCTATAGCTGTCCCTGTTAGATTTAGCTTTCTGAGAGGCGATCCCGCAAGTGAGACTAACGTCTTGCTGGTGATGTTTCTGAGCGAGGTGTAACTACTCCAGCTCATATCGAGTTCCCGAAGACTTGTCAAGCCTGTAAATGTGTGCTCTTTAATTTCTTGAATGGCAGTTCTCTGCAATATCAAACTCTCCAGGTTACTCAGTGGTTGGAAGGAGAAATCGTCGACAATCGGGGTGGTGTGACTTTTCACAAGAGCTTTTGTCAATTGGAGTCTTTTCAAACTTTTGAGCCCCTGAAATGTGTCCTTGGTCAGGTGTCTGATCTTGTTGTCTGTCAAAATTAGAGTCTGAAGTCTGGACAGCCCCCTAAATGCGCCTTCTTCAATTTTGTCCATGTCGTTACGGGACAGATCCAGAAAGGTTAGATTTGTTTTCTGTAGCCCTGTAAAGGTTGTGTTTGTGAGTGTGACCAGCTTCGTCTTCCGAAGAAACAGGGCATCGATGGCTGTCCCTGACAACTCCGAGCAGAGTTTAGAAATAACAAGCGTGCCCATTTTACTTCCATCCATGATTAAAGTACGTAGGCCTGAAATGGGCTTAAAGCAACCAGGCTCCAACTGCAACAAAACATAACACAGAGGTCTTGCGGTGAGACAAAAAAAGGGAAACAAAATAGACAACTGAAAGCAAGGATCTTCAAATACTACTTCCTAACACTGGTTCCAATTTTGACAACACCATTTCATTTCCCATTTCTCGGTAAGTTTCTTACCGTTTCCACGGATGACATGTTGAGGACTTGCAGAAAGGACGAATTGCTAAGAAACAAGAAGTCCTCTTTCTTCAGGCTGGTGAAGTCATTGAATGCCAGATCGAGGCTCACGAGTCTGGGCAGCTGAGGCTGGGAGCCGAGCTTGGCTGACTGCAGTTTGTTTATGGACACATCAAGAACTTTCAGGCTCTGTGAACATTAAAAGGAGAAAATGAACGTAATGCATGAGAGGCATATCGAACAACTGTGAGGAAAATGAAGCTAGCTATTACTCTAGCTATTACCGACCCAACTCATCAGTGTAACTGTACCTGTAGTGCAGAGAAGGGCTCCCCTTCAAGCCGTAGCTTATTACTAGCCATAATCAACCGTGTTAGATTGGTGCAATGGCTCACGTCCTCCTTCTTCAGCACATACACTTGATTGTGTTCCATGTTCAGTGTCTGCAGCAGAGGCAGTGTCTGGCACAAACCCCGTTCCAGCTTGGTGATACTGTTGTAGCTGACGTTGAGGTAGAGGAGGCCTGGGTATGGGGCGAGTGACACAGGGGGAATCCTCTTCAGTCTGTTGTGAGACATATCCAGGCTGGTGATGCTCTTGGGAAGGTCCGGGGGGACCGCGCCGAGGCTGAGGTGGCTGCAGTCAGCTCTGCCGTCTTGCACATTGCAAGAGGTCTTCTTCTGGGAGGCCACGCAATTGCAAGGTCCCGTCATGACATTGCACATGATGATCAGCGTCAGGAGAAGGGAACGTGGGGCATGCATTGTTTCAAAAACCTTGAAAAACAAAATATGCATTAAAATATGCATAAGCCTTAGCCTTTTTCTTTCTAGGCAATTTGGGGGCAGCACAACAAGAATAGCACCGATATAATATAATCTTAGAAAGTTAATTTGGCAAACATGTTTGCAAATAGTTATACACACCTGGAAGACAAAGGAAATATAAGGAGCATATTTACTTTTTCTCTTTGAGCTCTGTTTTAGCTTTGTCTGTCTTCTGTTTGGTGCTGAGCAGTTAATATACAGTGGGGGGTTATTTTTAGAACTTTTTCGCTTTAAACAACATGGCTGCTGCTACTGAGAGTGACTCAAAACAGGAAAGCTGCGGGCCATAAATAATAAAACAAGGAGCTAAAAGACGCAGAAAAGCTTCAGAGAGGAGAGGGGAAGTCTGGTCAGGTGATAATTCGCTGTTCATCACTAGCAACATATTTCAAATCATTCATTTGATCTTTTGTTAATATAAAAATGCTGACTGGTGCCACTTTAACTGACACATCGGTCATCAATGTGTGACTCAATATTGAGGAAAAAGTTTCAACAGAAATCTCTCTTCTAAAGACATGCAGTAAGCTATATTAACATTACTATCGCAGTTTATTTCTATGACTAGTTACATGATCACAGCATATAAAACCGGCAGAGATCTTACCAGATTGTGCCTTTTACTTGTCAGACTTCATCGACTTGAAACCGAAGGCATCACTTCCAGCACCACAGTCTCTTTTGCTCGGGAGCGCAGACAAGACTCTGCAAGCTCCCAAAATCAGACTATACGGAAATGAGCAACTGTCAACTCCGATTTCACTTCCATTTAACTGTTTCATGCACGGGGAAGTTGAACAAAATTCATACTCACTTCCTACAAACCAGACGGGATCCAGCCTATTTAAGAGTATTAAACATCCGAAGTGTCTGATGCAATATAGACTGAATAGTGCTCTAAACATCAACAAGGGTTTGGTAAGGCGCGGTGTAAACACGCTATGTTGTGGTTCGGCGCAGTAGGACGAATACAGCCAGACTACCGGAAAACAAAAACCGTAATGAACATATGTGTTTGTGTGTTAAATAAGGGCACGTTGTTTCCAATTGCCTGTAACATGCTAAATCTTGTAAATGTGTTTATGACTGTTTTTACTATGAGTAATACATCAATATATTTGTAAACAGTCGTCTCATTATGAGGTGACATTTGGGGATTTCGTGGCGAAGACTCAGCGCTGAATGGGACAAATACCGTAAACGTAAGAGTAGACATACAAGACAATTAATGTGGAGGAGCGAAACTGGCTGCAGGTTTGCTGTAAATAGTGTTAATAGATCTAAAGCCTCTAATAACTTTAAAACAACATATGAATCTGCCTAGGTGACGCACCTCCGTCATTAGAGCGTATCTCTGCTGCTTTATAGGTGTCATATAAATGTATATGTATTCTGGAAACAGGTGCAGAGTACAGTCACGGTCTGTCTATGTGTCAGACTTCCTGCCGTGTGCATAGTGACAAGAATGAATTTGTCTTCGATCCGTCACGTGTCACGTGTCACCCTCACTAGAAGACAGGTCGGCCCAGTCTTGCTCTGAGCGAACAGGATTAACAGGATATTGTATTCTTGGACTAAATTCAAATAGCATAAGCGAGTCTGCCTATTTGGATCTGTATGTCATATTATTTGTATACGGTTGTTAGAATTCAACGCTCAGCAGCTACCTTATTCAGTTTTGGCCAGCAGGTGCATCTTTATGGTGTATCACTTTAATTTAACATAATGCACACACTTATTAAAGTCACGTAGGAAGCTGAGTATGAGTTGTTGTACCGTCAAAATAAAGTGTGACCAATAAATGCATGTTTCTAAAACCTATGATATCTCTAATAGAATATATAATTGTAGCAGGTGAAAGTGAGTGAGTCATTCACCTGATGCATTTGGTTCCCTAAAATACGCTCTGCAATAGTTACAATGCAGAAGTAAAACAATAGTGCATTCGTGCTCATGTTACCAGAGTAGAGGGTAGCACTACTGCACGTATTGAAGATCAGTTTACTTTAGTACGCCTTTAAAGAATACATGACAATAGTATTTGTTATTTTTTTCCTGTTGTGCATGTTATGTTTACAATTATGTATCACAAATTACCCTGGGGCAGAAACACTGCCTTTTAAAATTCATAACATATTTTAAAATGTAATTAATATAACTGGGTTGTTGAAAATATGCTTTACAAAAACATGTATAAGCGTGATACACTCAGAGTAGGTTTGCTGAGTATCCCTACTCTCTTTCATAAGCAGTCACACACAAACAAACCTGGGAGCTGCTTTAAAAGTTCTGAGGCAGGGGTGGGTGTTGTCATTTCACGCACTCCTTTAGACCAACTTCTAAGTCCAGGAAAACAGTAATCGTTCTAGTCATATGATGATGTTTAATTCTTAGTTTTATTACATTGTATAACGTTAAATGCCCCCATTCAGAACACCAGAGAAGTGAAACTTAAGGGAGATAAACTGGACCAAAAACAACAACAGGGTTACGTTTAAACTACCACTAGAGGGCAGTAACATCCTTTTATTGTGCTGCTCAACATCCCTGCAATAGACACTGTAGGCCATTCATGGTGCTTCTTACTTCAATAGTTTCATATATTTCAAGTTTTGTTATAAAAAGATATCAAAGATACACTTTTTTAATACTATACATAATGTAGTAGCATATGATCTGATATGTTGTTGCTCACTTGAAACAAGCTTCTCTGCTTTTGTTTCTCTGTTGCAGCGTGGCAAATCAATTATTATAGGTATTTGTAGGATTTGGCATTATAAGTAACTTTTCGGTGATTCTTACTTTATTTGGAAATGCACAACAGGAGCAGCTTCTCCCCAATCTGAGCACTAAAGAACACTTTGGCCAGAGTCAACTGTGAGAGGCAGGATAATTATTCAAAGGCAATATAGACAGTATATGCTCTGAATATCGCATTTAGCACCTATTTCCCCTAAGAAATACATTGCAAGTAAATGGAGTGAAACTAATTTATCGAGCAGTATATATCACAACAGTTCTAAGCAGCAAGTGGTGTATTATTGAGATGGTCCAAAAACCAATAAATCTGAAGATAACCATTGGCCATACCCATTTGGAAAGGTCAGCAGTAATGTAAAAGCAGAAATGACCTTCTGCTCATGTTAAATGAATCATGAACTGGAACCACAGTTGATCAACAAACTGCACTCCTGAAAGCAAAAGCAATTACCTTCTTGTAATTGATGGGTAAGTGATGTGTCCTTGCATCCCCCGGGCTATCTTTTCAGTTGAAGGGAAATTCACTTCAAACAGAAATACTTGTTTTTTTTCATAGTTGCTTTAATATCCCGTTCAAAGTTCATTCACTGAGCATGCCTTTCACTGGAATATCCTCGGTGTCATTTAAAATCTTTAATTATATCATACCAACAGCCACTGTGAACCAAAGTGTGTTAATTAGCTTTGACATCAGCTGTCGCGCAACAGAGCCCATGTCCCATCAGTCCCAAGAATGCCATTAATCCAAAACCAGCACTGGCACCGTTCAAAGCCGCACTGTGTCAAAGTGCTGTTCAAAACAATTATTCATTTCACCAATATCTTTGGTGAACTCTGTCTATATGTCTAGCTTTTCTTAAATTCGTTGTTCACATCTTATCACATACTGTACATAGTGGGTTTGTTTTAAAGCCCCCTCTAAGCTAGCATAATGACTCAAGGAATGAGCCGCTCTGTCTGTCCGCTACTTTGGTCCAGACGGAAATATCTCAAAAACAATTGGATGGATTGCCATGAAATCTGGTACAGTCATTCATTGCTCCCCAGAGGATGACTCCTAACGCCTTTTGGTGATCCCCCATGTTTTCTTCTAGGACCACTGTGAGTGTAACGTTTGTCCTTCAGGGGGGTTTGCAACCACCCACCTTGGTGCCCCCATTGTTCGAAAGTTCGAGCAAAGTGACGTCTTGAAAAGCCCCTATGGCAGATAAAACATGATGAAGCCCACTGGGGTGACCTCCCAGTGGAGGAAACATGATGAAGTGCTTTCTTCTTTTGATGGAGAAAATGTGATGCAATGCCATATGGGCTGCCCTACATACTAGACAACTTACTGAATGCTGGTTGCCCACCGCACGCCTTTTATATTTATCAAACACTTTTATTAAATCATGCTGGATATCATATTATAACAATATATAATATTTGTGATTGTTTCCTGGATTGTACGTGTCATAGAATTTCCTGCACAATATCTCTGCCATGTGCCTATTTCAAAAAGAGTGGTAGCAACCTGCATTTAGTGTCTTAACTCCTCTTTTGACGAAGCATGTAAGCTTATTTCTCTGTTTACCCCTGCACACTCTGTTCGCTAATAGATTATTGATTATGTGGAGATTTATGGAGAGAGGACGCTGACTCTGTGGCCTTTTAATTTCAAAGCACATCTTCTCTCTTAGGAAACTGGATTAATACTGTGGATGAATACAATTGTGTTGCATATCTTTGTTGGTGATTCTTCAATATGCAATGCAGGAAACCGCACATTGCCCCAAGAAAGGAGTCCTCCATTCATCCGCCATAGTCACACAGACACAGACCTGCATGCACTTTTCTATCCCCTCTCTTTTCCTCTTCATCCTCTCCTCAGATTATTAGAGCAGGTCCGTCCTGGGATAGACCTCAGGCCACCTGATTGGTTTAGCCCGGTGTTAAGTCAAGGCAGATTACAGGGCTTTGTGCCAATGGCTGGATTGCTGAAGACCGTAAAAAGTGGAGAGAGCTAGCACTGTGGTGGTGGAGGTGGTCAAGTTAGTAATGTGACATCAGATTCGGGGGCTAAATTGTGTGCACTGTCAACAGCTCATTAGGGGAAGGAGGCAAACACTGGCACTAACAGGAATTAGATGCACAACAGATTCACTCAGGAGAAACACAACTTGCTACCGGAATGAGGGATTAAAAGTAAAGCGAACTACTGTACTGTGGACTGAGTGACAGGCATTGCTGTACATGTTTCACTTCAGCCCGAGGGTGGCTAGTGCGTGTCATGCGTCCGTGTGATTGAATGCACTCATGCAAGAGGGATAACTGGGGGAGGCAGCGGCTCCATCAATGGGAGTGTGTGTGCCGCATTCTTCATTTTACCGGCTCGGGCAAATCTCCTCTGCCTCATTTGCAGACTGAATCTCTGGAGTGTTGGAATGCCTCGAAACCAAAGGTGAGTTTGCCCTATTGGCTCTTCACTGTTATACATGGTGGGTGTTAACCTATGTTATGTAACTCACAAGGTAATGTCATTATCAACTCAAATCACACTGATAAACACTCTCACATTGTGTGCCTGTGAGTTTATGTGTGTATTTAGCCCATAAACCTCACGCGATGTTAATGGGGTTAATTGCAGTCTCACAGCAGTGCATTGTAATGGTCTGACGTAATGGGCATCTGCTGTATATGAGCAGCTCAAGTGGAAAAAAACTAAAATGAGTGCAAAAAAGCTGGGGAGCAGTGGTAATTTAAGTCTTGTTAGTTTGACTGTGACACTGATATTTGAATAAAAGGGGGGTTAAATGCTCTGATTCATCTTCATCACGATGTGTGACGAGGAGATTTTAGATGTTGAAGAGGGAAAAAAAGGTCATGTACATACAAGGAGCGGTGCAGGCAGTAGCATCAATGTTGTAGTATGTTCTCTCTGCCCTCTGCAGAAAAAAAAAAGACACTGCAGCAATATCTCCCCCTCCCCAGTTTGCTGAACAATGATGTTTGGAGGTCGGACGCCCAGCTCTGCTACTGGTGTCAGCCACTGACACACAGCTTGTGTGGTTGTTACACCTCAGAGGAAGGGAGGGGCAAATGTGCATTTTAATTTCAATCAAATGCTTGAGAGAATACAGAACAGAACAGGATATGGATGTATTACTCTTGGTGTTCCTTATCAGATTTAGTCCTTTTATTGAGGACATGAACACAGACATTACGTAGATGACTCCACTATGTGTCACACGGCACACAAGATAACAATGTGTAAGAGTCAGGTGAATAAGCATTCACTGACAGATTGTAGCATTCTAAGGAATTGTGGAAGCCATTATTCCTGATTGTGATCAATGAAACCCCCATAGAGGACTAACTGCGCTACTGAAAATTATAGAATGTCTTCACATCAGTGAAAACATACACTGTCAGCTGCAACTGTTGTGCAATTATCGACACGTCATTGTGTCCTTTCTTTTTTATTTGAGCATTAGCTGATGGTATGTGCTTCTCATCACTGACTAGTGCTCCCAAAGTGCTGACTCGGGTCTCTTCTCACTATAAGTGGTCCCCAGGGGTGACAGGATATCAATACTGAACTGGAATCAGCAGCGTGGATCTACTACTGTGCTGTTAACTCTCTGCAGTGCAGCTCTGTAAAATGCAAGGGGAGACAATTCAGTGTGTGGGGAGCGCGGCTGGAAATATGGCAGATACAGTGAAAACCTTATTGGGGCTGTAACTCTTTGCAGTCGTTCAATTAGATAAACCAGTGTAGCCCATAAATAATCTTTACAAACTTTTTTTTTTACAATTATATGAAATAGAAAGAGGTAAGGAAATCTTCGCATTAAGCTATAACCACCAAATTAGACATATCAACTGTTTCATCACTAAGCCTTTTTGTTAAGATGTACTGCATGACATGTATACTGTATGTGTATGTGGACATATACAGCACCCAGAGATGAGAGGCCACTTGGGGGCAGCAGAAACAAGCCATGAACACAACATTAACACATAATCAAAGTTGAAATGGCTGATATGTTAGCAAACACTTGACTATTTACACAAGAGATGCAGAGTAACATCTCTGGGCACTCAGCAAATGTTAGTTTAATAGTCCCTCTTTTTTTAGCTCTTTATTTAGCTCTGTTTTGGTCTTCTCCAACTCCTGAGGAAAATATCTAGCTCTTAAGCTGCTAAATGTCCCGCTATGTTCATTAGCTATAGTCGCTAACCCACACTTTAAAAGTGCTATACACAGGATAAGGAGCATTTATATTGCCTTGGCTCTCATCAATGGCGACGTCTGAGCCAGTGGCTTGCAGCTAATGGTGCTATAAGCGCTAACAGTGCAGAATATGGCAAAAGTGCTGAGCTAGCAGTGTTTACCCGAGGGGTAACTCAAGGGTGAATGCTACGCTTCCGCGACAAGCTGAAACCGGCATATGAGGCCGCACAGAGTGGTGGCTGTGTCAATCCAGTCAGGCTATGTAAACAAAGCAAGGAGAAATTTGGATTACAACATACACACGGAGGGAGAGTTATTTCATTCTCTCCTCAGGTAGAAATTACTCCATATCTTTATGTAGCAAATAGTTAATTGCTGCTATATTGCTGCTTTAATCCCATTTATAGCACCTTTTGTAAATATTAAAGGAACAATAGTTGGTCTTTGGGTGTGTATGTAAAAGTATGTTGGTTTTAATCTGAATCATTGAGAGACAGTAAATCTTCATTATCATGTTTACTCAATTTTAGTTTCTTACAACATCTTCCTCGGGCTTTGTGATGAGATCTAATTCGTGCCTGCAGTTTACAGACAGTGCCTTGAGCCCTGTCCCCCTGTTTTGCAGAGACATCGTGTGTGAAGAGTTGCCACTGCGAGACCATGTGCTGAAGGCTGTGAAACAAGTGGCCTATTCAGAGGGAGATTACACCCTTCTAACGCCAAACTGATTGCATGGAAGGCAGGCAGAGAGAGCTTTGTGCCAGCACCTTAAGCTTTGGCTTCAACAATCTGGCAGTACCAACAACCCTGTCAGTGATAGTTAGCAGATGGGACTTAATGCCTTCTTGATTTAAAAAAACACATGGTTTGAGGGAATGTTTGAGGTGCAATGGTTCCTTTTGAACATACAAATATAATAAATTGAAGAACTTCTGCCGACCGGCATCATTTCTCAAAAGTACATTAGCTGTCTTTCATCTTCCTCATTCAGGAGTGTCATTATGTTGCACAACGCTCAGACATATTGTTTTAATTACCACTGGCTGCAGATGATTTTAATGATTTGTATGTACTGTTTAATTATCACCACTGTCCAACAGAGCACGGCATCTTCAATGAAACAAACAAAGAAACAAACCGAAAAGAAAAGTAGATGTGACCAAACCAAATAAAGCAATAACATATTGTTTGATAGGATTTAGTTGATTTTAGAGTTCAAGTAGGTTTCAGCTGATAAATAAATAAATAAACACACAATTTTTCCTCCATCCACTTATAAGTTCATCCCCCTTTGGCTAAATACACAAATATTTCCCTGGGTCATGTGGTTAAAACTGATTTAGCGATTTAGGTCTCTTTTGGTGTAGCGGAGCAGCGCTGTTACCAAAGAAGGAAGAGGGAGATTCATGGGTCACATTCCTCATCCTAAAAAATTCTAAGCCTGAGATTGCTTTGCCCCGCTGCATGCAACACGTTCAGCAGGACAATTTGTGACTTGTACATTTCCAATTTTCCCATTTCCTGTTTGGTGCTAAAGCTGTGAACATACTGGAACTTAGAAGTGAAAGGCCGGTGATAGCTTTGCCACTGTGATAGCAGTGTTTTCTCTGCTGCACATAGAAGAAATAAAACGAAAACAGTACAGTGTTATTTTTAACTCAAGCCCATTTTTTCTATCACGTTTTAAACTATTATGCATCCATTGTTTTTTCTCTGAATCAAATCAAATTAACTTATTTGCACCACCATGTACACAATTGCGTACCACTATTGTATGTTTGATCTGGATTAATCTCCTCCTGTTGTCTCCTAATGAATGTCCCTTCTCTCCCCTCGGGCAACGCAGGTCTGATAGGATTAATAGAGCCATTACTTAATTACAAGCCCGAGAAAAAGCTGAAAATCTATGAAGAGGATTTACAGTTTTTACAATAAATCAGGGACAGAATTCTGAAGCAAAGCTTTATTTTTTGATGAATTATGAATTATTTCCCCTAACAGGCTCATCATTAACAAGTAGATGATGGAAACAGCGAATGCGGTTGATTCTGCCAACTCTGTACAAGCAAACGCAGCTGGTTTCTCTGCTGCTGATATGGAGCATCACAATAATTACTCAGTGTGTGAACATGGGTGGGTGCAGAAATGGGCAGAAATATATGAATACACATGCAGCTGTTCATCACCAACCTTTTGTTAAAATCTGGTAAATGTCAAATCCGGGTTCCCACTTTTTTCGAGAAATAATTTGTCAGGACTTTTCCAAGACATTTTCAGTGACGATGTAGCTGGTGTGACTCTCTCGGAACACTTACATGTTCCTCTCTGTGGAAGTCTGACTTCAAAGACATGCAGTCTGTATAATTTACCTCTGAAATCATTTCTTACATGCTTACTGTAGAAGTGATGTGTCAACTTTTGCAACTAAACCTAAACTCCAAATAATTTTCCAGGACAACGCACGTTGTTCCAGTACATTTTACTTTTTCAAATTGTTTTCAAATGATTGGTTGTTAAGAACCGTGTTTAATGGTGCATCATGTACCTTAAAGAAACCTTGAGCCAAGATAGTTTGGGCTATTACTGTAACTGTATTCAAGTGTGGAAGTCCTGCTGTTATTTAATGGAAACATATCTAGGGTGTCTCTCAGCCCGTTTCTCAATGCATTCTGGGATAGGCTATAGGAGTAGTAATAGAATATTAAAAGTGTGAGAACTGGATGGATAGATCAATTGAGATGGTACCTATGATGTCCTCTACTGGCTTCAGAACAACATGAAACTCCATCTACTCTAAAGATAGAAATGTGTTTTGATGGTGAATATCCCAGAATTTGACTTAGCAGCAGGAATTCAGCTAAAATAGCAGGAAGTACTAACTCCTGAACATCTCAAGTGAGACATCAAGCACACAACTCTGCGTTCCCTCCAAGATAAACAAGCACGTTATCTCGCAGAATACAGTGATCACAATGTTTGTCTTGTCCCTTGTGAGTGTGTTGGTTAGTTTTGTGGTGTCACTAGTGTGGAAGCTTTACCCACAAAGTTGAAAGAACATCCCCACCTCAAAAACAAAATCTGAATTTGGGTCTATTCAGCGTTTTATAATGGCATCTATAGGATTGCGCAATGTTCATGTAGAATTTATGTATTGTGGATTGTTCTGTTGTAACCTTTTAGAGGCTGAATTACATTTCATTCACAGCTCCTGCTCCATGATGCCTTGAAACAGTATCGCTGGCGATGCAACATTAACTCAGGTGAATTTAGTGGGGCAGTTGATACTGGACTGACTTGTCATTGTGAGTCATGAATCACGCTTACGGGTACTTTCAAAGCACGTTATGACATTTTTTTTAAACTCATGAATTCAACATGGAGAAAGAGTCACAATCATTGCAAACTGTTAACTGTTAAAATGTATACTTGAGGCAGGTAACAACACATGCATCCTGTATTGCAAACCAGAGATTCATTGTCATGTTTGAGGATATAGTTTGTGGTTTTGTTGCGCTGTAGTGGATTGCTTTATATGGTAGATGTTCTGCTCTCAATGTATCCATCTCCTTTACTTTTGTTGTCTTGGGACATAATACACAATAAAACACATTTGGTTTAAATCAAGAAAAACCTTTTTATTTGTATTTATTTATTTCCTTTTTAATTGTTAGGTAAATGCGAAGTAAAAAAAGACAATGAATTAAATAAATAATTGACAAAGAAGGAGAGAATAATTATAAGATCTGCTTCGTGATAGCATCTAAACTCTCTGGAAATGTGGAGTCTTGATGGATAATTCAAAGTTAAAGACATCTCTCCTAAGCTGACAATGAGCGTATTTTCTCACCAAACACCTGATAGTGTGAACCTGAAAGGTTCAAAGACGGGATCTTGTGACACGGTCTGAGCCGGCTGGCATATCCACTAGTTGACTGGCATGACATCCTCTTGAAGATGCTCTTACTCTCCGTGACATCACTTTGTATTGCTCCCTGCATACTTTCTGCCTCTGTACTCAATCTCATTTCACTTACTCGTAGTCTCCATTGTGTTTCTCCAGCGCTACTCGTCTAGTATGTTTACTTACCTCCTGCTCTTCTAGTGAGCATTCTGGCAGACACCACATCAGCATCCAGCTATGCAACATTTCATCAGCCACAACACAACTTATCAATCCACTCAGCAGTCGCACAGCAGAGGCCTGGCTCACCAACATCAGTGGAGGGTATTAAAGTGGATGAAGTGCCGAGGTAATATTAGAAATGAGTTTCAGAGACAGAGTCTATCAGTAATTGTGTTTGGAAGACACACGCAGGGGTGAAACATGAAGGGGTGTGTTGCATAACGAGCGTAAGCAGCTCTGTGTTCGCTTTATGCCCCGATAAGGAAAAGCAGAGAGCTGTACGAGGTTATGAGCTCCAAGAGTAAGATTAGAGTTTCAATATCAGGGTTGCCATATAGTGGATCATACTTTGTGTAGAGGTACCACAATGATCCCAGTACAGATTTGATCAAAACCATGAGACATGCATATTGATACTGAAACAAAATAAAGCTTAACTTACTGATGTATATAGCAGGTTTACCATGGTCACCATCTTAGTTTAGTGTGTTAGCATGCTAACATTTGCTAATTAGCACTGGGTATGGATGCCTCAACCAAATTTCATGGCAATCCATCAATAAATGTTTGGCAATTTCACATAAAACCTCACAGAGGCAATAGAGTAAAAGACATGGGATCACCAAAGTCACATCATCCTCTGGGAACCATGAACATCTGTACCAGATTTAGCAGCAATCTATCCGATATTTGTTAAGATATGTTCGTGTACATCCCTAATATCTTGGGGATGTTTAAAAGCATGCGTGGAATGTGATTGAAAAGATGATCCTACACCTGGCAGACACCGAAATGTTTGGTTATATTGTTTTATCCAGCACACTACTTCAGGACAGATTCCACTTTAAATGGAATTTCCTCGGGTCAAAACACATTTGCTGTTTGTGTTTTAGAAATTAATTTTATCACAGCTTCACACAGGATATTGCAAGAGGGAGAAAGGAGCAGATAAATTAGCAGTCTGGTTTCCTAGAATCATCCTCTTGCCCTGCTGCTGTAATTACGGTATTTGACTCATTATACAACCACAGCCTCTGTTGGTGGGAGCTGCCCTCTGAATGTTCGACAGCTGCTGACTCCTCATCTGAAGGGAGTAAAACAGCAAGGCACGCCAAACAGCATATTGTGCCATGCGGATGTGCTGAACATGAAATATTGTCCCTAATTTGGAAATAACTGCTGTCAGCTGAGAGAGACTACTCAATATGAGGAAAATGTAAAACCTATTTCAGTATTTTACCGTATTGCATGTGTTACTGTTACATTTAATAGTCTGTGTTTTTTATACATGACTCGGTGACTCTACTTACATATCCTTGTTCTGGTTTTGGTCTCCACCTGCTGAGAGAATGTGTTTCTGTTTAACTTTCTTCAGCAGCTATAGGCACTATCTTTGTCTGTGTGCACTTTTGATTTATGAGAATGGAATTTGGGAGCAGTATACAACCAAAACAATGGCATAAAACAGGCTAAATATCTCTGTTGCGCTGCAACAGTAGGGTGATAAATCTCTGTGACTTCGTCACTACGAGCAACCCTTTATTTATTGCACACATCATCTGATCCATTATAGACAATATTGATGAGTGGGGCTTTAAAGACCAGTTCAGGCAGACCACAAGTAGAGCCTGTCAGGAACAACGCACACTTCTTTTCTATTCAACCAGCTAAGTCAGCAAATGTATTTGTAAGACCTGTTACAACACAGAAAAATATGTGTACGACAAATATTAGAGGAAACTAATTTACTTCTGCCTCTCCTTTCTCTGCCTCGAGTCTCATCATTTCTAACATCCTCAGCACTATGGATTAGCAGCAATTGAAGAGGATTAAACTTCAACATGTATTTAGAATACAGAAAGTTATACATTATTTATGATGTGTTATGAATGGCTCTATGAGTCAACCATCACTTAGCATATTTTTCCGGTCTAGGATGTTGCAAAACGTTATTTACATTTCATTTCATTAGAAATAACGCCAATAGGATTCATGGCCAGTATTTCATCTCAATATACCTTTCATTTATGTTATGTTGCTGTTATGCAGCTTTGGTTTATCTATTAGCTACAGATATTACTGACATCAATGTTTAGAACTGTCTATCTACATTTCTAAAGATGAATTAAAGTCATAACATTGTCATGCAGTTAAAGATTCCCCTGATGTGTCATGTCAATTTATAAGCTAGAATTTAGCCTACAGTATGGTTCTTATCTTGCATCTCTGCTCCTCCATGTCCTTCACCGTGTCATTTGTTATTTTGTTGTCCTTCAGCTCCTTTTTTCCACCATTTTTCTCTGTTCTGTTATGTCAGCCTCTCCACAACATCCATCGTAACAACGCAGTGCCAGCTTTGATGTTCAAAATGAAGACCCATGTGTGACACTGGGCAATGTTGCCTCTCTTTGATTGATGGAGCACAGTAGGAAGGCAGAGGGCAGGGTGAGTCTTGGGTTAGATGAAGTGCAAATTGTACTTTGGTGTTTGAATGATGGTTGGCTGACATAGCTCAGCATTTCATCCCCTTCACTCCATGATTGAGAGGTAGAGATTAACCCTGTTAAAGTAACATGGGAATTTAAACCTGCAAACATTAACAGACAGCAAAGGGTCGACTTGCACTTCAGTGAGACTGCTAAATAGAGAGATGATGCAGGACTCTACGTCAGCAGCCTTGTTCTCTCACGTATTTGCTGAGGCATTTCACCTGGTCAGCTCTCAGACATCAAAGCTAGACTGGAATATAAGTGAAAGTGGCATTAAGTCATTGCCGGACAATGTCCTCGTGCACTCATATGCCATCCACTCATTCAGCACCACTGTGCCACTTTAACATTGGCCAGACGAGTGAACCTCAGTATCAGCTGTTCCAAATGTGGATCTCTTTGGAAAGCATCAGTGGAAAGATGTGAGCGAGTGCCACTGCTCAGATAAAAGAGCTATTTTTCTCACAAGATCCTTGTGTCAGCCTGCTCTCCTTTACTGTGAGCTATTCTAAGAGGGGCCACGAGGGGTGTGCTGGTAGTATTGGATATTAGATCATTGTGGATGATGATCGGTAGCTGCAGCCATAAAAGCATGACCCATGCTCGATGATGTCAGTCCCTGTGAGATAAGGTCCATGTTGCCATCCTAAAATGGAAATACTATTAAGGGAAGCATTATTACACATTTGAATATGGAAGAAGGTCTGGCACAGATCAAGATTGTAATGTAGTGGTCAGCTTCAGTAGGCTTATATCTTGTATCGAAGGCCAGCTTCTGGAACGCATTCACATCAACACTTGACTCCACCAGATGAGTGTTGCTCACTGGTGGTACCTCTACTTCCTATGCTGAAAGCCAATGTCAGAGGGGGTTGGTAAAGATGCCTGTGACTATATGTAGTGACACAGTCCAGGAGGCCGAGTGATGGCAATGCAGGTCTGTCGATTGTTTGGTTTACCACGTTGAACCAGACTGAAATATCTAACTATTGGTTTGCTATTACATTTTGTAAAGATGGCCCCTGACATGTCAACTGACTTGTATGCTAGCGCCACCATGAGGGTAACAATGTAGTGAAATTGGATTGACATTATATTTGAGGGAATTCTAATATTTTTTTGAGATACCTTAACTTTTCATTTAGCGCAATCATCAGGTCAAGTATTTTGATTTTTGCAATACTTTCGTATACAACTAACTACCCAAAAAATAAACGACATTCTCATCACAGCTGTAGTTTATGTTTAGCTAGCTCGATGACACCCGTGAAAACATTACACTTGCTAATCATCAGGATGTTAGCATTGTCATAGGGAGCATGTTAGCATGTTGACATTAGCATTTAGCTCAAAGCTACGCTGTGCCCAAGTGTGGCGTCACAGAGCCACCAGCATGGCTTCTCTACACAGCCCAATACACAATCACTGTACAACATGGACTTGAAGTGTAAAAATGATGCTTTGGCTTGTGGTTACGTGTGTACATGTGCACACGTCAATAGAAATAGAAGGGTATTGCTATGTGTGTGAGACAAATGACTGAAAACGGCTGCTGACACACCTCCAGTTTAGACATGCCAGTCTTCTTCTGTAATGTGTTTTAACGTCCTAAGCTCCACCCTTAGTATTTATGCACCTGTAACACCAATGGACCACTGCATACCATATTGTATCGTTATCATCCTCTCTGAGTATTTCTGTGGATAACATACCACCTATAAAAAGGCATCTACATGGCAACTGTAAGGTCAGTAAAGGCTGTCTGTACTGTAGACAAGAGCTGGTGATAAAACACCAAACACTTGCATGTGTGCATTTTAACACACTCACAGATGTGGTCTCGTTGACACTTCGGAAAAGGTCAGCTAACAATAACCGTCTAAATTTGTACACCTTTATGAATATGTCAACAACAAAATGACACTTCAGCTTTAATTAGTTCATTTGATTAATTGTTTTCTATTTGACATTAAGGAAATTATAGAGCAGCAACCAACTATTATCTATGTGAAGATATAGTGGAGTAATGTCTACAGAGAATGAAGTCGCTGAGTTGTAATCCGAGCTTCTCTGTGCTTTGTTGACATAGGCGGGCCGGCAGCACATGTCTAATTAGTGCATATTAGCGCGTGTTAGCGTGACCCACTGGCTAGCTCACGGCTGCTGCTCTGCACTGCACTCGTATGACGGTTAAAGCTTAGAAGCGGTTTTGCACTCTGCAGCTCATGTTACCACAGTTTCACAAGTGTAACAGAGAACTACGGTGGCCTTCAGGTATCATAAAAGCAATATAGAGCCAGAGTTTGGTTTGTCCATTCTGGGCTACTGTAGGAACATGGCGGTGCAACATGGTGGGCTCCCTGAAGAGGACCTGGTCCCTAAGTTGATATGAAAAGCTCCCTCTAAGCTAACAAAGACACAACAATTCCTAGTTTCAGGTGATTATAATGACAACATAGTTATGAATATCACATTCCATTTCTGCTAATAGGTCCCCTTAAATCCTACACAATGTTCGTTTAAAGTATCATTAATATCTAAGATGAAATGTAAATGAATCACGGTAAGAAGTCCTCACATTAAACAGTAAAACATGGTCAGTAATAATCACTATACTAAATCAAGTAATAATTAAAACCTAATACTTTTTATATAAACTTAAAACCAGGTAATAAAAGCACTACATCATTGAAAAAAAAGCAAACAAGGTCATTTATCAGTTTAATTACGTGCAAGTGGTTAGATTATTAGGATTTACATAAAGCAGTGTTATGCTGCTCTTAGTTGATGGTATGAGCTAGTTTTGAATAATCACAAAGCTGAATAGGTAAACACATCATTGACACTATTGCATAAGCTCAAAAAGAATAGTATTTGTTAGATATTTACACAAGGTGAAGGGGTTATATTTTTGCTTTGTATTTGACTCAATATTAACTCACTAGACCATCTCTGACAGCCGTCTGGGTTTTAAGAATTCATGAGCAATAGGGCTTCTGCTTTCACTTTCTCCTGCAGATGCTCTGCAGTCTGCAGATCTGTGTCTCTGGTGTTGCACTGAGACTTCACATTTATGATTTGTGCAGAAATTAGATGGACGGATAGATTTTGCTCTGAACCTGTTGGTTTATCTGCACCATATACAAAGGATTCATTCTATTTCATTCTATTTCATTTGAAACAAGGGAAACAATGTGCTAAATGTGTAAAGGTCATGTCTTCTGCCACGGTCACAATAACCAGCACATAGCTATAAAGGGCTCCCATCCAGTCTGTAAATAATTTAACAGCTTGGTGTGTGTGCGAGAGAGCGAGGGGGAGAAAAACAGACACAGAGAGGGTGAATTCCCAAGTTAAGCTATCAAAAATCAAGACACGGTCTGGTTGCTTTGCTTAATGAAGACAAAGTTAAAATAAATACAGCATTGATACAGGCCAGGGCAACACTTAAGGATACAAAATCATAATTCAACTTCGAGCGTTAAAGACCTCACAGCAAAAGTAAATTTAATTTAAAATGCTGTGCATAATAAATCATGCCAGAGGTGATATAAATCAACACCTCTTAGAGTTTATCACGTTAGGTTTCCGCTGGCACAAAATGATGTCAGCTCTCTGTCAACAACTGAAAAATCAACACTTGCAGGGTTCACACTGTGAGCCATTTCCTGTTTGGATGCACCACAATGTTTAATCACAGAAACTGATTTATCCAAAACTGCTCACAGCAATGTAGATACAGGCTACTGGAATGTGTTATCCTATATTATCAAATAACAAAATAATTGCTTTCAAGCAATAACTTCTACAAGCAAAATGTCTACTCTACCTGATCATCTCTACTCAGTGTTAGTTTTCCCTTTTTACAGTGTAGCTATTATGAACATAATAAAGTCAAAGTTAATGCTTTTTGGCCCATAATGCAGGTTCACTTGAGGTTTATCTTTTCCAGTTCTGTATAGACGTTGTAACTCCATCCTCAAAACACAAGCCTACCTCAAACGTCAACCTATAAATTACTCGTCATATATTAATAGCTCAACATTTGCCTTCAACCAGTTTGATGACAACATGGTATGCTGCCAGGGAAACACATAGATAGACATTTTGGCCAGGCTCTATCTTTATTCCCAGCATGGGTCTGTGGATCACTCACTGATCCCGACTGTATTATTGTCATGTTCCAGCCATTAACACACAGCATGTAGCCTCCATACACACTCTCCACTGCTCCACTGCTGCAGATGGAAGATGAAGTGGCACTTTCCTGTTTAACAGCGGTGAGCTGCACTGCACACAGGCCGAATGTTGTGTGTCCTCTGTTGTGCGAGCACTGATTGAATTGGCTACACGAAGACCCAATGGGGAGCTCGCGGTAGACTGTTGCTGAATGAAAATAACATGAGGCCATTTTGCGCACGAAGCTACGGCATCATTCAATAATAATACAAGCGGAAACGGTCCATCTCTGGATAGACGCGGCGTGGGACTGCGGTGCGACTGTCGCTTGTAGTAAAAAAAAAAAAAAAAAAAAGACATGCTGTAACTACTTGTGCAGCCGCGCCGCCTCTTCCTTTGAGGTTTGTGTCGTGGGGGGAAAAAAAGCGGACAGGGCAGCTTCACCGCATTGCTATCCGAGCCCGAGTGACCCCCCGAGAGAGGGGAGGTGCCTTTATAGTTAGCTGACCGACACCGGGGCAACATCCATGCGCGTCGACAAACAGGTGTACGGTTTCATCACACGGACGCTGCGCTAGCCTCCGAGCCGCCGTGTAGCTCCTGCTGGTCGAGCTACGATTGAGGACTGCAGTGTTTACGCGTGGACGAGGCTGAATAACCTGGCGACATGCTGCAGAATCAGTGGAGTGAGGCGGCAGTAGCTGTAAGGTAAGGTAACGTGACGGACCGTATCAGCAGTGGTGGTGTTAAGGTGGCTAGTATCCTTTTCCTCCGCGTCGCTTTTAGCAGCTGCAGCGGATACCAAGCCAGAGCCGATTACCGAGCTGTTCTGAGGAGGTAAACAGGCTATTTTGGGGAGGTTTCTACGTGTGTTACAAGCAACATTAGTGAGTTGTATTAGGCGAGAACAGGGCAGATGAATCAGCTCATCCGGGATGCGGTGAGTCGCCTCTGTTTCCACAAAAAGTGCATTCCAAGGGGATTGTTGTTTCCAGTGCATTAAAAAGGGAGATGAGGTCTAGGGAGGATGTTAAATACCCCAAACCACACGATTTTTAAGCTGTATAAATGTTGCTTAACATTAGTAGTAGACCCAAAGACAGTCAGGACGAGAGATTAGCAGACATGCTGCTTGGTAGCAATAAGCATGAATTGGTATATCCATGTTTAACCTACATCCCAAATGCTTAGGATAATCTCTATTGTTTGCTTGCACTTCAACAGTGCAGTGCAGTATTGTTTGGCTAGTGGTACAAAAATATATATATACAGTAATCTTTGTTTGGTCAATTATGCAGGTTTATCTTCATTAATACTTTACCATTTAGATTTTTTTTTTGAAGTTTTGTATTGCAATTTATTATACCAAAACCAACCCACTAATACATTTGCTTGTTGCATTTACTCTTGACTCATGAATGGTACTGCAGTGGTGTGTTTCATGTCATATTTTAAGACCACTCTGTTGCTGTGTTGCCCATGTCATGTTCTAGATCTGACAGACAGTAGTAAGGAGTAGTCATCCCCTGTGTGTCTTTGGTGCTGCCTGCTCACTGACATAAAGGGATGATGTAATGAGGAAAAAGGGCCAGCAGCGATGGATGGTATCCGAGTCCCAATTGAATGCTGGGTGAACGGGGAGAGTGGGGAGGTGTCCAGGATGCACAAAATGTAACACTATCACTCCGGGAACCTCACACCACTCCCAGTGTGGCCTACCTGGCCTGTGTGTGTGTGTGTGTGTGTGTGTGTGTAGGCATTACTGGAGGGTATCTCTATGTATTTCTTTGACTGAAATACGACGAGACGAATAGAGGAAACGACACAGCGGGATGTAGTATGACAAGCAACAGTTGGCCGCTATCTGTCTCACGCGGGGCCAATAAACGGGCTCTCATAGAGGCTTAAATATACACACTTAATGGGGGATCATTGCATTTTGACTTGATTGATGGCCAATGAGCCAGAAAGTATGTCTCTGTTAGCGTCAACTCAGTTGCACCTGTCAGTTTAGAGTTACTGAGAGGGAGGCCGTGTGTGTGTGTGTGTGTGTGTGTGTGTGTGTGTGTGTGTGTGTGTGTGTGTGCATGTTTGAGTGAGAGACGAAGAGGAAGAGAGAGTGGGCGGAGGAAAGGGGATCAAGGCAGGCCATCAGGGAATAGGAGACAGTGATACATTTTCTCGTGAAAGTACAGAATGTAACAGGGGGTTACTGTCAGAGTTTCGTTTTTCTCTCTCTTTACTTCCCTCTATCTCGCACACTTGCTCTGCTGCCCCTCTGTTTGCGTGTCTTTCTCCTCCATCTTCCCGTCTCGCTGCCCGTCTTCAGAGGCTGATGTCACGGCTCAAGTGGTTTTTTGAAAAGCTTGCTCAATCATCTTAGTCTCGCTGATTTATAGCTGCAGGACAAGCTTGTTCCCCCCCGAGCTTCCCCAATCACCATCTATAATCAGATCTTGCGCTTGTGAAGTGTTATGATTGCAATAGCTAAGAATGAGCACAAAGGGGAAGCAGCTGATGTGCCAGACACTGATGTGGACACCTGGACATTGTACTAGGCATATATATATACATTTCCAATGATCAGACGTGGCGGCATATAGAGGCAGGAATGAGGATACTGAAGAATGTGCATATTATCAAAAAGTGTAGCGCACATTCTTTTTGTGTGCTTTCATTTAAAATGTGTTAGAAAAAAGAAACTCTTTCTGACAACCAACATCTCCAGAGGGCAGTTAGTTTCACTGAAATGTTTGCAAAACTCAGAAACGTGTAAGTAATCAGGTAATATGTTAATACGAAGAAGACGAGTAATGTACGGGTACATACAGTACTTAGACATGTCCTGACCAGCCAGGATCCTTGTCTTTTTGAACTACCCTATATACTATTTCTGTCCAGTGAATTTGAATGTATCCATTTCAGTCGGCATAAGAATAAACGCGAGTTTATCGCAGCAGTGTAAAAAGGCAGACTTTAAAAAAAACGGTCTCTAAGCAGTCAAGGATTGAGACGTGCTTTAAACTATTTAGAGACTCAACGCAGAGGTATTAAGGAATCTATCCTGCCAAGTGTTGGAATACTATCTCGAGTACACAGTAGGGTACAATCTGCTCCGCTTTTGATGATGTTTGACGAGTGTTTGCTGCCTGCTTCTTGCAGATCATGGCTAATGGAGGAACGCGTGCAGAATTCAAACGTGTTTTTTTTTTTAGAATTTCTCTTCATTTGAATGAAAAACGCATGCAGCACCTCAATTCTTTGCTACTGTAGTATCCAGCCCATCACAGATCAAGGCAATTCTGAAATGTCTTGGGTAAAGCTACATGCTTTATTAGCTACAACAATAAAAAAATATGATACTATTTTAATTATTTAATGTAATGGAGCAAAATGGGTGTTGTGCTGCAGGGCTGTATAGGAGAGCGTTTCTGTTGGGATTCTCTTAATCAAAGACTGTATGAATTGTTTATATCTGCAGTGCTCTGTAGGGGGAAAATGCTTCTGTTTGACCTCAGAGGCCTTACACAATTGGGGATTATGGTTTGAAAATTTTATTTATTGTATCTGCTAGCTCATATTCCGCTGCATCGCGTGCCGTACAAAAGCAAACGTTGGTATCGTCTCTGTTGCGCAATATATTGATGGATACATATTTCCCTTTTCATGAATTGCTCCCAGGTTTAAGTGTTTTCCAGTAAGTGACACGTAGTAATGTGTACATGCGCAGCTCTCCTGCTTTTTATAACCTGCCACTTACTTAACTGGGAATGGCGGGACCTTGCAGAAGCTGATAATGAATTAGGTGTTGAAACTGTACTGGCGAGACCATGTCGACGCGGCCCACTGTAGTCCGGAGTTGCTCATAGGTCAAAGTGTCAGTGTGTTTGAGTGTGAGTGTGTGTCGGTCGCCATAAAAATAGTTTGCTCTGGTACTTAAATGAGATCATTCCTAAGCTGCTGCTGCTGCTGTGTCATGTCCGCTTTTAATTGTTTTTATAAATCTTTGCTTCACATGAAAACGAAAAAAAAGTCTCATTTTAGTTTTAGTACATAAGGGTTGTGATCCAGAACTGTGAAACCACATCAATTGGTGATGTTTGCTCAAGATGTTGATGGAGATTTTGTCTCGTCATCTTTTGTAAAGTCCACATGGGTTAAAGCAGGATATTGTCTGAAGTAAATAGATAATATCTTGAATAGCGAACTCGACTAATACTTTATTGGTCTCCTGATTCTGCCTCCGAAGTTACATCATTAGCACCTGTCAGTTGTGAGCTTTTCACCATAGCTCCGTGATCCTTGGCTCGTGGTCAGACATTTCTGGGGGGGCCAGCTGCTTTTTGACCATGTCTGCAGGCAAACCACCCATCACCGTGGTGTGCTGTGGAAACCCCAACGTCTGAAGCCCGAGTGGATTGGTGGACACGTAGTTGCGGGAGGGCTACTTATTATTTGGAGCCATCTGTGACCGTGTAGCTTGGATCTCAACTAAGGCCATCCATGTTGGATTTAAAGGTTGGCAAACACGTCGACACTTGACCGAGTGCGCTCATGAGTTTAATGTTTTGCCTTTGTCACTCGTATGAACAGATTTGTTCTCAAGTGGCTTTTATGAGAACTTGCCGCATTCACCAACTTTCTTGTATTTAAAATGTTCTCAAACACAATTTACAAGTGGTCCAGTTCCTCTGTTGTTATCCAAGCCTACATCTTTCACTAACGGATTGTATGTTTCATTACTTTGAAGAAATGTTGAGTTTGAAAAATCATATGCAAATTACACTTAAAAATTCGATTGACATTATCCTGTTTGACTCAAATTGTAGGCTACTATAATTTTGAATTGATTCATATAGCCTAAATCCCCATTAATTGGCTATTGAAGCTATTGTATAACACTGCAATATCAATATGAACATCTCGTCCTGTTGCAGTCATCGATCGCCTTGCTGTGATGAGACGTCTTACATGAGATATGGGTGTTAATTATGCTAATTGTAATAACGTTTTCTTTTGAATTGAATGAATTCTCATGAACACGCGCTCATTGACGCACAGGTGGCATTCGTCATGTTCACGCGAATCTGACGTGGCGCTCTCGTACGAGCCCACCGGAAACGTTCTTGCATTTGGTCCGTTGTCTGTGATGCACTTGCAACGATTGGTCCGTTTTGAGATGTAGACACAAGCTGCTAATGGAGCCACATTACCATACCATTAACGGATTCCCTTTGTAGAGACTGCTGAACTCTTCCCGAACCCTACCGCACAGTAATTCGTTAGATGTTGATTTTTGTGCCCGTTTTGTTTATTGTCAAGTATGGGTGTGAAGGGAGGAGGTGGAAGTGATCTAAATAGCATGTTGCACAGTAGCTGCCTGGTCGGTTTTAGGTATCCAGGCTCCAAATGTGAGATGCTAATAGCAGTTGTTACATCATCATTCTGGGAATAGCAGGGAGTCTGGGGTCTAGAGGTGCCTCTGGCTGACCTCCCTGCTGCATATATTCAGCCTGTGTGTGTGTGTGTGTGTGTGTGTGTGTGTGGTCATTTCCAAATATACAGTCCCATATGGATTACACAGCAGTAAGATTATTAATGACACAGGTGAGTGGACACGTAATTAGTTTGTATATATTTACAGCCCGATGTGACGCCGACTTGAACGCGGCCTACCAGCGATAAAAAGAGAGAGTCGCTGCGTCTGCCTCTCCGTGTGCATCTCGGGAGCCAGCCGTCTTCCCAGGCAATCAAAAGTGTCGGCGTCAGAAAGAAAATCTCATGCGAGAACAATTTGACACTCCTGTCATTTTTTTTTTTTTCTCCGCGTGGAGTGGTCCTCTTGACATGGCCCCACGCTGACGACACCGGCTGCTGTGTGACATTAAAGCCCCGGAGGAGAGATGGCCCTCTCTCTTTCTCTGTCTGCTCACTCCCACCAGCCATCCCGGTTTCATTTCACCGTACATCACATGTCAGAGATGTACGGACCCCGATGCATTTCGCACCATAGAATTACTAATCTGTTTTGTGTTTTTACAGTATGTGGATGCGAGTGTGTCTGTCCTTGTGTGCATATGTGTGTATGGTTTGCACTGGTATGCGTGCATGCAAACATGTGCGCGTGTGTGGTAAAATAGAGATAGTCAACCCTGTCGCTTAGCCCCCACCCATCTACACCGGAGGGGGTAACTTTCCAGTCCCATAGACGAGCATGCCTGAGTCTGAAAATAGCCGTATCTGATCACTGCTTCACCCAAACGGGGGACTCTCTTTCCCTGTCACTCCCACTCTTTGGCTCTCTCACTTTCTCCTCGTTCTGTTGTCTCTGTGCTCCCCAGGCATTAAACGGGGTAAGATCTGGGAATAAAGCTTGACCGGGGGCGGAGAGACTTATCCTGAGCGGAGGATAGAAGACGAAAAAAAACTGAAAAACAAAAAAAAGTCAGAATATAAGAAGAGAAAGAGGGAGGAAAAGGCGCTCGGGCTCACAGCGCACCTATACCTGACTCTTCTTAGCAAGTCTCCAGTCTTTTGGGTTTATGACGGTAAGAGATACATTTCCTCCGCTTGATGGACTGTTGCACCTGCAGGTCAGGCTTTTACGGTTAAATATCACAAAAGATACTCGGGTTGCATTTCGTGGGTGAATAATGTGCTCGTGTGCATTGTCATGCCAAAATACAATATTTATTAAATTCCAGTTTTTGAAAGAAGATTGGAGATTTCAATTTTGGATTGACAAATACAGGTTTAATTTACCTTCCTAACTCATGAAAGAGAATTCATATAATCTATGCATGCATGATTTATGAACAATTGAGTTGAAAACGATTGAAAACACAAAAACAGACAAACAGACCATATGTTGCTGTCTACTCCTTCGTGATGTGTCTACATTTTTTAACGCATTGATGCTTTAAATGGACTGCAGTTTAAAGGGATCGGAATAGATTTTACAATCCAATAACACCAAAAGGGAATTGTATTTATCTTGTTCTGCCAAATCCCACAATTATAGACCGAGAGTAGAACTTTTGTCTTCCGTGACAGTGAGCAGGGGAAATGGTGTCAAATAAAACAATGGTCGCTACCGCATCGGCAAATTACAGTTTGTGGATTGACAAGTTGTATATGTCAACCCTAGAAGATTCATTTAACTTAACTTTTAAACTAAAAAGGGAAAGTTTAAATTAAATGTACACACAGCAGACATTCCCTTGAATCAACTCGAGTTGATTTTTATCTTCTATTTTTGTGTTTTGTTTCGCTAAATATCGAGAACATTTTGAAATCAGTCTCCTACAACTTCCTGTTCTTTTTCCCTTTTACATCTTACCTTCCCATAATTTGGCCCCGCAATCCCATGTTCTTCCCTCTGTGCCTTTTTTTACATACTTCCATCTCTTGTTACACACTTTTTCATGGTCTCTTCTTTCCCACTCAACAAAAGCCATGCTCCAATCCCTCCATTAGGCCAGTCTCAGAGGTGTTGAGGAATGTCACCTTGACCCCTTGGGTACACAGTAAGGGGTGGTTCCCAGCCTCGGTTCGTAGAACGGGCTCGCTCGGTTCCCTTTCTCCTGGACCTGACGCACAGTGGGGCACTTTGTCTGTTCCCTGTAGGCGGAACGTCACAGGGCAGCCCATTCTGCCATGGTAAACGTCACATTATTAGTACCATAAATGATTAATTCCAGTCCCACTAAAACTGAATTTCTTTGCAGAACTCAACAGTGCTCCTGTAAATACATTTTGGTTAGCGAAATAAGCCACACTATTTGGGATAGAGGTGGCTTGATTGCTCGGCTGGATTATTACAACCTGCGATGTGGGTTGAGGAAGTAGTTACTCTGTTGGAGAGAGACCAAAATAAGTCGTGTTTGAACACAGATTTACTTATTTATATCTCTAGAATAAACTGCATGATTTGAGGTATGCATGTCCTAGAAATCAGAGAGCTGAGAGGTCTGTACAGAAATGCTATTGTTTCACTGTTGGCAGCTTAAAACTTTAATTCCACTGTTACTGTCTCTCTGTGTTGCCCTCCTCTTCCTCATTCCTTGCTGATACTATGTGTTTGTTTAAAACCTGATGTACATACAGAATAACACAAGGCTGTTGAATTACAGTCTCATGAGAATGTGTGATTCTCTCTTTCTCTGTCCGACTTACAAAATACCTTTTTAAGAATATGTTGGCTCAAATCCACTGTCATTAGATGCCGTATTGCCTGTAACCATGAACATCAACAGAGGTCTGTCAGTGGATTGCGGTGTAGGTCCATGACCATCATGGAGGCAGAAGCTTAAGGGAAATCAATTAAGCCCACACATTAAATTAAGTCGTTTTTAATCTAATGCATAGATGTTATTCCTCACTGTCAAACCCATGATGACTTGATTCCAACATATTCGGGCCTCTCTGAGATACTTCCTGATGATGAAGTTTGCCATTTCTCTTTAACCGCCTGGTGAATTGCCTTCCACCCAGAGTACATCGAAATTCCTCAGATGGATTTTCACGATGATCCGGACCACCTTAGAGGGTAAAGGGTCCTTCCTATTGGCAGTAAATATAGCACCCCTGCTAATCAAGTTCCTCTTATCTTCATGCTCGACACTTAACTCTGGTACCTGCCTGGGGAATCCAGACTATGTATGGGGGGGGAATGTAATCTTAGCCACAGCTGATAGCCGTCCTGCTTTAGTGTACCCCCTTGCGTCAAACGACTATTTTCAAAATGTTTTCATCATTCGATTTTGAAAAATGTTATAAAAGAACGGCAAAGAAAATCTTTACTAAACAAACTTTGGATTAGATTTGCAGATCTAATCATCTTAAAGGTGTCAAATCTTTCTACAAGATGCCTTTATTTATCACCGGCCACTCCTTCCTGTCGAGGTTTAATGATCCACAAGGCTTCTTTGCTGTCATGAAGTAATTTCCCCACAAAGAGTGATTAATAATCAGCAATAATTCAGTAAAGTCTGAAGGAGCTAATTTCTGCATTCCTGAATATCTCTTTCTCCATTAGGCCTCTGCAGCCTCTCAATTACCAGATATGCCACATTCAGTTAACATCTTAGGCCTGATGCATTGGTACCAGATTGGATTCAAATTGGAGTGAAAGCCAATTATTCCGACTTGTTAAAGGGACTGCCGTTCAATTTGAAGGATTCAGTCATGCTGGGATGGCCCATACTGTACTGCAGGGCACATGAACCAGCATCTGTCATGAAATCTTTTTCTTAAAGACCTGAACCTGTTTTTGGAAAAGTCCTATTTAAAAGCAGACATGTATTCGGTGTCATCTACAACCTTTTTGCTCTCTTTTATGACCCGTCTAAGCCATGTTACTCCTCTTACCGTGGATCCCATATTCACTTGCATTAGGTGGTAGTCGTGGCATTTACCCCCCGAAGATTCCTGCTCTCAAGAGGGGGAAGTGCTCATAAAGATCATCATGCCCGTAGCATTTTAAGAAATGGCTTCAGTGTCGCCGTTACACGGAGCCTGTGCTTACTGTCTTGTGAGCAGAAGAAAGCGTAACATTCAGTGGTTTGAGTTTTAAACGAAGAGTGTTTTAAGGTGAACAACAACTCTTCCTTCACTCAACCATCTGAAATCTCTATTGCTTTGGCGTTCAGCACTCTGTCCCTCTATCTGCTCATCCTTTCATGCCGTTGTACCTCGGCTTGTATTAGCTCGTTGTGGTTGTCTCGGCTAGTAGCCCGGGGGGGTTCGATGGTGTTGCAGCCTTTATTGCCGAGCTCTACGTGTGGCATACACATCGCGCAGAGGAGGAGATGAAACCGTGGCAGCTCTTGAGGTGTTGTTTACTCGCGATGCTGTGTCCCCAGGCGGCTTTAGCCAGACAGCTTATGCAATACTACATGCTAATATTGGCTCCTTTCCGTTTTCGGCCCGTGTTTTGTTTCTTTCAACATATTCATTTTGGGACCCTCTCATCCTCTCTGTGATTCGTATCTTTGTCAGTTTGATTTGCCATTTTCTTCTTCGCTTGTCTAAATATGTATCTTTATTTATCTCTTGTCTTCTTCTCTGTGAACGTCAGAGCAGTATGAAGTGAATGCGTCGTTACTTCTGGATAGAAATGGTAAGATGACAAACCCACGAGTTGTCACATCCAATTCATTCATTCGTCCCCCGCAGCTCACAGTGCCGGGGCCTGTGTTGCATAATTGCATTAGTGCTCTCAGGCCAATGGCTGTGCTCGTTAGTGGGGTTGTGATGCAATCTGCAGAACACACGGGGCCTCTGTTGTTAGCAGTATGGGCAGTGAGTGGGCACGCAGGGTCAGCGTATTGACCTCCCCTATCCATTCATACAGCTGGAGGGGGGGGGGTCTGCTAATGAGTGGCAAGGTTGAACAAACAAGGCTGATAACAGAAACTGTGTTGTTCAACTAGTGGCGGTAATGTGGTGGTGGAACAGTTACACAGAGCTGATGAATGAAATCCTCATGAAATAGTATTTATTTGTGTCAAAGAAAAGGTTTAAAACTTTGTATGAAGGATCCTTTTTTAACAACTATTAGTTATGCTGTCAGAGAAGGCGTGTTTCTCATTTTTAAAAATGCATTAAAGCAGCTATTGTATTGATTTTGATACAAACCTTGGATTGGTAGAATATCGCACTGTTTCTGATTAGTGCTCAGTTGTAAGTCACTGTTCTAAAAAAACAATGCAACTAAGTTTTTATTAATCACCTTTTGCAAAACATGTTCAAAGTGACCAGGGAAATCGTTCTGATGAATGCATTACAATATTTTAACACTTCAGTCAAGGATTTGGACACGTACAACTGTGTAGTGCTTTACATCTTAATGTAATATTTTCACATTTTAATTTCAGATTGGTGGAAAGTTGTTTTCTTGTGACTCTAGTGAGCCTTTATGACAAGATGGCCTTTTAAATACAACATAGAAAATAACTTCTTCTTCTTCTCTTGCTCGTATGGAAATACAAATGGTCCCACAGTGTAAAGCACTGTATGCAATATAGACCATCGCTCTATCTGAAGTTATCACAGCCTTGAAAATCCGAACAGCCTCATTATTTAATGTATCATCGACATGAATAGGTCCACTGTGCCATGTAGCTACGCTTCAGTAGGTTGGGTGGCCATAGAGCCAATATTATTTTATTAACTTTGGGAGTGGGAGACAACAAGTGACAAGTTGTCTTTGCAAACATAAATATCAAGTTCCTTCTCCTCGTAGTAGCTTTAAGTAAAGAGTTACTTGACAATCAGTGTTTGATGATCCTGTGATCCACAACTTTAAAATGAAGAAGGACGTGAATGTAATAAGCTTTAAGTTCACTGTGTTTCAGCTATCCTTCTCCTGTACTGTGCTATCATTTCAATTCATGTGAATTATATATTGTTGACATGTTTACTTGTTTTACTTGTTTGGCTGATGTCTAACACGAATACTTGAAGCTGTACAACGCAGTGTCCACTTAAAGCATGCTGGGTAATAACCTATAGCTAAACTCTGATTTTGATTCCCAAGCCTTTTCTCTTTTTTTCTCTGCACTCCACCACAAAAATGCACCACAAAAATAATTTGGCTCCAATTCAGGAATGAAGTTCTAAATTCTGCCTTTTTTGGAGGGATCACTCTCAGACCAGCCGCGTCTCCACCGAGATTTATGTTGGATCTCCGGGGACATTCTGCTGCCTTGTTTAAAAGGGATTTGTTCTCTCTGATCTCCCCCCCCCCCCCCCCCCTCACCGATTGAATCGTTCTTACAGAATATTGCCCCTGGTGGCCATGAATATTTCTTTATTTGCATTCTTTATTAAAATATCTTATCAAGCTTTCAGCAGCTGATAATCATTGGTACGTAGACCAGCTGTAGATAAAATGTCTATCTGATGACTTTTCGGTTCGGCCTTTAAATAGATTTTCTAAGGAGCTTAATCTGTGAGTGTGTCTCGGTCTGAGTGACCACTCCAGGGTCAGGACCCTTGGAGCCAGAGGCGGCTTATCTCCGATGATTGTTCACTCTCTCCTGCTGTCCCCTCACATGCACACACACACACACACACACACACACACACACACACACACACACACACACACACACACACACACACACACACACACACAAGGACTTAAAAAGCCATTCTGAAATAAAACAAATTAAATGGAAATTTGCCATTTCTATGGACGTCCATCCATAGCCGTTTACAGCATTTAGCATTTCTCATGGAACGAAGGTGACATCATTGTTTGTAGACACTTGTTTTGATGCCAAGGCAGACACACAGTGACTAATGGCATCCCGGCCGGTGCATTGTTTGTGTTTTACTTTCCTTCCTTTTGTGTTTCCATCACACTGTCTGGTTCACATTTTTCACCATGTTATTGATTTTCAGAACATTCTTTGAGTGTAACTTTTGTTAATAAGGACATGACATTTAAGGATATGCTTTAACCTCCTTCTCTCGTGGCATTGATTGAGTTTTGCTTTGTCATCTTAATGCCGTCTACATGCAGATTCTACGAGATCATTTAAGTAGCACAGATATAGATTACTCACCGCAAATGATCTAACGTCTTTAATATCGAATTTGTGTCTGCAAGAGTCTTGTCGAGGTCGACGATAATATTAAAACTCTTCTGTTGTGGAAACATCCCGCGATGTACACGGGAGGAAAATGGCAATACGTTCTTCTGATGAGCTCAAATCAATAGTAACGGAGGATGAGCCTACTAACGTACTGTAGTCCTTTAAGTCCGCTGATATGAACCGACCGGGTCCCAGTCGGTCACTCGGCAGACTAATGACACTTGTTGGGCTTGTGGTGTTGGACATCATTGCTTTCTGTGGCGTATAGCTCTGACTTGGGTATTTGCAGTCCTACAGTTATTACACTCAGTAATTATATGCACACACCAATGCCTAAATTACAGTCGGTGGATAAACCACGGCTAAGTAAGAAAGTAAAGACACTTAACACAGCGAACGCTTTGGCCAGCAAAAACTAGGACAGGAATTTTCAAACTCTTCGGAAATGATGGTCTCCTGTTTGTTATTCATCTCTTGTGTAAAGATAAAATAGCTCTCGATGTAGAGAAGAGTTGTGGGTAGTGGCATTTTAAGTGAATTCCTTCTTAGAAATGATAGGATAACAAGTGTTTGGTCTGTTCACATTCATACCCACGCTTTGTCAATATTGCATTAAGCAGAGAAGAGCTGCCTGAGTATTAATGGCAACATGTGGTGCCCCTCTAGTAAACTGTACACTGTGATATGCATGCTGAAAAATGCATGAGCTGCTAATGATCTATCTCCGGCTTTAGAGAGGGGCTGCCCATTTAGTGATTTAAAAGCTTAAAAGGCCTGAACAGATAGTGAGAGTCACTTGGAGGTGTAGAGCCTGGCGGGGTTCCTTCAAGTGTGCAGCCATAACATTACACCACGGCCACAGCTGCTGTGTCGCCGCTGATCTGTCCCCAAGAAACATGATCCTGTTTATAATCTGACCATCATTTGGACGGCGACTGCCTGCGACGCCAGACCCATGATTTACCCCCATGCATGCGTCTGTGTGTGTGTGTGTGTGTGTGTGTGTGTGTGTTTTTCGGAGATAGATTTACGAGTGCGCTCTGGATGAGGGTGAGGTCTTCAGGGGCTGAAAGTATCCCACGGTGCATGGCTTGATGTAGTACCACAAGTAATAATGTTTCCTCCTGACCAACGTTAACCGTGTCTCACATGGTGCCAACGAAGTAGTTGTAGCTATATGTGGGTTGACGAGGATGAATTCATATTTGTAACTTGCGTCTCTAGGGATTATACAAAGAAGACCAATTTGTTTTAGATGCTTTAGAAACAGCTGGTCTTAAAAATCTTCATTTGAATAAATATGTTTCCAGCCAAATCAAATGAGATTTACAGATCGTTACAATCCCTCCTCGGCATTGTGGCGGTTGGTTTATCGCTACCTACAGTCTATGGGCATATCTATGGGTTACACTCGTTGTCTTTTTGATTCTTCACACTTCATTTTGTTTGTTCGCCCTCTGACGTTTCGGGGACTAATGCAGCGAACAGCGCAGAGAGTATAAACGCCTCTGTACATACTCGGAGCTGGCGCCAAGCGCGAGTATAAACAAGTATTAAGTATTAACTTTGTCTGTTTGTTTTTTTAGATCTGTTTGTGTTAATGGTAACTTAATTTTGCCAATAATCATAGCATTCTAAATGTGAACCAACCAATGCTCCTCAAGGTATTGTGTCAGCATGGAGACAAAGTAAGGAAAGTGATAACCTTGACGTACATTACAGGCCCTTTAATGTTCTATTCATAGCCTGACTTACACTGGACTTTTGAGGCCAAAGCTGATAAAGATATTTGCGAGTTTAAAGAAATCGGATAACAATATATCTGCCCAAGCCTAACGGATACCGCCCAAGCCTAGTGTGGATGCCTTTTTAACATTTCCAGCATGGTCAGATACGTGTCAATGTTACGCCATGCATCTTAGTGCCATTCATCACCAGAGCCAACTGCTGAGGCAGTTTACACATTCATGTCAGAATAAACATGCATACCCATCTCCAAAATAGCCTCAATTATCAGGACTTTACCTGTCAATGTGAAGCCCGGAGTTGTCATAGTGTTGAAGCAAAAAGCATAATTTATTAATGCATTGTCGGTTTTTTTTCATACCCAGAGCAGGTGACAGGATTCAACAGGAGTTCAGTGCTTTCATCATCACACAGACTTTACGTCTTGGGAAGGTCACTACTCGCAGATAGGCGAACACAATCTCTGTTTACAAATCCAGACATAGACTTCATGTTCTGTCGTGTCACATCATTTGTACAGATTTACTGAAGGAGACACAGCCAAAACAGCTGTTTATTTTACTGTTCAACGTGGAAGCTGAAGACATAGATTTAAAGAAAGGGCATTCTGATTGATTTGAATGGCAAACTCTGCTTGTACTTCTAGTTGTACTTTAAATGTACATTGTATGCTTGGATTAATACTCCAGGCATGGAATTAGGTGTATGCTCTGCTCTATCTGAACATATTGTTGTACAGTATTAGCAGCTGCCAGATTAACGGTGGTGGTTTGTAATGGACAAGAATATTCCAAGGAAAAGTCATGTGACAACACAGACGCTCTCTTCCCAGGATTAAAACCACTAGGTGCATGTATCATCAGTAAAGAGTTCTGGAGCCTCCAGCTCCTGTACATCACATTCCCAAAACCTCACAACAATATCTACGTGTGTGTGTGAGTCAAGGTTAACCGTGTGTGTGTGTGTGTGTGTGCGTGTGTCGGTTATTTACATACCAGACATGTGTGATCCCTACCGCAGCCACTGCAGGCTGTCACTTGCAGTATCCGTCATGCACACTAAGTCCCGTGATGACACACATGCGCATGCATTCAAGCAGCGATGCACCGGTCTGTTTTTGCGCCTTTGGCTTTTGATGTGCGCCCTCCTCTTCATATCAATCACGCACCCTAACAGTTCCAAGAAACAAGAAGTCTCCATATAGCAAGAGACAGGCATCACACAGAGGTACAGTTAAGTAAACATGGCATTCTATATCTATCATTTCCATCGTTTATGTTTCATCTTTGCGCTGTGAAACAAGTCTCTCAGCTGGAAGAAGTTATGTTCCCACATTTGGATTCCATGGCTGTATGTAGGCTTTTGGCTTAAACATCTTTGTGAACATGACAGGCAGTACGTGTTGATTTAATTCAAACGTTTACTTTTTTTGTACAGTGCTGCGTTAGTAAATCAAGTTAACTAGAGAATAAAGCTCCTCTTGAAAACACTTAGTAGACATATACGTGTACATTGTACCCGTCCAATATTTGTTGTCTTGTTTTTAAAGCAGTTAATCAAAAATAATTCTGTTATCCTTCTGAGGCGTTCCTAAACATCTGGATCCGTATCTGTTGGTGCCACAGTATCCATGGCTTTTCTAACCCTCCTGTTCTATTCAGGGTGCTAGGGGCCTGACTTTGGCAGCTCCTTTTGTTGACAATCACATGTCTATGTCCGCCTCAGCCTGATAATCAGACCGAATTGCCATTTCCGCTCACTGCATATGAATCGGTGAACGAATGTGGACGGTTGTTCTGAGGTCTCGTTGACACTTTAATTTGCCTGGAAAATTCAGAAGTGCAGTTAACGGTCACCAGGAAGTCTGCACTCTAGCCTTTAGCCTTTAGACCAGCTTTTTCTCAACGTTGTAAAAATGAGATGTGTGAAAGCTCAGTAAAAATGGAGCCCACACAGCGTTCCCTATTCCTCAACATCATTAATCTCTCCAGACCTTTTCCCGCACAGAGATTTTTGGCTCTTTTAAGTCGTGTGATTTGAATCAAAGTGACCTAGCGGGCAGTGAGTGGGAAAATGGCAGATTTCCAAAATAAATGCTTATATTTGGGATTTGATTCAAAAGAGTTCATGCGACATGAAATGAGATCGCCTCCTGTAATCGCAGCAACTGAATTATTTATTGTAGCAGTCTCAGGAAGATTATTTAGTAACTGTAAATCACTGGAACAATCCTAGATCCCTAGGTTTTAAACAGTCAACTAGCTGTTTAACAAGACGTTTATTGTATTTCTGAAACACTTTTTGATTTTTTGTTTTACAGGAAAGTGTGTCCCCCTGCAGTAGATCAGTAAGAAGTGCTCTTCAATATGAATACAGGTATTTAAGTATGCACACACACACACACACACACACACACACACACACACACACCAGGCACTGTTTAAAATTGTTGTCCATTATTTTTGTTTGGCAAAGCCGAATAATATTTTAATTTTTTGCAATACAAATTGTATTTCTTGTATTACAAATGAACTGAACATAAAACTATTAATTTAACTTGATTCTTTACATAAACATCAATATGTTTCCACATTTATAAAAGCTGCCGTTCTGATCCCGACCCCGTGTCACCGCTTTGGTGATTTTCTATTTCAGGCCGTGTTTATTGTGACTGAAAGCACCAAATAAGTCACTCTGTTGCTTTTTAACCACCGTGACGTATTCCTCCCTCAATACATTCCCAAAGCTTCGTCCTGAACTTGGCGGTCGCCCCCGAGCTAAAGTGTGTATTGCAGCTGGAGAATCAATGAGTGATCGCCACACACCACCGCTCTGTGGCTGCACTCATCTGAGTTGTTTTGCCTGTATTTACAATAGAGAAGATTAACAAAAATATGTGCTGAAAGACGACCAATAAAGCCACCAGAGTTAGACCAGAGTTGAAACCACCTGTATTGGCCAGTAGCTTCAGTTGTAAAGTCATCTAAGCGTTTGCTTCAAACTTCTACAATTACAAATTATTTGAAATTCTGCTGCACAGGCTCTTTAAACGCATGTGCTTTTGCCTCCACCTGTTTGCGTTTTTTTGTTTCTGCCTGGACGCATTGGTGTGTGCATTGGTGTCTTCGCGTCCGTGCATGTTGCATGTGTGCTGCTGCTGCTTCTGCCTCTGTGATCACCTGCCTTGGCTGTGATTTCTCAGATAGCGGAGGATGCTCTCGCAAAAGCTCGGCCTTGTCACTCATGCTCTCTCCCATGAAGAGGGTCCAGAGCTCACCAAATCTAGGCTCAGGTACTAACTAACACTCACGCAAAACACACAACAAATTAACCCGTTTGAATGGGAAGACTTATATAGAAGTAGCCACTTCAGGTATTGAATTGATTAAACGCTCAAAGCATGAGGTACGTCTTTAAAAGGTGGCTCGTTGTTTTGTCATGTTTGGCCTTCATCACCCCTGATATGGCTCGAGCATACGGCTATGGCTGCCTCTGTATGCTTAAGCAATGTTTGGACTGCAGGATGCTATTTATTTTTTTCCAAATCAGTTTGTTGCATAATCCTTTCATTTTCTTTTGTTGAGTCTCTCCCATCCTGGGCTTGTTTTTGCTTCCTAAATCAGTCATAACGTATACTGTACCTACCTGTCGTTGAAGCTTCCTTCCTTTCTAAAAGCTCTCATGTGTCATGCTCTCACACGGCTCCATCTCCCCCTCTTTATGGGTAGTTTACTCTTCTCTTCCTGTTGTCTAAGGTTTTTTTTTTTTATCTACTACTCGTTCTCCTCGGTCGACATTGACTTAGGTTAGAGCTCCGTTGACCCTGGGCTCCTGGAGAACGTGGATATGTTCTTTGATGGGCTTGTGTGTCGACTAGAACGGCACCATTCTGCTTAATTGTTCCTGATCAGTGGTTCGGCAAACTTACTGTAGATCTGCTGAATGCAGAAGCCCCTTCCTCCTGTTGCCTATTTCTTGTCACACATGATTTGAAATGACAGGTGAAGATGAATAACTGAAGAGAGTTTTAGTTTTTTTACGTAGCAGGGGGAAGAGCGTAACTTTAAGTGTCTTCTCAGCTTCCAGAGGCTACAGCTGGTCGTCCCCAGCTATTCCTTTACTCTGCTGAAAGAGCAGCGTTTGTGTCTGGACCTTGTCAGCATCTAGGTTAACGGCTGCACCAAAGTCTGCATTCTAGCATCGTCAGCCTTCTTTTTAACAAGAGCAGGGCGCTGTCTGAAAACCCGATGAGCGGTCGTCCGATATGGAATGTTTAGGAGCATGGTGGAAGCGATCAAACCGCCGTGAAGCTACTAGAGCGTTATTGTGCAGGCGTCAGCCTCTGAGGGACCCTCGGCCTCGGCAGGGGTGTACAGTATACTCAGCATTGCCGTTTAGCATACTGTTACACTTGGAGTTCACACTCCAAAACGCTGGTCCCTAGAAAAACAGAAAGTATGCTCTGGGATGGTTCCAACTACAGACGAGGGGATAATGGAGGTTAAGGAGCCAGTTCTGTTTTTGTTCCAGCTTGAGCCATCTCCACGGGTAAAACTAGTTTATATTGCTGTGAGCTTAGCTAACATAACCAGCCGTGTGGAATCAATCGACAGAGACGCTCATAATCAGAATAATTACCAAGTGGTGAGTGCACAACCCATAGAGCCACAATGGCCACACTGATTGGAAATATGCCAGGGTGAAATAAACCGTATTAGCGTACTACCCTTTTAAAGCGTGGCTCCATGCACACAGTGGTCATTCTGCTGTGTGGATTTTAATCTTTGTGTTCAATAATGGGGCTGACATTAGTGTGCTCTGGAGGATTGTTTCCTTTATTGGACTTGGGAGTGAAGTGGTCTATCGAGTGTCGATGTGCATGAAATGCCTTAAGCTCTTTTCTCCTCTCCTTGTTTTCACTGTACACAGTCTGTAGTCCTTTCTGTAATAGAGACAGAATCTGATCGAATATTTGCACCCACTGCACATAAAGAGCGGCCTTCTGACGAAAGCCCACTCTCGTACAAAGAATCTATTGATATATCTTTAATGTCCTAACCAATAGTTTGCCTGCGAATTTGTTTAGTTTTCATTTTTCCGTCTTCAAAAGTTCAGTTTGTGTCTTTTCAGAGCTTTGTCTACTCCCTTACCCCGTTTTGTGACATGAAGACTTTAGCTGTAACCCTATGCAGTAGTATTGTCGTCTTTGGTAGGGATGAAAGTGACCACTCGTTCACTCATGTCACTTATTGCTGCTGTTGTCTTCTCTGTTCCCCAGGGAGTGATTCTCACTCATCAGACTTGGGTAAGTCTCTGTTCCTTGTGTTCAATTGGAGGTGAGACTCTTTGGAGGAAATTCAATTTAAAAAAAAAAAAAGCTGTGAAAGAACCCATTGGAGACCAGAGAACTCAATCAAAACACTGCAGTGATGTGATGTTAATATTATCAACTCCATTTTCAGATTCTTGGCGGTCACGCAGCGCAACAGATGACTTTAGGAATGGAGACGCCGGCAGCTCATCTCTTGCTGCCAAAGGCTTCCGCAGTGTCAGACCCAACCTGCAGGAGAAAAAGTCCCCGACACAGGTAAAATGTCTCGCACATCACTCTGACACATGTTGGCATTAAAGCTGTTATAGTTGAATCAAAACAGTGAATCAGTGTGAAAAGTGTATTCTAGTGTAATTCACACAGAACCATGCAGCATTTCCTAGTATGTATTTGGAACAACTTGATGATTTGTATCAAGCTTTGCACTGATTACTTTTTCTTTGTTGTTGTTTGAACTTACGTTGGTTGTTGCTTTCTAATTGGCCAATAAGGATATCACTCATGTGCCATTGCCACCGCCCAGAAGAGAGAGTTTCTACCTCTCACCCACGGGCACTAATCCACCAGACTACAGCTCCCTTGTTGCCCTGGCTAATGATTTTACCCCTGGGACGCTAACACTCACGCAGAATGAGAAAGCAGTTTTGAAAGAGTCCTACACTATTAGTAGCACCTCCTCTTACTCTTACTCTGAGACCAACGCAAACTCAGTCCACCAGTCCACTCTCCCGGATGACAGTAGCAGCGGTAGTGCATCTGCCACCACTAATTTACAGGCCCAGGAGCGTAAGGTGTCTTCCCTCAAACTAACCCCTCTCACCATCCCCGACCCCCCGGCTCACCGCAACTCCTACCTTCCCCCCCAACCTGAGACCCAGACCACAGGTTCCCCTCCACCTACTTCCCCGCCTCCACAAAGGGGTCCCACTCCGTCTCAACCCCCGACACAGGCGGCCACGCTCTCTGTTCGCCTGGGCCCGGAGGATCTCAAACATCCGGAGGGTCGGCCTTCAAACAACACAGCGGAGCTCAAGGTCCCAGATCGAGCCCCAGATCAAACCCCGAGCCCGGCTCCAGCCCAGGTGGAGATAACGACGGCTCCTCCTGCAGTCCCACCAAGACCTTCTCCTGCAAAGCTGTTGGTACATAACTGACTACATAATGTAACAAACGCAGTGATTGTGTCCATTTTAAGGCCACTTAAATACGACATTGCTGGGTTTTTGTCTCGGTGACCTCAAGAGTGATAAAAAGGGTAACACACTGGCTGCGTCACCTCAACGTGCCATGCAAACTGACAAAGTAGTCAACATACAGTAGCCGGGATGTGCCAAATTCAGAGGCTAAATGTGATATAACTGCTGTTTTTCTCGTGTCGTGACGCATTCGAACACTGGGTCGTATGACAGCGGTGTTCCATGAAGCCACTAGTGTTTGGCCTCATTTAGAAAACAAGCACTGCACGTCATACAGTGTGCTGCTCGTGTGTGTTGCCCTTTAGTTCGTTAGGCTTGGTGCTGCCATCTGACCAACTGAACTCATTTTTGGTTCTACATAATGTGTGAACTCATACTGTTTGTGTGATAACCAACTATTTAATTTCTTTCAAACCACTGTTACTGTCTGTATACTGTATTTGCTGCCTTCCACAGAGTTTTGAACTAACAGACCCTCTTTCGATTCACAGCATTAATCCCATTTCATAGGAAGATGCTGCTGCCTGGGGACACTTCCGTGTGGTTTCACAGCAGCATTTCACCTTCTGTTAGGCTCACGTGTTGCTTCCACATCGTGGCAAATGAGTGACATCACTAAGCGCCTCTACTCCTTTCCTCCTTTTCCAATCACATCCCTCTCTCCCCCCCTCCCCCCTCCCCCTCTCAACACCAGGGGCCTCCCTCCCCTGACCCGACAGCACCGCACTCCCCCTATCGCTGCCACAGCTCAGAGTCACTCGACTACCTGTCGGGCCTAATGCCCAAGGCTCTATCGCCCACCCCGTATGCTCCTAGTGGAGCTGGTGTGGCCAGCAGGCCGGGCCTTCCCACAATAAGCAGTACGAGCATCGGGGGCTGCGTGTCGTCCTCGGCCTCCCCCGTGACGGTGTCAGCTCTCAGCCACTACTCGTCGTCCACGGCGGGTCTGCTGGACGAGCTGCAGATCTGTAGCCTGGACTCACCTGGCTCCTCACCCACGCCATCGCCCACCCTCAGCCATGTCTCTGCCTACACATCCACTGGTGGCCCTGATGATGCGCTAACAACCTTTGCGGCCTCCACTGCTGCAGCAGCCTCTGTCACTAACGTAATTATCCCAACAAGTCATTGCTATAACACACAAATGGTACCCTACCTCCCCGCACTCATTTTGGATGGCTAAACCAAACCTTCACAAAATGTGTTTTCACTGCCGTCTTTTTACCTTTCACTAACCTTCAACTACAACCTAATGACCCCTTATTGTATTAATGTGTCTCTGCTCATTAGATCACTATGTCTTTGTGCTTGTCTATGTTTTTCTGTTATGCCTTTTTTTGCTATCGGATGCAATTGTACCGTCTCTTAAGGCCCCGTTCATATCAAAGATTCATGACGAGACGAAACCGTTTTTCAGAAAGGTTGTAGCCGGGTGAAGTCGGAAGCTGTTGGCTGCAGGTTGTTGGCATCATGAAAGACTTAACTTGTCCAGGGAGCAGTGGAGGGTTTTATGATGTAACATCCATGAGGACTGTAGATACGTTTCCTGTCGGCTCATTCTTTTTCTGTGGGAACAGATGTAAGGGAAAGAGTGGTACTCCCAAGCACCAAACAAGGAAGAAGTTAGAAGTAGGACTAACACCGTTTCATAGTGAGGGACATAGTGTGAGCAGCATGTTAGCAGATTAGCAGCTTCAGTGTCTACCCCAGGTTGCATCCTCTGCTTTTGACGGCCAAAGGAAAAGATGAAAATGGCCAAAATGCCAAAAAACATGTTTGGTAACGCTCAGAGCCCAATTCAAAATCACTGTAGTATTGTGGGAAAAACCCAAGAAAACTGAATTGAACACAGAATAAAAGACAAGCCATTACTTTTGCGATTGTTTAAATTAAATTAGAAGTGTATTCCATACACTGGCATACATTGTGTGTTGCTTTAATGTAAGTGTCACTTTTAAATTGCTGCCCTAGCAGCATCTTTGATAGCCATTGGTTTTGGAGCTCTCATGAATCTTTGATCGAAACACACTTGCCTTGAAATTAAAACGCTGTGTTTTTACCCTCTTGTCCGATGAAATGATATGTTCCCGTGTTGAATGGGAGAGCGTTTTTTTCGGAGGAGCCTCCCATTGTGTCTATTGTCTTGTTTGTCACAACTAATGTATTATGAAATGTACGTGAATCCGAAAGACATGCGTTTGCTTACGTCACTGTTTTAATCTCTTCTGTCTGTTTTTGAAGTGAAGTGATTCAATAAGTGTCCCTTCCCCTCACTAACTGTTCTTACGTCACACAGTCACTTCAGATTCAGCAGCTCCTGAATCACATCAGCACCAACATCTGTCTACATGTACATTCATTTCCACAATAGGCTCCTCTACCTCTTTAAATGTACATATTTATAGCAACATGATGACTGATAATGGATTTATTTATCAATTCTTTTGTTTTGCTACTTGTTTTTATACTCGTACTCTAATGTTGGAGGCTAGAGCGGCAAAATTCCCTAAAATCAAAGGACATGTGCACGTTATTGCTGCCGTTTGTGATTGGTAGTGACTGATTTTCTCTGTTTTCTGGCTTGTGGGTCGCTCTTAGGGCCAGGTCCTCTCTCACGCTATGAATGGAAGTGCTCCACAGAGGCCCCTCTCTCCTCTATCCTATCCTCCTCCCCCCACCTCACTCCACACTGGGCTCCAGAGACAGAGCCGGAGTTCAGGTGAGTCGTGATCTTTTACCCCTTTTTATTTGAGCCGAGGACACTTTATGTTTGATGAGCAGTTCTTCGACAGGAAGACCATGCCAAAGAAAGGGGGCCCAACATCTACTGATGTGTCATTTTGAATTAGTCAGGAGATCGTCATTTTTTAGATTGTGAAGCCCCAGGAGGTATATGACAAGTGATTAGAGGTGATAAGTACGATGGTGCAAGTTCGTGTAATGTAGTCAAAAGTTGGATATTGAAGTCTGATTCAGCATGTACAGGGAGGCAATGAAATAAGAACATTTTCTAGTTTTGGTGAATACCCTAGCAGCAGTATTTTGTCCAAGTTGTAGTTTGTTAATAGTTGATTTAGGTAAACTAGAGAATAGTGTATTCCAGTGATTTAACCGAGATGAGTGTTTCAGCATCAGCCGTGGAAAGAATGGTACGAATCTTGTCAGTGTTTCTTAAGTGGAAAAATGCAGTCTTACTAATATTGTTAATATGTTCCTCAAAGGATTATTGAGATCAAACGGGACACAGACATCTCTTACATAAAAGCTTTGTGAAATTGTGGAACCAGCTGTGTTTAGAGATTTATTTCTGATCTGCGTTAGACTGTGAATTATCATTCCAGTTGTTTTAGCATGTGAAAAAAGGAAGTTTGATGACATCCATTATTTTATGTTTTATTTGCATTTTTCCAGTTTCACCAGCGGACGCATGATTAGTGAGCTCATTGTGCTTTGTTGGTGAAGTACAAGTACTTGACATGTTTCACAACCTATTTAATTCACAACCAAAAAATCAATAACCCGTCATTGGTTATATATTATACTAATGTAGCCTGATGTGAAATTATTATTATTATTATTATTATTATAAGTGCTAAAAACTTCAAGAATGGGTAAATCTTTTAAGAAGCCATTAAGGGATATTTGTGAATTCATCTTCTCATTATTGCCCATATAGTGAATAGTTAATGGTACATGTATTTGTTAAAAGCCCAGGATATGATATGTGGAGACCTATTAGTAGAAGAAGTCATTCAGTTGTGGTGCACAGTATCACATGGAGACACAGGCCGGTTGTTCTGGTACTGCTCCCATCTTGAGATGTACAAAAGAGAAGTTCATCTTAGGACGAGTCCGTGTTGACTTGTTCATTCCTTGTTTGATTTCTGTGCGATTATTAGTCGGCTGACATTCTCTTCTCTCTCCATATTCAGAGGGCAGCGAGTCACTGACCAGAGAGTCTGTGGTGCTGGGCCACACCAGCGTCAGCAGCACGGTGCCCATTGCTCGCTTCTCAGAAGAGGAGAAGAGGGTGTCCGTTATCAAAGCCCCTCATTACGAAGGCATCGGCCCCGTGGACGACTCTGGCATCCCTATTGCCATCCGCACGGTGAGGTCAAACATGCAAAGAGCTACTAAACACGTTGGTATGCAGCAGACCGACTCAGCTAGGTGCTGTATGGCGTTGCACAGGAGAGTCTTTTGACCTATTTCTGTTGTCTTGATCAGGTTCACAAGAGTGGATTACTTTCAGCTGTCAGCAGCTTTTGACCCCATATTAAAAGCTCTCTCTCTCTCTCTCTCTCTCTCTCTCTCTCTCTCTCTCTCTCTCTCTCTCTCTCTCTCTCGTTCTCTCCCTCTGCGTGCCTGTTTTACAGATGAGCTCAGACAAGGTCTTTGCTCTAGCACTGCAACGTCCTCGCTGCTTTCTTGTTAAGGCTTTTTCGTGTATTTAACACTCCACTCGGTTATCCATTTTCTCGAAGAGTGGCATTTAATAGCGGACATGTTCGACCGCAGAATGAGCGAGCCAGAGAAAGTTAACGGGGAGAATGAGAGATGGGCAATAAAAGCAAAGAGGAAAAAGCTGGAACAAAAAAAAAGAAAAACAGATGCTCCTTGTTGTCGAGCAGACACACATTTTTGCGGGCACTTTATTTGGTAGCCATGGAGAGTGAAGTGGTAATTGGTCCGTCTCCCGGGCGTGCCAATGCTACATGCTCTGTCACATTCACTCCTTCACTGTGGAGCCAAACGGCCAGAGTCCAGACACGGTGTTTAGCGCTGCTGAATAAAGGGGGGGATTAAGGCTGCCATTTGATAGCTCTTTTTTGAAGTGGCTGTTGGATCTATACTGTTTACACAAAGACACGCATACCAGGGTTTCTCCAGGCACAGCACCAGGAGCTCCCACTTTTGGTTTTGTAGCAACATGGCTTCTGTATCCTCGATGCTGCCAAACCAAACCTGCTGACATTGATTAAAAACCCAAACAAACTGTCATGGGTAGTTTATCAAGTTGTTCTTCGCCAACCGACTTCCAAACGTACTGCTTGCTATGATGTCATTCTGTTGGCTTCTGCAGCCCACAAGCTAAAAGTCAAGTGCGGTTTCATGCGATGGGTAAGCTTGTCGCATTTAATCGGAGAGATTTGTTCATACGTCCCAGAGTTCAATGTGACTCTTTATCGTGAACAAAGAAACAGGAGATTTAGTCATCCTCAAACTGTATGGAGAGTGTCTCATACAATACATCTTCATGAATAATGTATTCATGTCTCAGCACGAGTTAAATTCTCGGTGAGTGAAATATGGATCTCTAGAAAGGCTGAGAGTGTGTTTTTGCTCTCTCTGCTCAGTAAGTACTCTTCCTACCTTCTAACTTCAGCTATCGCGTTGATGGTGCATTTCACGGCACATAAATCTTTGTGACTGTTTCTCTCTCTCCACAGACGGTGGATAGGCCTAAGGATTGGTACAAAACTATGTTCAAACAGATCCACAAGGTTCACAAAGCAGGTACGTCTGTGCTGTATCACACTGAAAGGCAGAAATGTCCCATTATGTGTTGTGATTTGACCATCGGACATTGGAAATTGGCCAAGCATGCATGTTGTGTACCCGTATGTGTGTATGTGTGTGTGTGCATGTCGGTTCGTATTAAACCAAAAGGCCCAGAGAACTTCAGAGCCAGAACTCATTACATGAGAGCAAGAGGAGGAATTGAGAGAAACCTCTAATGGACACCGAGCTGTCCTGGGAAATCTGTTCTAATTGTACGGGCTTTGACAGTATCACACACAGTTCAGAGCTTTGTTTGTTCTAAACTGCTCAGGCTTCTTCTACTGCAGCACACACACACACACACACACACACACACCCACACACACACACACACACACACACACACACACACACACTGTTTCATGACTGTGTGTGCCTAAAAACATCCACAGGCCTCTTCTTGATGCATCTTGGAGAATTTCCATGACAACCTGAATACTCGTATATTCTCGGTGAATTTATAAAGTCATATTCCAGTCCCACCAAAGTCTACAAATCTTTGGAGTGAGCCCATGCAGGTTTAAAGAGTAGTTTCATCACGTGGAGAAAACAACAGTTTTTTTAATAACTTTGCCTCTGTGAGTTGCTATGGCCCTTCTTGTACCTCAAAAAGAGATATATTGGGGAAAACACTGCTGAGCTTGTGGATGGACGGTTCATGCTGCTTGGGTGGTTTTATCATTTTATAACTTACTTGTATGACTGTATTCAAGCGGACTAAAACTGCACACCGTAAAGTTTGTTTGACCAATCCGTCTTTGTTCCCTTCTCCTACAGATGATGACTATTCTGACACGTACAACGCAACATATGCTGTCATAAACAGCGGTGAGTGATGCTGTACGCGCAAACAAAAGTTGCTTGTATTCCATTTCTTCCCGACCCATTTGTCTCCTCCTGTCTGGCCTGCTCCGCCTCATTACTTCTCCCCTCCTCTGTCTCCTCCTGTCCCGTCCTTTAACAGAGGACTACATCCTGTCATCCAACGCCACCATGGCCCACCCTGCTCCCCGGACACATACGTACAGGCCACTCGCCAAAAGCCCCTCGGACAACGGAGGGCATCCGGGCCCTCGCGAGCCTCCGCCGTCCCCTGTACCCCCACCACCTCCGCCCATGCCATCTCTCCTCCAGCTGAGGGCCAGAGACAGCGACCGTGAGAGAGACTCGCCCGACACGTACGGGGAGCTTCTTTCATGATCCATTTAAAGATTGATTCACTTTGTTTTCGGGGCTGTTTTCTAAGAAGCGTGTTTTGTTTTTTCTTGCACCAGGAATGAATGGGGTCCTTCCAACAGGAAGGTGGACACGCGAAAGTACCGCGCAGAGCCTAAGAGCATTTTTGAGTACGAGCCGGGAAAGTCCTCCATTTTGCAGCATGAAAGACCAGTGAGTATATTTGAAAATGTTCTTTCATTTGATTATATTTACATTTTTCTGTTCAAATTTCTGTCACTTTGTTGCTTTTTATTGTTCAGTAAAAGGTTCATTCTGTTGCTAAAGAGAAGGTTCAGTTTTGAAGAGGTAAACATTAAGCAACATGAAGTGAAATAACACCGCAGAGCTATACGGCACATAATATAACTGGATGGTCAAATTTGAGACAAGAGTCTCAAGCACATGTACCTTTCTTGCTTAATGTATTTTCATATGATGGGCTTTTTGCCTGGACTTCTTTCCGTCAGGCACGGGGCGTGGGCGTTAAAAAAGGCGAAGGTTTCCTCTAGTGACTGTACTGGCTGTTCACTCTGTGTGGGGTGAATGACAAAGCCGACAGCAGAGATAATTACTGTGTAGAGGGAGGGAACACATCATAGACATAAGGTATCTGAGATGGAGGCTAATGGAGACGGCGTTGTAGACGAGGGGTCTGTTAACGTGGGAGAAGATTAAACAGAAAAAAGGTATTCGTGAAGGTTTTGCAGACGTTTAAATGCGATGACTGCAGAGAGCTCTCGCAGGGTAATAATGCATGAGTCAGTTCCTGATGAGGCGATAAAAGGAGAAAGCTGAAGAGTAGAAGTCAACCCACGCTGGCTAATCTGCTGTCTGAGACTCTTGTTTCAGAAGCTTTTTTCCCCCCACATGTCCACGGTAACAAATGGCTCCCAAAGACATCCTGTTCGGTGGTGAAGTGTCCAATTGTGTCAAATTATGAGGCCACAGGAAACAAAAATGTTTTTCTGTTTCTTTAGTTTCTTTCAATCCTGCGCGCGTCCACAGAACTTGTGTGAGTGGCAGTTCCTGCTCTCGGCTCTCGGCTTTTTTTTTTTTTACAGGGTGACTCATGTGTCTCAAAGCTGTATTCTCTTTTTAGCAAGAGAGATGTATAGCGCCACAACACCTACGAAAAAAACATCTCCTGGCAGTGTTTCATTTGGCGTGAAAACTCCAGTCCCCATGTGGGAAATGGGGTTAGAAAGAGCAGACAGAGTAGTGAACCGACGCATCATCGCTACAGTTAAAACGTCAGTATAATGAATTAGCGTCTCGACTGCAGTGCAAGTGTGTAAAATAGAGAAAGCTGTTTGAGTTTAAACGTCCAACTGTAAAAAAAAAAGAGTAGATGATTAACTTGCTTCACAACAGTAACTGTTGTTTCTTCTTACCGGTCTGGTTGTGTTACATGTAAATACTCACATCCTATCTGACAGTTTATTGCAGGTTGATTTGATATGAAAATGTATCTCTCTGTGTTACAACACAAGTGTTTGAATCCATCACGCCACATCAGGAAAGATAAAGCTCTGCTTCCTTCATCAACATGTCATGCAAAATAGTGGAGGACACACACACAAGTATTGTGTTTTCAGCCAATAACCTTTAGCGAATGACGAGGCAACATTGGATGGCAATGAATTATTTGGAAATCCACCTTGCATTATTATTATAAGGGGTTAAGTGTGTTAAGTGTGCTGATGGGGATGACTTACAGGGGGAGAGTGTGGCACATTTTATGGACGGCAGGACAAGTTTATTAGTGTAGCACTTTTCAACAAGGCAATTCACGATGCTTTACATAAGACATAAAAAGGCATTAAAGTAATACTTCACCCATAAAATGACAATTTGTAGATGAATTACTCACCCTGTTACCTTGAATTCTCTCACACAACTCATGCTGTATAATCCACGTCTTATTTATCCAGTCGTATGTATACAAACACATTACATCTCCACTAAAAAGCTTTCTATTTAAAGGACTTTCGCATTAACAGTCTCACACTTCGGGGAGTCCATAATGAGACGAGAGGGTTTGACATATTAAGGTTTTAGCGAAGATGCATGTGTTTGGGAAGTAGGGAACATATGACTGGATAAATGAGACCTGGATCAGAACGCGCTGTGGTGTCAAACGTACTTCAATTCATCAAGACTTGATACACAAGGGGTCATTTTGGGTGAAGCATTCCTTAAAGACAGGATTTAAAAGAAAAAACAAGGTAATATAAAAAAGACGCATAAATAGTGTTTAAAAGAGTAGAATAAAACAATATGTAATTGACAGTTTAGTGGTTTATAGCACTGTCCTCCCTTGATGCTTTACCTGTTCATCCACAGAAGTCACAGTAGTCGGTATGGTATCTCTGATCCGGTATCTCAAGTACACAAGCGTGAGGCACTTGGATCAGTTAGCTGTCTGACTGTGAAACCACACTGCTCCCACCAATGTAGAAGTGAAACTTACCGTACACCCATGTGAATAACCCCCCCCCCCTCCCCCCCCCCGTGTCTTTTCCAAACACTTCTTCAATATGAGCCCCTTCCACTTCCTCTTAACTACTACGAGTACCTTTCCCTGCCACCCTGACACACTACTGTGTACTCTTTAATATTCCGTCCACTGAGCCGGCTCCAAGGTGTGGATAATGAGGTTGGGTGTTAAATATGTAATGCTCAAAGTAACATCCTCATTTTCATTTATCTGTCGGCTTCGCTCAGGCTTAGAATAACGCAGCGGTAATGTGATTCTGTCACGGGATTCACAGCCCTGTTCATCTATATGCACATGAAATTAATGAATACCAATTGAGAAGGGCCCGAGGTGTTTGCCTCTTTGGTCTCCAACGGTGGTAAGAGTTGGACTGTGCCTATTAAATGATTTTAATGATAACATGGCGCTATTGTACACTGCCTAACAAATAGGTTGGATGCCCTAATGTTCTGGGATAAATGTCAAACCAGTTAAAGTAGCCAAGCAATGATTTGTCAGTTGTAAATTGGTTTTTGCATCACCCCATGAGCCGTCTTCTCCCCATGCCACGTTTGGTCCGTTCCTAACCATGAGGTCCATGTCTTTCTTTGTGTGTGACTTCTTTCCACACTATCTTTCTCCTGTCTTTCTTCTACCTCCTCTCTCTGTCACTGTCATGCTTTCCCAGACCTATGAGGACATAGATTTAGAGAACGAGCCTTGGTATAAGTTCTTTTCCGAGCTGGAGTTTGGGCGGCCGGTAAGTCAGGGCCGTAGCTACCCCCTCAACCACAACCCTGCCATAGGCAGACACCCACTGTCTCCACTACACCCGTGATCTTTTGATTTTGATAGACTGGGTGGGGCTAGTTGTTTGGGCATGTGGTACTTGTTGTTGGGTGCTGTGACCCCTCCCCCCCCCCTGTGTTATGTCTCTGCGTTGCTGGGTTTCTTTGGTCTGGTGGCTAGCAGGCACTGAGAAGTTCACGCACAAACCTGGATCATTTTTACTTTAGTTTGGCGCTGCATCTTGCCCAAATATAAGCAGGAAAAAAAGTTTCAAAAGACCGCGTGCTCCAGATGAACTGGTAGAGCTGCACAGAACAGTCAATCAACCAATCATAACATAACAATATATATATGCAATAGATGAGTTTTCTGAAGATGAAATGTATCATTTTGTCTGTGCAGTTTCTTCCACATCTCTTGCACATGCTTGTCCTTGTATATAGCCGTAATTATTGATTCATTTCTGCTTGTAGTTTTGTTTATTTCCACTATTGGTGGAGCAATGCTTTCCATATCTACAAAGCATAATGCTGCAGCGCCCTCTGCTGGATGTAGGTAGTAATAGCGTCCCAGTGGCTCAGGGCAGGGATCGTCTCTAGCCACAGATCTGGGATTTACAAATGACCCTAACCTGACTGATTCACAAAGTGTCACGCCTCTGTCCATGCCCCAGCATGACATCAGGTGATTGTTTGTTGGGCTTATTCAAAATGTTCAGGTGAAAGTGTCACACCTGGTGCTGGCATGACTTCCCAGAGTCATGTTTGCTGTGTGTTGAGATTTCTACCTGCAATATTTTGAATGTTTCACACCACTGAATAAGCCCTTAGAGCGTAGATGGTTCCCCTACATGCACTGACTGGGCCAGCTGGGACAGAACCTCACAGGACGATCAGTGTGCGAGTGTGTTTTTTGGGGTGACAAGAAGTTTCGACCGACTTGAGTGAACAGTTGTTTATCTGCACTAGTAACCCCGCACTAAATCACAGCATTCACTGCACTCTGAAATAAACACTGCAGCTTGTGCTTCACTCTGCTTTCTGCTTCACAGCTTGCTCTCACACTCTGCATGTGTGTGTGTGTGTGTGTGTGTGTGTGTGTGTGGTACATGAGCACATTTTTGTCTGTGTGTGTGTGTGTGTGTGTGTGTGAGGTATAAAGGTTGATTTGACATACTGTAGTTTTAATGTTGTTTTGAGATAAACATAGGAATGAAAGATCAATAGATGAAATAAGAATGTGCATATGAATGAACATGTATAATATGTTGGTGTGTGTGTGTGTTTGTTAGTGTGTGTTGAGTGCGTGCACATTAGTTTGTGAACTAGTCCATCTCTGGTTACTCTGATTCTCTAACGAGTGTCGCTTTCTCCACATGTTCCTCGTTTTTTGGTTTCTCCCCATGATGTCACCACTGCTTCTCCTCCTTCACCTCATTTTCACCTTCTTCCTATTCCTCCTCCTCCTCCTCCTCCTCCTCCTGCTCACTGCTGCTGCTTGGGGCTCAAGCCTCCTAAAAAACGGCTGGATTATAATCCAGACATCTCCGCTCGCCAACGTATTGAGGTAATCTCACATTCATGAGTGTTCCAGTAGTGTTGTTAATCTCACCGTTTCTAACAAGTCATAGCAATTGAAATCTCTTTTATTCAAGGAAAATGTAAGGTATGATTTCATAAAGTGAGTGTAATGTAGTGTAGCATCACTTCAGTGTGATCATATGTCACAATGTCAGCCATCCACCACGAGATGAGCACGATGTTGCTTTGTAAAGACTGTTGAACTTATACCTTTGAAATGCTATTAATTTCTTTGCATGGGGTTGTATGGTAAAACATCTGTCTCCTTGGACCGTTTATGATCTATCTTTTTTTAAATATAATTCACTGGAAATCTTTTTTTTTTATATTTCCAACACTATGTGTTTCAATTTCACGGTTAGCATTTCCTCAGAGAGGCCATTGCAGTTAAAGTGTCTCCGCCATTCTTTACCACTAAAACCCATTCCGGCTGATCCATGCCACATTTTGCCCCCCCTGAGCTCGGCTCATTGCATCCTTTTTGCTATATCACCTTTGCCCGCCATCCTCCAGAACGGCCCAAGAGAGAGCAGAAATGTGTCCTCACCGCTTACACCGGTAGGCCTCTTCCCGCTCAGGTGTGCCACGTGGAACCCGACATCCGTCGCACCTTAAGCTGGGGGGAGCGTTTTGAGTGTGGCACAGCAACAACAACCGCATGCAGGCTGTGCATTGTGAGCTGCTCTGCCTCGAGTCTTTGTTCTTGCGGACCTCACTTTTCTCTCTTGTCGTCTGCCCTATTTCAGACATCCCTGCACATCGCTCCTGCTGACAAGGCTCCTGAGAGACCTGCGAGGTAACCTCTGTTTCTTTTATTTGCCTCTGCATCGCCCCTTCCCCCTCCCCCATCCCCCTCAACAGCAGTGCTCCTTGTTGTGATTCAGCAGGGAGTCACAACTGCTCTTTCTTGCCTTGACTCTGGTGCAAATAGCCTCTGTGTCTGTTATTAATAATGCAAGGATTAGTGTTTCGGCTTTATTCTCTTTTTGCCACTAAAGCAGGGCACTTTGCATCACCCTTTCACTGACTGAGCCGGAATAAATTAACCCCGCAAACCCTATTGATTCTGCCCTTCACCTCCTACCCTTCCCTCATCCCCCCCACCTCTTCCTCCCCTTGTCCTACTCCCTTTCACCAATGGCCTGCTTATTCAGTCGCAATTTCCTCGGTGAACAGAAAGGGACAGAAATGGGATGAATGGGCCGTGTAATTCATGTAAAGCGACATTGAGTGCGTTTGTTCTGAACAGAAAGCCCATTGGGTTTTTAGTCATTTAGAATGAGAGAAGTTGTGGCATCTTTTCCGGACACAAGGATAATAGCCTAGTTTTTAGAAGGGTAAGCTTAGATATACTTAAACATTAGTACATAAATGACTGTAAAAGTACCGATTTATGGATAGTTAATTTGTATCTTTCAGAAAAGAGAAAAAAAATGTCACGTTGTTCATGGGCATGCTCATTATTTATCACATTTATTTGATTATTCATGATATTTTGGTACATGCCATGTATTGATGATACCGGAAACATAATAAATAGTATGTACTTCTAAGACATTTATAATACCTGAATTCAATTTGCCTTCTGCAAGCACATGCGTGCACCAGTCACGGTGTATAGTGTGGTGCTTGATGTCTGACTGTGTTGTTGCAGTGCTGCCAGCGACTACAGGAAGAGAAGGAAGTCTGAGCCGACAAGCTCCCAAGTGAATGCTCCGTCTCAGAGCAGAGCTGCAACTTCCCCGAAACCAGTGGACGCCTACAGACCCAGCAGCAGCCTAAAGAAACCGGTGGTTCATTCCTCACCGTCCTCGCCCTCCAGAGCCAAAGGTACACACACACACACACACACAAACATCTCCTTTTCACTTGATGTTTTTTGGGGGGTTTTGCCCCTTCTCTTCCCCAGACTGTCGTGTGTACTTACTTACCGTATCGCCCGAAAATCAAAGAAGATTTGTTGTCGTTTTTTGATTGTGATGTTTTTCGGAATACAATGTGTGTCTGGTGAGGTCATAAGTCTCCTTGATTCGTATTGGTGGAAGTCTGAAGAAAATACACCAAATCCTCTTTTTTCCACCTTTACTCTTTTTTTTTCTCCTACTCCTCCCTCTCCCCAACTCCTCCCTCTCCCCAGCTCCTCCACCCTTTTTGCTGGGTACTATTGCTTAAACATGCTTTCCTCCTTTTTCTCTTTCACCACGCTGCTTTTTATTGGACATCTGAAAGGTGGGGACGCATGCAACATGTATTCAAACAGTTTGACCTCCCCAGGTCCTTATCACCTCCCCCCTCTCCCCTCCGACCCTGTCCAATGCCACGAGGAAGCCAGCCAGGAAGGCAGCTCCTCCTCCAAGCAGTCCGTCTGTTGTAAGAACAGTTGGCAGACGAATTGCCAGGATGCTGAGACATGGAGCAGTGCAGATGAGGTACCGCCTGTCCCTGGCAAGCTCAAGTCACGCAGCTGTGATGACTTACTCACTGATGGGCATTCTGGCTCAGGCGGGCGCAACGCCACCCGCTCAGAAAGTGCTGGGTCCCTGGTTTGCGATGGGAATCCCTCCGGTTCGACTGGATCCATCTCCACCCGCTCGTTGCCTCGCCTCCACCGGCGACGGGCACACGATTCGCCGGGCTTTCTCCAGCTCTATCGCAAGATGCACCAGATCGACCGGGCTCATCTCATCCCATCCGACGTCATCCGCTCGGTCCGCGCTCGCATCCTGGAGCTAGAGGGCCAGCCTCACCTGCATCGGCATCTTCTCTCTCCTTGGACACCCTCTTGGGGCGTGGAGGTGCCGCGCGATACGGTGCCAAACCGCATTTCTGCATACGAGCGCCTTATTCAGAAGTCCAAATCCATGCCCAACTTGGGTGACACTGAGGTGCCTTCAGGCGCTACCACGCCAGGCGGCTCGTCCTCTCGAGCCAGCAGCGGCGGCGGTGTCACACCCAGTTTTCCGAAACGTCGTTTTTCCATAGAGTCTTTACTAGAGGAAGACAACAACGGCAACAGTGGAGCAGTACCTCACACCATGGATCACCGGCATCAGCCTCGTAGCCCACCTGAGGGTCAGCCTCGCGTTGGGCCGGAGCCCAGCCGTGGGCGGTCCTTTCCTGCTCCTCCTGTTCCTCAAGGCCCACAAGCCAACCCAGACTACTCCGACAGTGAACAAGACGCTGTTGCGTCAGACCTCAGCGACTTCATCCAGGTGGAGGGTTCCTCGTTTTGCAGTGAGAGTGACTTTGACCATTGCTCACTGACCTCCTCTGAGAGCTTGTACGGCTCTTCCAACCTTCACCACCACCACCTCCGTCATCAGCATCACCACCACCACCCTGGTCACCAAAGTTTAGGCCAGAGCCAGGGCTACCAACACCGCCACCTCATCAGCTCCTGCAAGGGCCGCTGCCCGGCCTCTTATACCCGCTTCACAACCATGCTTCGCCATGAGAGAGAGCGAGCGCGCCAGCAGCACCAGATACCTTCACAGCAGAGACGCAGCAGCCATTCCCAAATCCAGACCTCACAGTCCCAGCAAGCGATGTCCAAGCTGGCCTTCCTGGTCAGCCCAGTGCCTTTCCGCAGGAAAAAGGGCTCCCCGCCTACCTCCAGAAGAAGCAGCGGTGGCGCAGATCGAGGGAGCAGGCCCAAGTCCAAACAGGCCATTTACGATGCACTAGATGCAGCCTTGAGAGACATATACGAGCACATTCAAGCAGAGCGAGGCCACCGAGGAACTAGGGCACCCGATGATAGCATCCTGAGGAGAATACTGGCCGAACTGCTGCCGAATGTGCCTGAGCGAAGCTCCTCGTTGCGGGGGAGGAGGGGGTGTTGGCAAGGGGGGCAGTCCTCTGCATCTTTGTACCCCGATGGGAGCTCCACTGAGTATGCCTCGCATAGAGGGGATCCCTCCACACCGCGGCTACAGTCACCAATCAGTGCCTGTTACGGACGCCACTCCGACACCTCAAACAATAACGAATATGGAGAGGAGCAGGGCAATGGAAACGGTCTCTGTTATTCAGGTGGAGATAATACACGTATTACACCCCCGTTATGCATGTGTACACCTGGTCATGTAGCCAGTCATTCCAGCACATAGTGTTTTCTTTGAATGAACATATACACATAATCCACCTACATTTACCTCAATGTCTCTTTCAGCATTGCATGGGCGTGTTGCCCTATCCCCTCAATCGGTCAGCCGATGCATCCTTTACTGTGCTTTTCTGTTCATGAGATTCAGTAAGAATGTTCACTGTAAATTCTCAAGTAAAGCCTGGTGATAACATATCTGCCATTCTTTTGTTCTGTGATAAGCTAATGTCAGTGAAACTAAACACGTCCTGCTGGTGTTTCACATTAAAGGTCTGCTTCTAAAATGGGAGGATTTGAGCTATTTGAGCTGCTGGAAACCTAATTTGCAACATAAAAAGAAAAGCTGGATTGACAGTAGCTTGATAGCTTGAACAAAACAATGGCAGAGTAGGAAGAATTTGAATTGAATAGTGAGGGGGGGAACAATAATTCTGATAGAAAGAGAAAATCAGAGTCACAGAATGGTAAGTAAGAGCAGTTCAGAAACAGGACTAACATATATCTGTCTCAAATGAAGGCCTGAGTTTTACTGTAATTGAGGCAAATCATTACTTGAGAATTCACAGTTTATTACTCTGGTTGAAGTTAATACATGTGAATATTCCTCTGTATGTTTATAATTTGATTATTGGTTTGGTTCTATGATTTGTCTGTTTTGCAGATTTATTCATGGAGTCGTCTTTCTATCCCACAATCATGCTTTCCGTCAAGCCATTTGCTTGTATGTTCGTGTTTGTATATTTCGTCATTTTTGAGCTGTTTTCCCCTCGATTCATTTTGTGTTTCAGCAATATTCAACTGCATGTTTCATATTGTGGGAATTACAATCACCTTGTTTTTCCAGTGAAATGGAAATAAAACAATCTGTTTTTGACCCCAGAGCTTTCATTCCCTCATTTACGTGTTGGAATGATGTCATTATATCACTGTACCGTTCAGTACTTCGCCAAAGCACATTTTTGTACTGTGAGCGTGCATGATGTGATATGATTGTGCTGACTATGGTAACTCCTGTTACCTTTCTCACGTGTCTCTGCTAATCACAGACCAGGATGTCTCCAGGTGTTACTCCACCATGGATGGACGCCACACACCCCAGAGTAGAAGGCCTACTCCTGACAAAGAGGTACAGCATTGAAACTGTTGCTTCTCAACACCCAACATGCACTTCATCAGGAGTACTAAGTCGTTTTTAAGTATCTTTTCTCTCAAATAAATCACAAATAACACCTCCGTTTTATCTTGGGTAAAATAATGTGGTTGGCACTATACAAATATTTCAGATTAAATTCAACCAGCTACTATGTTTTTTTTTTTTTTTTGTCTTTAGCATCACAATGCCACATTACATTTTCTCACAAATATTAAAAAGCTTTTATTTTATGTTTTGCCTGGTAATGTTTTGCCGGCTTTCTTTCTCTCACTCTCATCTCCTAGGTCTCCCATAAACAGATGACACAACTTATTCTGTTCTCTCTCCTCCATCAGAAACAGCCTGCGAGAGCCATTTATGATTTTAAGGCACAAACAGCTAAGTGAGTACAGTAAATGCACAGAGCAAGGAAGCTAGCTTTAAACCGCGAATGCCTAACTGCATATCAACACATCTCGACTCATTGCATTGAAGTTACGACTTCAGATTTGTGTGCATTTTTTGCATGAAGTTTCTTTTGCTTTCTAAGAAGCTTCACTGTCACATCTTACCACCACACCTGGATGGCTTTAACTGATTTATTTTATGCTTTAAATATATGCATGAATAAAGCTTATTTTGGCTGCTTCAGTGGCTGATGCTGTTTATATGAAATGAGCTGTGCTGGGTTTTTTTCAGTTCATGACTCCTTCACGTTTGTGTGCTGGCACTTTGATGACATGAATGTGTTACAGGGAGCTGACATTTAAGAAGGGTGATGCAGTGAACATCATCCGGCAGATAGACAACAACTGGTATGAAGGAGAGCACCGTGGACGGGTTGGGATATTACCCATATCATATGTAGAAGTAAGTGTGCAACTGATAAACTGTACGCGAGTACTATATCTGTGCACCGCTATACGTATGTAATTTGTCCCTTATTTCCCCCCCCCCCCTCTTCAACGCACACATTTACACTAACGCACTCATAAACAGAGGATGCCATCGTCGGAGAAGCAGCAGCCGATTCGTCCTCCTCCGCCGGCACATGTCCGAGAGATCGGCGAGGGAGTAGCTCGCTACAACTTCAATGCTGATACTAATGTGGAGCTGTCGCTGAGAAAGGTAGCCTGTTTATTGTTTATTGTGTCAATGAAAAGCTGCAACAATGCAACAATTCCTCCTGAAAGTATTCTAAACCATTACATAACCTGTCAAAAGATGCAAGAAGTTCTTAAAGGAAAGAGAAAGAAGTCATCTAGATGTAAACAAAGCATGAAAATCATCAGTTGTGTGATGTGTTTGATGTGATTCATGCTATTGTTTATCAAATAGGCTGAAAGTAACACTTTTCTCTGCGATTGTCTCATATTTCTACAAACAAAACTAAAGCCATTGGACTAATTTGATGATTTTGAAGTTGCTATGATCACATGAAAGATATCGACACAGAGGTGTGAGAGGTAGTACTGTGGAGTTTAACAGTGCTTATAGTTACACTTAACAATCATGTCTATTTTGTGTGTGTGTGTGCAGGGTGAGAGAGTAATTGTGATAAGGCAGGTGGACCAGAACTGGTACGAGGGGAAGATCCCAGACACAACCAAACAGGGCATCTTTCCTGTGTCATACATCGACATCGTCAAGCGCTCCCCGTCCAAGAGTTCCAGCCAGCATATAGACCCACATGGTTACCCTGGAAACAGGACTCCAAGCTCTACACCCATCAAGGTAGGGGAATCACCACAACGTTGTGACAATAGAATACAATAAACCAATAAAGAGTTTTAACTGTCCGACCAGCAATTTCAAACAAATTAGAATAAAGCACTTTGAAGTGCTTTGTAAATTAATTGATTGATTCATTTATTTATTTATAGCATTTATTTATGTGTTTGTTAATAACAAAAATTACAAATGCCAACGAACATTTTACATCCTCAAAAAGTAACATGTTGCAAAAAATGTAAAATAGTTTTATATATTTAGATAAATAAATAAATACATCATCTGCGTAAAGGAGTACATACAGCTCTTTATTTCTGACACACGCACAAAAAAAACACACTCTCTGTATTATTTTTTTCCACTTTTATAAATTACACTGTTCCTTCTTTTTCACTTCACCTTCATGGAGCCTCTCTACCATCTACCTCCATCCTCCACTACTCGTGACCTCCCCTCCCGTCACCCCCCGTTGAGAAAGCTTGACCTGCAAGCTATCACCAGCGAGTGGCTGTCCCTCACTTTGGACCCTTCAGCGTCCTCTCCAGCTTGCTCCCTCACAACCACCCCCGTACCGCCTACACCACCCCCCCTCCCCACTGAACCTAAGGCACCCTCACCTGCGCCGTCAAAAAGAGTCTCCTCCCTGCCGCCCCAGAGATTTTCCATAACTTCTCCAGGGAGACTCACTTTAGGGCACACCCCAGTTGCCCTGCCTTTCTCTCAACTGCCTCTTCCTCCTCCTCCTCCCCCTCCTCCTCCCCCTCCTCCTCCTCCCTCATTTGCCTCTCCACTGTCTGACTCTTTACTGGGATACAACAGTGGCAAAGAAATAGCTCTACCATTACATATTTCTAAGCCAGAGATTGTGTCCTGCACAATGCCAGAGCCAATAAAGTCACCCACGCGAGTTCCTCTGCAGGACAAGTCACATGTGGAAGTAAACAAAAGCAGCAAAATCCCTGATGTTAAGCTGCAGGTGAAAGACCCTTATGACGAACTGTTGTCTATGATTCTGGAAGGTTCTACCAGCACAAACTTTTCAAGATTGTCTCCGGTAGATTCCCCAGCAGCTATGCTAACCAGTGAATCCCAGAGCAGGTTTAAACCAAAAGCAGAGGAATCCCATCAGCCAGCTGTGAAGCCCTCAGCTGTAACTCCAACCAGCGACTCGGCTGGCGTTCGGTTAGAGGTGCAGTTTCACAAGCCTGTAACAATGGAGCCACTTGCCATCGCTTGGGGAGGGCAGTCAAAAACTCTGAGTGAGCAACCAGCCGAGCCTCGGAGACCGCCGTCGGTGAAAGGAAGGGGATATACTGAGTTGTTCATTGAGGAAGACGATGACGCTAGAGAGGACAGAGGGGAGGATGTGAAAGGTTTTAATGAGGGACTCAGTCCACAGGTAGAGCATGGTGTGAGCTTTGGGGGCAACTCTACAGGGCCCTGGAAGTTAGATGGAGGGAAATGTTTTGAATCTTAGAAGAAATGCACCCACATTTGCCTTCTCTTAAAAAAGAGCAGTTGCATTATCATTTACAGGCATAGTGTTGCGTGATGTCATTTTTTTTGCGTCTGTAAAAATGTGTCGCATTAAATTGTAGGATTGTTAGCAGAAAGTAGTGTACATACCATGGACGTGCTCTTCCTACTATGACAAGTGCACTACGTAGTAAATAGGGAGTGATCTCAAATACAGCCAGTGTGAGGATGAAGTAGTGTACATGATGTGAGGAGTAGTAGTTTTTGTCCATTAAAGTTACTGTGAGGAACTTTTAGCTGGTGATGAAACGGTCTCACTTTAATACTGATGCCTTTTATAGGACCTACATACGTAAACAAGACCATCAGCAAGGTGATTGGCTATTTCTATATAGTTATTCTTAATGCTTGTCTTCTGTGCCACCGGGCCCATTCCGTCGGAGGCACAGGAGAACCTGAGCCAGGACTGAGCAGGGCAGACTGTCGGACAGTGCTGCAAGAAAACGAGAGGTTTTCTAAAGGGACCCTGGTGCTCAGAAACACTACCGCTTGGGACTGAAGAAATCACCACAGAATATAGGTTCCTTGTAGTAACTTAAATCAAAGAAGAAATATGCATTGACTCTAAAGTACAACATACTGTATACACAAAAGTAGTTTTATTTTTTTTTTTCAAATCATGCATTTTTCCCTCCATGTCCTTTCTGGGGCTCAATACAAATCCTCAGCATTACCTTCTGTGTTTCATCTTCAGAATTGATGTGTGTGTCATTACCTCCATAGGCTGATGTCTCTCCCTCCACTTTGACACGGCTTCCCCCCTCCGGCCTCCCCTCACCCTCAATACCACCACCTCTAACCTCCTTACCTCCCTCTTCCTCTTCTTTTACTCCTTCTTTTACTCCTTCTTCATCTTCTATTTCTTCTTGTCCTCCTTCTTCATCTTCTACTTCTTGTCCTCCTTCTTCATTTTCTACTTCTTCTTGTCCTTCATCTTCTACTTCTTCTTGTCCTCCTTCTTCATTTTCTATTTCTTCTTGTCCTCCTTCTTCATCTTCTACTTCTTGTCCTCCTTCATCTTCTACTTCTTCTTGTACTCCTTCTTCATCTTCTACTTCTTCTTGTACTCCTTCTTCATCTTCTACTTCTTCTTGTACTCCTTCTTCATCTTCTACTTCTTCTTTTACTCCTTCTTCATCTTCTACTTCTTCTTTTACTCCTTCCTCTTCTTTTACTCCATCTTCTACTTCTTCTTGTCCTCCTTCTTCATCTTCTACTTCTGCTTGTCCTCCTTCATCTTCTACTCCTTCTTCATCTTCTACTTCTTCTTTTACTCCTTCCTCTTCTTTTACTCCTTCTTCATCTTCTACTTCTTCTTGTCCTCCTTCTTCATCTTCTACTTCTGCTTGTCCTCCTTCATCTTCTACTCCTTCTTCATCTTCTACTTCTTCTTTTACTCCTTCCTCTTCTTCTACTTCTTGTCCTTCTTCATCTTCTACTTCTTGTCCTACTTCTTCATCTTCTACTTCTTCTTGTACTCCTTCCTCTTCTTCTACTTCTTCTTTTACTCCTTCTTCATCTTCTACTTCTTCTTGTCCTCCTTCTTCTACTTCTTCTTGTACTCCTTCTTCATCTTCTACTTCTTCTTTTACTCCTTCTTCTTCGTCTTCTTTCTCACGGTCACACCAGCAGCATCATAGCACCATCCCTCCCACTCCCCCTGTCTCCCCTCGTCCCCCATCCCGTCCTCACCTCATGACATCGCCGCTCCCTTCAGTCTCACCCTCTCCGCCTGTCTCACCACCTCCCCTCCCCTCCTCTCACCCTCCTCCAAAAGTCCCCTCCCAGCTCTCCGTCACTCACCCCTCAAGCCCTCTCTGTCTTTCTCATCTGGTCACACCCTGCCCTGGCTCAGAGTCGCCTATTCCCTTTCCCGCCCTGACTCCCCCTAAACCCGCCTCTCCTCCCCTCGCCACTCCGCGCTCTCCCCCCACTGTTCCCCATCCAGGACGTAGGTCCCCCAAGGTGAAGGTAAAGCTGGAATGTTGAGATGATGCCGTTGATTTAGATCATGTTTGTGGTGCCATGGATGCTGCCTCTCTCTAACGGTTTATGTCTTGACATTGCTGAAGCTGAGACTATGGTTGAAGTGATTAGTCAACTAATTATTATTAATTATTACTAACAACGGACATCGTGTTTTATGTCGGTTGGACCGTGTATGTTATTTATTCAGGGACATGCTATGATCATTTGATGCATTTTCATTGCAAACTGTCTGACTGTAAGTGAACGATGCACATCACAATTTACCAGATTGTATTTTTGGCCAACTATTTGTGGACTTTTTGGAAACTAAACGATTAATCAGCAGATTAACAGATATGAAAGATAGTCGTTTGTTGCAGCCGTGGCTGAGACTGCGTCATGTACACTAACAAACAGTGTGCGCTATCATGTATGTGATATGGTGATGATTTATCAGGGTATCCCCGGGTCCTCAAAAACAAAAGAAATGCATTGAATTAATTTATCTAAACATAAGACTTTAAGTGGTATAAAATGTCTTGTTCTGACATTACAATTTATAATCTTATACATATATATATATATATCTAATAAAATATCTATTTTAAGAATTGACAGAATGCCTCTCGCATTAACGTCACACAGGGCAGAGTATTGGAACCAACAACATTCAGATTGTGTTTGCTGCCGGGTTGCTCAGAGGCACAGTCTGATAGCGGCGACATGGGGAAGACGGACTCCAATAAAAAAATTGCTATTCAACCAAGATTTTGCGGCATGGCTGAAACCGTTGTTACCAGGCAATGTTTGCGAGGCATGGTGCATTTTTAGCAAGATGCGTTTTGGTTATCGTAAAAGTTGATCTTAAATTTAATTTTGAGTGGAATTAGTCAACTTAAAAAGTCTTACATCTAACTTGCCTTGAGCTGTATAACCCAAGGCCCCAGGAAGAGCGCCGGGCTTTGAAACAAATCTCACACAGTGGTTAAACCGCGGAAGTGCAATTTACGGGTCCGTCATGTGATGCCAAGGGTCCCAAAAAGACTTTAAACCATAGGCTTACAGTGGGAGAGAGACTTCTGTAACTCAGCGGCTATATTTATTTTAGGGAAATCAACTCCGCAGGACGAACACTTTTCGTCCTGCGACACTAATTAAATCATTAGGTCTTGAAAGTTGTAAAATGCACAATAACCGAATCCAGAGTTCTTCTCCTTTCTCCATTCATGAGATCGAGCGGCCCGTGGTGAAAGGAACCCCTAGCGTACTTGCTCTATGGTGTCACCTGTAGATTCATGCAGAAGCAATGCGTAGGGTTCGGCTAACTTTATACTCCGAGTCGATTTTTTTTTTGGCTTCATTTGCCACTAAGCGACTTTGAACAGGGCCCTGCCCCCAACGCTGTACCCAGCTCTCTTTATCCCTCCATGGTAGGAGCCCTGGACAGCAGAGAATACTCTTTAAAGTGTGTTGCTCGTGTCGGTTGACGGTGGTGTGTTTTAGGACGATGTTCTTTGCCGTTTGCATGTTGATTGGGTGATGTTTTACAGCATGTCATTAGCCTTTGTGCTTGTGCATTCAGCTCATATTGAAGGCTGCTGACTCGTTCACTGTTGAAGATTATCGGTGTGTTGCTTCTGGTCTTTCTGCCTGTGAAGCAGGATCCAGTTGTTGGTGGTAAACCTCCTCGTAGCCCCATCTTGTCCCGGAGGTCCTATCTGTCCCTCATTAGAGGTCGAAGGGTAGGGGGGCATGTCTTCATTCAACCATGCTCTTACTGTACTCTTGTCTCTGTGCAGGAAGGACATCTTTAGAAATATCTGCATCATTCATGACTGACCACAACACATACGTACTAAAGTCTGCTGTTTTTCAAATACAGTGTCCTTTTCCTTTTTTAAGAAAGGATCAATTGTAGTGTTTTCTGCTGTGTTTGTGGTCACACCTCTGGGTATGAAATGACACCCGATTCATCATAAGCGACAACCTGAGACAAGTCTCTCCGTTTAACATCTTCACACTCGATACAAAAAGCCTTTCAAATGCAAGATTTTGACTTTCTGTCTGTTTCTGTCTCTCTCACAGCGATTGGTACAGGATGCGCTCCATGGTGGAGGAGATCCGTAAGTTCTTCTTCTAACTATTCCACTGATTTGCTGTTATGCAAGAAAAAAAAATACATCTCTGTATCTATATTTATATATCTGGTGTAATCAAGAAATACTTGTTGAACCATGTCAAGTGTAAGTTTTTACATTTGCTTTATTGGTATAACGTTTAAACACAAACAGGAAAAAAAAAGGTCGTCATAGTACGCACAACAGAAAACATTACTCAATACTGCAGAATAGCATGAGCGTCAGTTCACCATGAGTTTCCCTAACGCAGGTACCAGGCCGTGTACAACTACCTGCCTCGCAACGAGGACGAGCTGGAGCTGAAGGAGGGCGACATTGTAGACGTGATGGAGAAGTGTGATGATGGCTGGTTTGTTGGTAAGAGGAGGGAACACGGGGTTGTTGCTGTCTATTAGGCATGCAGTTATGATACTAGATGAATATATCTGACAGAACAGCTGGTCGAATAGAAGCTGTTACCGTCTACACAGGGTTTGAGGTCTAGGAGACCACTAGATGGCGCTGTGGTCCCATCACATAGTCATAACTTCACTGTTGAGGGAGTCAACATTATCCTTCACAGCTGAGCAGGTCTGATAGCCCTGAGAATGTGTTTGTTAATCTGAAACAGTCTTTGAGGAAAAACTCCTAAGATGTTCTCATGTGACTCAGTTTGGTCTCCAGCTCTGGCGGGTTTCCAGACCTGCAATGAGCTGTAATAATATTAGTGACGGCTACTGCCAAAGTTTCAAGCGCTGACGATCTCACTTTACTGCTCTTTGTTTCTGAAGGGACCTCTCGACAGAGCAAGTTGTTTGGAACCTTCCCAGGAAACTACGTGAAGCAGCTATAATGATGATTCCAGACCCCGCCCCCACCCCCCCTGGCTCCGCCCCTTTCTGTGACAACTTCTTCGCCCTCAGCACAGCACCCGCAGGACGCCACCTCCCAGAGACCTGTCGCACATTGATGTGTTTGCGTGCATGTGTGGCCTCGCCAGCTTCACACAGACACAAACCTTTAGCTCTAACTAGCCATCTTTAATGGAAGACTTCTTTAAAAAAAAAAAAAATAATGTTGTTTTTTTTAATCTTATCTTTTTATCCTTATTTTTCTATCATGGAGAACCCAAACTTTGTGCTCCAGTCAGCGACCTTTAACTTTTGACTGTGATGGAAGCATATCGAAGGAACTTTACGAACAGTCAGTGATAGACAACAGGGCACCGCTGTGATGCTTTTCTTTCTGTTAAAGGGCAGTGAGATCACCACCATCACCTCTTTTTATTCTCTTTTTTTATTTGTCTTCGGTTTGTTTCAAACTAAAAAACACACTTGTTACATTTCATTTCAGTGTTCAATTACAAATATCCCCAAAGACATTCAGTGCAGAGAGTGTTGTAGGAACAGTATTCTGTCAGCAGGTCTGTTGCATATACCAACTGTGTGTTGAAGGGATTGCAGCCATGCAGCTGCTATTTCAGGTAAAAGGATGTGAAGTCCCAAACTGACATGTGGAAAAGACTTTGCATGTATCAACGTTATGTGTCGCCCAATGTATTGATTGGATGACGAGAATTTGGGGAATATGAAAGACGATCATTATTCATTATCAAGCAATCATTTCAAAATATTGCAAATGTGGAAGCGTGAAAAGTATCATTGATTCTTGCACTTGCTGTCTGAACCTGATCGAATAGCTTTCAATTATAAGATTAGGAAACAGAAATATGTTCAGCCTGTTGGTTCTTCATCTTCACACTAGGATTGATGCACTTTAACGAAACTTTTAACACAATTTAGTGTTTTGTTTTATCTCAAATTTCACTTCAGATTTTACACAGTAGATGTTATGACTGTGGACGTGACCAACACCTCCGATGTATTGGTCATGTTTGACAAGCGCGTGCGAAGAGGTTACCGACCTTTTTAGGTATTATATTTATTAGAGGACAAGTGCTGGTCGAACTGTGTTATAAGACGATTTTAGAAAGGATGGAACAACGCGATGCTTTTCTAACATCCCGCATTTGAAGGCGTGTTATTTTATTGTCGCTTGTCATTGTCCAGCTGAGTGACGAACGACACAATAGTTCATGGGCTGTAATGGTGCCAGGTGTCCTAATGTTTTACGTTGAGTTATTTAAGTCACATGCAGGAAGGGATGACATTTTATCAAACACTTGAGTCATGTAACTGCAGTTGTTCCACGAGACTTTAAACCTGCTGTCAGACTGAGTGGTTCACTGTTTCATGTTCTATACTACTTTGGATTTATCGTCCCTTCTAGCTTGTCATGCTCAGTGAATATGATTAATGTGTTTTTATTTTTCTCATTGTATGTGTTTCACATAGGATGGACACACTGACAACAAAACAATTGTTAAAGCACCTTAAGATATATTTTGTTTTATCATTCACCGTCCTTCACGTCACCCTGTCGTCCACGATTTCAGTTGGTGTGAGGACACTGTGTGTGTGTGTGTGTGTGTGTGTGTGAGTGTCTGTGGTGTTTTTGTAAGCTTTTTGTATGAGAGCTGTAAAATGGCCAACATCCACTTGCTTTATAAAGTCAGCTTTTTCTCACCCACCATCATATTTGGTTTCCTCTCCTTCTTTCTTCACATTCTTCATCAGTGGTGCTAATTTCCACATTTTCAAAGTTATTATTGTAGCCAGGCATGTAGGCCTTTCCCCCCCCCCCCCCCCCCCCCTCCAGTTCTTCGTTGTTTTAAAAGCCAGTGACATATTTAAACTCTGTTGTTAGTGAGTAGAGTTGGTGATCGCTGCCTTACATCCAACTCACTAATTTACTAGCCATGTATATGTAAAACCTCTTCTGTGATGCAGAAACTTTAATTTATGCATATATAGTGTAGAAAACATCAGGAGCGTGTGCACAGAATGATCACAAACTACAGTGTTGACACTTCCAGTAATCCTCTGGTCTGCCTTTGATACAACAGTAAGAACAGATTTGGATTGAAGACATGAATTTGACTCCTGCTATGTTTATATACATGTAATGAAAATGTTAATCTTATATGTTATTGGTGTTAATATCAAATTCGATGCACACTCTTGGACCTACGTATTTCTACAATATCTTAGCATTTGTTGGATGATTTTATGGGGCTGTATTGCTAATAAAATCCAGCTGGTAGATGAAATATTTCCAATTATTTCGTCCTTTCAGCTTAACAGGAAGACAACTCCAATTGTAAAATCTCATCTGTGGTGTTTAAAGGTACGATTCAGAGATTTCAACCCCTTTCCTACTATTTTATTTTAAGCACGGGGGTGACACGTTCTACACGTTCAAGTTCTCTCACAGTTCCACACATGGACTGTTGGTGGCAGTGGTGTGCAATTAGAGAAAAACTGTGATTACCTTGAAAACTCTAAAGGGATCTAAATCCTTGTTATTACTGACCACCAGTGGACCAAAATCAACCATTCATTGGACCGTCTCTCAGTGCTTTAGGACTCCCCTACTCTGTCTTGTAGCTCCCGTTCTGAAACAGATCATGTTAGTAATAGAGGGCGAGTCGTTTTCTCAACGGCTTGGCACTGCAGTTTTTAGCAATATTATTCAATCAAGAGTAAATAGTGTTTCAGCTGTGGGTTGAGACAGGATGGGGCTCACTGATATGGATGTCCATAGCAGAGAGAAACAATTCATATCAGGCTTTGACAGCACAGACAATACTTAATATACTTAATAGGATCAATTAATTTATCGTCTTATCTTTGTCTTCTATATATGCTCACCTGCTTTTGTTGCAGTTGAGAATTAGTCGCAGAGAGAATAAGTGTAAAAACTCTAGCATGTCTGCAAAGAAAGAGAGAGAGAATGTTTGAGTATGCTTCACCATCAACTTCCCTTATTAGTCAAGGAGTTACGTCACCATGGTAACTGCAGAAACAAACCATGAATCTGGTCCACTTCAAAATACACGCATAGAATGACGCTTTACGCAGCTGATGGATTTTGTGGTGTGATTCTTAACTTGCACAACTGTTTTAACTGGCGCTTTGATTCAGTTACATGATGGGAAAACTCCTATCGGTGTTGATACAGCCTCACTCACACTTCGTTGACAATTTGGCAACGAGGAAAGATATCCTCAGCTGGCAGGAATAAAACTCTGTGAACATAAACAAAGAGCACAGAAAATAAGGTTTTTGTAGACTCGAGGAAATCTTTTGAGAGATGAAAAATAACTCGTTTTAAAGGTCAACACAAAGAGTGTTGAAACTGGATTGTTGACAAGCTCAGGGGTGAGAGTCCTGGGTCCCATCCAGATCAATAGTGGCTGGAATGTGCCTGTGGGACCTCCAGGGCCTCACAGTGGAGCTGCGCCTCCAGACCAAATAAGGACAGGAGCAGCAAGACTCGTCAACCAGAGAGAGAGAGAGAGAGAGGAGGCCAGCCAGACTGTGAGCATGGTTTACATCCTCACTCTGTCTGCAAGTGTCCATGTAGGTACTCGCAGACCGTGAGCTAAAACTGGATTTATTTAGGACGACTGAAGCCTGTGTGGCACCTCATTTATCAGGCAAAAATACTGCTTTCTATTTTGAGAGAGAAGTAGTAACAGAGAGAAGAAGAAATAAGAAAAAAGTGCTCAACAGATACAAGAAGACCGTCAAGCAAGTGCTGGTAGAACAGTTCCCCCTAAAATCTGACCAATTACTTCACTTCTGGGGTGGGGTCTGTCCATTCTCCTCCCCCTGCACCCACCCACATGGGTCAAAATCTGCATCACTTTGATACCCCTCTGCTCTTTAAATTTCCCCCCAGCTGCGTTGCAGTTTACTGTCAGTGCTGCTGTTCTCCGACAGCGGGGAGACATTAAAGGGTCATGACACTCAAAGTCGTGTTGGACGGTCCGGCCCCCTGGGGGTTTCGCCTGACGGGAGGAAAGGACTTCAACCAGCCCCTGACCATCTCCAGGGTGAGTGAGAGATAGGAGGTCTCCATTAATAATCCTTGTAATAACTTGATAAATAGAAAGAACCTTTCCACAGCTTTTACCAGTCTTCGCTGTTGGTTGATCATTTGATTATCAAGGATTTGACAATGTTTCTACTGTCAGCAGCCAAGTGTCTACAATGTGAATTGTGCTTTAATTAATCCTTTGGTGGTTCAGGAGTCAGTGTTGCCATTAGCTTCAACATTGTGTGTCCAGGAGGGTTCGTTCTAGAAAGAGTGCGTCTGGTCTGGTATGGGGCTTGCACCTGTGCCACAGTAAATGCAAGAGGCTTAGATACAAATAGCAGCTTACATTGTACTCTGACATGTGCACACACACACACACACTCAAATGTCTCATCGAGTGGATTTCAGACTGGAGTATAAAGGAGCGCAGTGTGCTCATCGATTCTATCAAGAAAACTGGTGAAAAACATGGAAGAAAAAGAAAGGTAGAGTCCTCCAGATGTAGAACATCTTTATTTGTTTAAATCCTCCACGCAGTCGTGAGCTGAGTCAATCTATAGAAGAATGAGTTTGTTAGAGAAGATGAGCAGAGTGTCACATATGCATCACTATATATGTCGAGTGTGACGGTATGCAGCTGTTCAAGAGCTTGTAAACAGCCAGTCAGCTTGAGGTCGACACGCAGCATCACGCAGTTCGTCATTGTTGTAGACTGACGGCACAGGCAGAGCTGGGAGATGACAGATTACATGTGTAAAACTAAACGGGGCTGTGATTCACGACAGAAAACCTCATAGTGACCAAGTTACAGACACTTTGGATGCTCAAATGATCTATCACAATGATACAGATGCGTCCTGGCTGTCGATTTCAGATGGAAATTTGCTTCGTCTGTTGACGAAATGATGATTTCCTGAAACTAATGTGGTATTTCCTGTTTAAACAAATTACCACCAAGTAACTGAATCACATGAAGAAAAAAAAAACAGAAGGTAACTGATGAAAACGTATCGCATTGAAAGGAGTAGTTTAGTTTAGTTTGCCTTTTCTTGGTGAGAGTTATATACGCGAGTTATACCGCTTTGATGTACGAGGGGGAAACATGTAGACGGTTAGCCTAGCTTAGCACAAAGACTGTCAGCAAAAGGGAGACCGCTTGTTCTGTCCAAAGGCAACAAATCAGCGCCTTTTAAAGCTCACTAATTCACACTAATTAATTGAAGAAAAGACAAAGGAAGGGGGAAAATTAATAATTAGAGAAAAACAAAAAAAGTCAAAAGAAATATATGAACAGTGGTGTGTTAATCAGCAGTCAGACTTTGAGTGCTGTATCCCCGATGTCACACAGGATCAGATGTGAGGAGACCGGGTAATCCCGCTCTGTTGGGGTTATGCGTGTCTATATTTAGGGGAAGACCTCAGGAACTAGTGACCAAAAGCATATGTCTCCAAACCACTGTCCAATAACCCCACAGCTGTTGTGTTAGTGGACACTGTGATGAAAGGGATGGACGAGGAAGGAGAGGATTCTGGGAGGGTAAACGATATGTGAGGAGTAACACAAGAAGCCATGTGTGAAAATGCACTTGTAAGGGAGAGATAACAGTAAAGACAAAAAAAGTGAAAAGCTCTGATATACCTGACTAAACATCTCACCAATACAGTGGCTGAACTCTCAGGCTTTATTTAAACACAGATGTCTCCCTTCACTGCCTTTTTTGGTCAGGAACATCCTCCTCTTTATGAGCGGCCGGTGTTCCCAGCCGGTCGAAGAAAGTAAACACAAGCGATAATCATCTTTTCCCTCAGCAGACAGCGGCCTTAAAGGGGCACGGTGCCGAATTTAATCATTTACACATCATTTTATTGTTATATTTCATGTCATGAGCCTGTGGAAACAGTTTTGTATATACGGTCTTCTGTGGCTCAGAAGGAGCGAGTCTTTTTCTAATCTGTCTCTTGCAAGTTTCCCAACTTTGAAGTTGTATTAACTTTTTAACTCTAACTTTTATTTTTTATTTTTTTTTTTTTTTGCCAGTTGGGGGCAGCGCTACAAGCTCTAAACACAGTGTTAGAAAATGGTTGCCTATGAACACATCCAGCAAATACAGAGAAACGTTACCATTCATTTGGACTCTGGGAATGTCAGTCCGATCTCCTTTTAGCTTTGCTTTAGTCTCCACCAACTCCTGAGGGAAATATCTGGCTCTTTAGCAGCTAAATGCTCCGCTATGTTCAGCAGCTAGTCGCTAACACTGTTTGGCTGCAGAGTCAAGTGATAAGAGTTCTTCATTAGTTTGTCACTAACAGTGATCCCTTTTTACTTTACAGTCATTTGATCCATTGTTGAAATATTGATGAATGCAGCTTTAAATACAGTACTAGCTTGAATACTGTATGTAGTAGTTTCCCTAGTGCTGTTCGATAGCTTATTATTGAAACTGGATTCTCTTTTTCCTTTTTGAATCCCTCACTTCATTCCTTCTTTGCATGTTTTACTTAAACTACATATACCTACATTTCTATATTGTACTTAAGTAACAGTACAGAATTGGGTTTTATCTTGTTTCTTTGGGATTTTCATGCGAGCAGATCAGTTGAAGAAGGAAGGACAGATGGGAAGAAAAGGAAATAAAAGGCAGCGGAGACAAAAGAAGAAAAAGAAAAGAGACAGAAAGAAAAAAGGAAAAGATGGCAGACAAATGTTTGACGTGACAACTGCGTGTAAACGAAAGAATCCAATAAAAAGCATAGTTGTCCACAGATTCACGTCCAAGCAGTTAAACATGTAGTAAGACAGCAGCCCTTCAACAAATGCTCCACTGTAAATCACTGCTCCCTCTTTGGCAGCATGAGCCATCCCCTCAGCACTTTCATCCACAGTTATTTATAGGCAGATGACCTAATTCAAGTTTCAATGCAACATCCCAGTGTAGCTATGTCCCGTAATGCAATATGGCTGAGCATAGGTCATGGCCTGTATAGTGTAAGTGCGGGAATGTTCAGTTGGGTTTGAAGTTGCCTCCTTAGGTATTTTTCTGCGACCCTGGTTGCTCTCCGGGAGTTCTTATTAATCTTGATCACTTCCTGGCCAGCGGAATACATATTCCATCTGGATGCTGTCACTTAGTAGGAAGCAGCGCATGTTTACTTTATCTCCATGACAAGGGACGGGCAGTTTACACGCATGCATACCGACCAGCTGGATCTGCATCTCAGAGAGCAACTAGTGTTTGGCAGAGTGCATGTGGTGGAAAGAAATGTCAGATTTAGGTCATGAACGGCCTGAATCCTTTCTGTTATGAGTTAGACTGAATAGATGGTTCTTCTTAGTGGAGTCTGTGTTTTGTATTTCGAAGGAGTATTTAGGCCAGGTGAGGCTCTCTGATCCCAGCAGGGGAACATGAACAAGGGGCCTTGTTGAGTTGTGCATTAAGAGATGAAGTGCCAGTGATGGAGAACAGACCATAGCAATGCTGCCCCACCCGTACATACAGGACGGTTTGAATGGGATTTATAGAGGCAGATTAATTCTAATGTCAGTAAGAACAGTCCAACCTCTTATTAATTCACATACCCGTAATATGGAAGGGTTAATGAATTGAAAAAAAGAATGGAAGAAGAACTTAACAATAGGGTTTTTCCAGAGCCAAAATAAAAATAGAAATTATTTATTTTTTATTTCATTTATTTCTGTTATATATTCTTTTCTTCTACCCACTTCCAGATCACCCCCGGCAGTAAGGCGGCCGTAGTCAACTTGTGTGCCGGTGACGTCATCCTGGCCATCGAGGGATTCCCAGCCACAGACATGCTGCACAGCGAAGCCCAGAACAAGATAAAAGAGTCGACCCATCAGCTCAGTCTTACTGTTGAAAGGTTTATATGCAGCAACAAAAAGCATGCACACAAAACAGGTGGTGGACACAGTAGAGGCAACACCTGCTCAGAATAATGGAATGTAATACATTAGCCTTGCAATATCTGTTTTAAAAATTCCGTAGTACATGCTGATACTGTGCAGCAGTGGTTCCCAACCTTTTTGGCTCGTAAACGAAGGTTACAAAACTGTAACCCCAGTTTCTATTCGCACAGGCCGAGCCCTCTACTGGACTTTATGGGCTATACTCTCCTCCAAGCAGGAGCATGTGTCTGGAGCTCCCCCTCCTGTGCCTGTGTCTGCCTGTGCTTATAGAACTAGAGTTACAGTATCGTGACCCTCGCTCTAACTCACACAGGCTCTCTACTGGACTCTATGGGTACAGTTGGTGTACCCATAGAGTACCCATAGTTTGGAGGTGTGATGAGTCAACATTGTCCAGTAATGAAAGTCAGAGAAAAATAAGCATAATTCTATATGCCTGTTAATCATCTCACGACCCGTCAGATGTTTAAAGCTCGGTTTTGATATTTTCTAGGTTGGGATTATAGACAACTCACTCACACACACTCACAGACTCAAAAACAAAGTAAGTCAACATTAGTAATGTTGTGGTGACCTTCTGACCAGAATCTGTTTTTATAATTTCCAGGAATGAATCGAGAATGTGGTCACCGCGTGTTGTGGAGGACGGCATAGCTCACCCATATAAAATTAACTTAGAAGCAGAACAGCAGGTTTGCAAGAGAGTTGGAGAAATAACCTCACATTTATTAAAGATTATATTGATTCACATCATCATCCCATAGTTGTCCCAATAATGGCCTTGCTTCCTTCTCCTCCCTACAGGAATACAAACCTATTGGCACGGGTCACAACCGGAAAGCTCAGCCGTTTGTTGCGGCAGCGAACATCGATGACACGCATCAGGTGGTCAGTTCGGCCTACAACACCCCGATAGGCCTCTACTCCTCAGGCAACATCCAGGACGCCATGGAGGGCCAGATCCGAGGCCTGGCTCTCCCCAAGCCTGAGAGGTGATGGTTCTCACTCGATCTGCAGCTTGAACATGGCAGTCAGGCTCTTTCAAAGCCCTGCATTAATATCTTAAAAAGGCAAAACAGTCATTTTGACATATATGTGAGAGAGTCAGTCGGCTCTAATGTCCTAATGAATAACATTGATATCATATCCATCCAGTGAGGAACTTTCACTGGTATGGTGTTTCCCCTGAGTTTTACGATAAGCTGAAAACTAGCAAACAAACCTATGAACATTTGTCATCAAGCTAACTGCTAACATTCCCTATGTGTTAAATATAAGCATTTTAGCATGCTACAGTAGGTCAGTCAGCCTTAGGGGCCGCAACAAATTGTTGATGTTTATAAAATAAAGAGGAAAAAAGAGTTTCACGTTGCTTGTTTTATCTGACTGAAAGTTTCATTGATATAAAACAAAGACCAGCAGTGAATCCTCACATTTTTGAAGCTGCGAACAACAAATCATTGGAATTTTTGCTTAATTAAAGTCTCAAATAAATAATAGTTTGTTTGAAAAAATAGTCATCTTACTTTTCAGCCTAACTACTAATTAAATGAGGTTACACTGGAAACGCATATTTTTTTATGAAATAACGTAAACTCAAGGTTAGCTTTTTGTTGATAAAAGATAATATTTTTTTAACAGCACTAACTAATTAATTGTCTAATTGTTTCAACATAAATAGATTTTCCTCTGGCGCCACTGTTAGCCCCCCCCCCCAAAGATCTAATAATAGCAATAAATGTCCATTTTCAACCATCAATGTTCTGTTTATGGTTTGTAATGATAATTACAGCCTGCAGGGCTACTAACACAGCAATACAATCAGCTGAGTAGTTTAATATGTCCACTATGTTAACCTTCAGGCTGCCCCTCATGTGGATTTCATTAGGCTACCTGATATACGGTGTATCACACTGTGAGAACACATTACCAATCTGTCCATGGCTCGACTACAAATTCTGAATAAAGTCATGTCAGCCAATACAATACAGACTCACTCTACATCACCCTGATGTCATTCTAATGCATTTACAACCTATAACCAGCCAACTAGAGATCATTATTATTTAATAGCACACAATGAGAAAAAATAAATTGCAATATGTCTGAAAAAGAGCATGCTGTTAAACTACGCTAAAACATTTCATTCATCATTCATTTAGCATCTAAACCTTTTTTCTCCTTTTAAGTTTGACTCACCGTGTTGTAGCTCTGTAATCTCCAGCTGCTTGTTCTCACCTGATGCAGTTAAGATTGCAATGCATCATTTCTGCCACTAGCATGAATCCCTCTTAATAAAACTGACTCAGGGCGGTCTGGGGAAAAGACGTTGAATTTGTCACTGTCGTATCATATTGCAACCTTTAGACCAAAGCAGTGCTGTGTCATAGATGGTAGCAGTGGTGGAAGTATACGTAATATTGATGACAAAATATTTTAATAATGTATAATAACAACAATAACTAAACATTGTCAACAACTAAAAACAGAACCATGTCCAGTGAAACCATGCATCTCCAAGTTTGGTGATTTTAAATTTTTAATGTTTCTGATTAACTTATGAAAATGTTAATCAGAGAAAATGTTCCTACTTCTTAAGCTAAATAAACTATAACACAATAAAGAAAAAGCCTTTTTTTAATTGCAGTGGAGTATTTTCACAGAGTGGTAGTGCTTTTACTTAAGTAAAGGATCGGAATACTTTCACAATTGAATGGTTGAGTGTGCATCCTGACCAGGTATTGTATGCGTGTGTGTGTGTGTGTGTGTGTGTGTGTGTGTGTGTGTGTGTGTGTGTGTGTGTGTGTGTGTGTGTGTGTGTGTGTGTGTGTGTGTGCGCTCAGTCCCAGAACTTTGGCCAGCATCGAGGATTCTGACGTGTACCAGATGTTACAGAGAGACCAGGAGGAGCCCCAGGAGCCTCGGCAGTCTGGCTCGTTCCGAGCCCTGCAGGACTTTATCGACAGTGATGGTGAGCTCTTCATTTTTCTCAGACTATTACCGTACTAAACATCTCACATGTTGAAATGATTACAGGTACAGACAAATATTTGTATTTTTACTGAAGCCAAAAAGACGCAATGCCTCACAGTAGAAACACCAAAATGTTTTACAGGCCACAGAAACCTATTTTCTAAATGAGCTTTTTATTATGAGTTATGGGGTTCTGCATGAACACACTATTTTCTGCCAAAGTTAGAACCATTTTGGTTCTTTCACATTAGAGATTTTTGTATTTCTTTTTTTCTCTGATTATTTTACTCACTGGTTTGAAGTGGACGAGGCTCCGCTGGACGAAGGATGCAATCACATACACCTGATAAACAATAGCTAAAGATGTTTCTTTTTTACATTGCTACTTATTTATTCACGAGTATTTAACGTTAAAAACAAAATACTTAAAATGTGAAGCAATGTTTTCAGGGTATTTTGCATTACTACTGCAATGTTCTCTTCATGAGACGCAGTTCTTTTTTTGGGGGTTTTAGGAATGTTATTGTTGCCGTGTAGAAGGATTCAGTTCAATTATACTACATTTCATTCTGGAGTGACGAGGGCTGGAGCACATAATTGCAGTTAGAACTATTTCACAAGCTGCAGCAGCAAATGTTTTTGATTTCTTACGGCTTACTTTTCTCAAAAGCGATTTATATTTTTATCTCCCATACGCACATCAGGACCATTTTTGCCCAAAGACACTTCCACATGTGGACAAGAGGAGCCAGGGATTGAACCAACAACCGGCTGTAACTCCTACGCTACAGTTGAATTTACTGAACCACATTGCTCATTTGATGACCTTCTAACTGTGGCATAAACAATTATAAACATTACATTTTCTGAGGCTACGGGGAACAAAGATGAAGATAACACTATTGTTTAAATCCTTTATGCAATATTTTGACCCTGTATGACTCATAACATACACAGTATGCTACACAATATATAATTAAGGCGCGCCCTCATGCGTTAGCCATGTTCAAGTAGTTTAGTGTAGCTACACAATGCTGCATTATAAAAGCACTCCTCCATGTGTTTCCTCTGTTAATTGACTTGTAAAAATGCATCCTGATAGCATCGAAAGTTATGAAATATGCTTATACCCGATAAGGAAGCATTCATTAGGAGTTCAAGAGGCCCTGCCTCAATTCTCTTGAGTGTTTTGTTTGTATTTATGTGCTCCTGCATAAGCACAGGGTTGTTTTGATGCGTGGTCTCTCTCCCATGTGGGCAGGCACTCGTCCCATTGTGACCAGGACAGTAAAAGCCCCGGCAACCAAACCAACTACGCCCACAGGAAACCTGCAGAAACTGCCCGTCTGCGACAAGTGTGGGAATGGGATTGTGTGAGTTGTTTGTATTGCAGGGCTGTTGCACAGAATTGAACTGTTATGCACATGTAACATAAATCTTAACATTATATGCCTATATATATAATACATTGTTCAACAACTATAGGAATCCTTTTGTTCATTGACCACACTAACCTGAACCAAAAAGAAAAAATAATAATAATAAACCACCTTTCCGTTGGCATGATGTGTATATTTATAGTAATAATAATGCTTTGTAACACGTAATTATAGATCATTATATATGCTATATTTATGTTTTACTGTGTAATCAAGTATTCATGTTTAAACACCAGTTATAGATGCTTCATAGGAGGAGTTATTATGGTTGACTAAAAACTGTATTAAATACTGTAAAAGTGTCCTTACACACCTTATACCCTTCGTTAGGTTGTTATAAATGCTATCGGGGAGTTAAAGTAACGAGTTACCGTAATAGCTTCGTATGTACATAGCTAACTCAGTCTCAACGAGTTTAACAAATCAGGTTCTTCTTTACCTTAAGACCACTGTATGTTGAATTTATTACAAGATCGTTATTATTATGATGTGGGTTTTTGTCCGTTGAAAATGTTGGCGCAGTCTGAGTGTTGCTTTCAAGTTATTCTTGTCAGTGACCAGTTTAGGGTTAGGGTGTATTTATACTATATTATACTATCCTGGCTTTACTATTGCTACTGTACTTCACACATACCCTATTCATTTCTTTTGACATCTCCCTCTTTGTCTTGTATGCTACAGCGGGACGGTGGTCAAAGCACGAGACAAATATCGTCACCCCGGTTGCTTTGTGTGCTCCGACTGTGACGTCAACCTCAAACAGAAGGGCTATTTCTTCGTGGAGGAGCAGCTGTACTGTGAGACTCACGCTCGCGCTAGAATGAGACCACCAGAGGGACACGACCTCATCACCACTTTCCCTTCTGCATAGATTCACAACAAACAGACACTTCTGTGTCATGTGTTTATCTGCACTTGTTTATCTGATGTTGTCTGTGTGCAATAATAAATATCGATAAGAATAGATGTTTTCTCTGTGTAGGAACATTTCACTGTTGAACAGCCTGGTTGTGTAATTAAAGAGCCCAGCAGCAGTGACTACTAAACACACTGAGACTTGCCTCTTTTCATTTTGCCAGTTTCTCATAATTCAATGTCTTTGCAATAAAGACCTTTTGCTCATACTGACTTATAGATGGCCTCTGTATGTGAAGAAGAAAAGCACCACCTGTAGAAGACAGAAATCAGCCTTTATATGGCAATCTAACCAGAATAACCCAGCCGCTGCTCTCGCCGCCAGAGACACTTGTCCATGGGGGAAAAACAGTTTTCTCAGCATTACTCTTTTGGACGTTGTGTTTGGCTAACAGCTAACAGAACTACACACACAGCTGACTGCATCGCTGCCGCTCAGCTGCTGCTCTGCGGCCAGAGATGCAGTTATTCTGGGCCCTCTTATTGGGCATCAACCACAGGTTTACGCTCGTATTGTCAAAAGGAAATTGACTTGAAGCCTGAATAAACTCTTCAGTTTGTGGTTCTGCCGAAGCATTCTATTCCACGCTTGAGTAGAATGGAGCCATCGTTAATGTTATTAATAACACCTGTGCTCAAAATGTTGGCTGCGAAAAAAGGCCTTTTGGAACCGATTAGAGTTTAAGCTGACAGCCGCTGCTCCTGCTAGTGTAACTTTTAAAAAACACCTTTCAAGCCTATAATCGAAGATTATTGAAAAAAAGAAAATTCCAAATAACAACAAGGAGCACTTTAGCTGTCACTCATTCTTTGGTACTTGTTCTCATTTCCCTTTTCCCAATTGATTTTAACTGAATGTCACAATTCCTGTCGATTAGAGGGTTATTCAGATCACCTGTTGTGCAGGGTGTGAGGACTGGCTCCGAATTAAGAATTGAGAGCAGCTTGGTGCATTTCGCCAATCAGGGTGTTACAACGCCCCTTTCTTTAGGGCTTAAGGCCCTGTCACACTATTGCGTATCGTACTAGCGTATGCGAGCGTATGAAAAATATCACTCACACGCTGGTATACGGTCACATACGCTAGGGGTACGTTAGGCATAGGTTGTATACGTTTCAAGCATGGTCACATACGCTGGTATACGGCGAGGCAGAAAAGTTTTTTTAAGCATGCTTAAAAATGTGCGTGTGCAGACGTCTGGTTTATACGCTAAGTATACGCGAGAGTTACGTCAGAGGTACGTTACTCATAGGTGGAGTACGCTGGTCATACGCTGACATACGCTGGCATGAAGGTGTACCGTACAGCTACCGTATTGATAGCGCATGAGTCACGTACTTCTAACGTATGTCTGACGTATCTGCAACGTATATAGACATCTTGGCGTATGCCTGACGAATGAGTAACGTATTTAACTTAAAACTAGCGTTTGATTGACGTATGGCCAGCGTATGCCACCGTATGCGACCGTGCTTGAAACGTATACAACCTATGCCTAACGTACCCTAGCGTATGTCACCGTATACCAGCGTATGAGTGATATTTTTCATACGCTCGCATACGCTAGTACGATACGCAATAGTGTGACAGGGCCATAATATCGGCACTTTGTCACGTGATAGCGGTACGCTGCGCATGCGCAGTTCGTACGCTGGTCATACGCTGGCGATCCGCTACTTATACGCTTCTCATAGGTTCAATGAGAAGTAAGTATACGAAACATTCTGTATTTTCAAGGGGTTTTTGTTCGTATGAAAGTTTTTTGGGGAATTTGCATATGCAACTCATACGTTTTTCTCATACGCAATAGTGTGACAGGGCCCTTAAGAGAGGTGGGGAACTGCACATCCAGGGCATTGTGATCCTTGCGCAGCGTTATGCAGACCTCATTTTAGCAGATTCAGCCAAATCTGGTCTGGTCTCTGGTCTTATGGCCGTCTTTGAGACATCTTTGCTGTCTTAACTTTTCGGTTTTGAGGTTTATTTTGAATGTTGTGAAACCTAGTCTGAGTAAATGTTATAGGAAAAAGAAAATCTTTCCAGGTTATATTTTGGTGTTATTCAAGCACAACCTCGCAGGCTTTATTTTATTTTGGGTTTATTTTCATTGAAAATACACATTTCCTTATTATCGAAAAGGCATTTTTTCATTATGAGGGCACTGATTTGGGAACTTACTCTCAGGCTTCTTCCCGTTCAGCTGGGCTATCAGTAGCACAACATAGGCAATTTAACGTGACACACTGGGTTCTGTCCCCCGCAAAATCTAAAAGCAATAAATGTCTCTTCTGCTTTTAACACAATCGAGCCCCAGATTTACTTTCAGTTTAACTTCATCTGAATCTCAACATGCTTACAGTGAGATGGAGCATATCTGGTTACATCTGGTGTTTGTGGTTAGTCTGTGTAGCCTGGTCTTCATCATCTGTTCTTTTTGAGGAAAAATACATCATTGCTGGCCAGCAGCCACACTGTGAGACCGCCTATGTATTTGTCCACTGCTGCTGAGCAGACTGGTAGACCCGGACCCATGGAAACCCTGATGAGGTGAAGTAATGTCAAGGACGTTGCTAGCAACAAGGAAAAGCCAAAAAGGGAATATGAGCTGATGTTATACACCTCCTTGTAACACCAGTATTGATCCTGTAGCTATTGGCAAAAATGCAGCTTCTTTACGACAATCCATTTAGTATAGATGGAGGGTCTTCTTTGTTTGGGTTGCTTCAGCATCCATTATATGACTCAAACAAGAATTTAAATTGAGATGGTGTAACAAACTGTACTGTTCCCTTTTGAATGAGTTGTTGGCTTGATTGCTCATTTCAATTAGGTGTAGAAGAAGACAGTGGGGTTAAAAATATAATTGATTCGATCAAGAGATTTCCACTCTTGTCTCTGCTCCAGACGGTTACACAACTGAGTCTGCTGAGGATAAAGCACACCGAGCCAATGCGTCCATCATTACTCACTCATGTTGTGTTTTTCAAAACTACAGAACTTAATTTCAAATTCCATATGTCATGCTGAAACTGAGGTAAATTATCCAGCCAAAAATGAAACCGAATATTTCTATTTGATGCTATGGTTGAGTCATTAAAAACATTGCTAAGCATCTGTAACAAAGAGAACAGCAGTGCACTGTGGGATGCAAACACATACAGGTACATTGTTTAATAATAATATTAAGGTTCAACAGTTGCATCAATAGGCTTACATCAATACTTTAGTCCACTGCACATACAGTACTGCATACTGAGAGAAGTGAGTCCTGCTGCCGTGGTAAGACCCTGTTGACACAACGGGGGGAGCTCAAGGATAATTTGTAGCTCTTTGAGCCAGAAAACACTGTAGTCAAAATAAGTGACCAAGTGTGCTGTATAGGATATTTAAATGTGTGTTTTGCTGAGCTCATTTAAATAATGATGATTTTGATTATAAATTGATAAAAGGGAGAGTTCACCCCAGAATCCGAAATACATATTTTTCCTCTTCATCACCACGCAGCACGAAGCATCTACTGATGGCACGTGTTTATGGTTTCTAGCTAACTGATACTGCTAGCTCACCTAGCTAACAGTACCGTTCAGCCAGAGTAAAATAGGCACTAAAGCAGGGTATGTTTGAGGGACCTTGTGATTGACAGGTCACTACCACATCGTTGTTCGGTCTGGGGATTGACGAGTTTTCATCTAACAACTTCAACCCTTTTTAGTGTGTGTTTTCAGTTCATGAATGTTAATTGTAACCGTTTCGGTCAACTAAAGATTTCTTATTCAGCATTCAGTTGTACTTAGCTCCACCCTCTTGATTACATTTTGGTTGCAAAAAGCCAAGATGGCCAAAATACAGTGACTACGTCCACTTCCTTTATACAGTCTATGCCCACAACAAGATCTGTGATTTATCTTGAATAACCAGGTAATGATTTCTGACACGTTGCTGTGGAGTTTATTAAAATGTATTTAACCTAGTTTTATTATATTCCAGAGAAGGCAAACATCGATACAGCTCATGTCTTCAACACTTAGCAACTCACAACAAAACAATCTTGATTTGATAAACAGCGCTGCAGGTGAGAGGAAACATGTATTTTTGATTTGCAGGTGAACTGTCCCTTTAAAGCTGAGTTAAGCAATTTTTCATATTCACATCAAATCAAGTAAAAGGTGTCTCTGATACAGTAACAAACACAGAGGATTTATTTATTTATTTTTTCATGGTTGATACATTTTATAGTTTACTCTCCGCTGCTTGTATTATCTACCTTAGATAGCTGTTTCCATTAAGAAAGTGCTGATAAGTCCACTGCATACTACCTGCTGGCCAAACCACAGCTACAACACTAATGCATATTTGCCATAACATTATCCAGGTTCCAAAATATGACTCACAATAAATGGTAACATTGCTCCATGTCTGCTGGATGTGTAAGTAGGTAACTGACATATTGGCTTTTATTTTTGTTGTTTCCAAAAACTGAATGCAGCTTTACAGTCCAAAACATTCAAACTACATTAATATGACGAGCACACAAACATGTAAATGTTGTGCAGTTTCTTTATGATGATTACAGGATGATTGATCTGCCTACCTGAATAAGTAATTATTATAATGTATGGTAACAACATCCCTAAAGAAGCCATGAGCCACTAGCCACATCAATAAGTCATGCTTATGCTGTCATGCTGTTTCACTATCCTCTCCCATTTTAATTATTTCCCAATGGAATTACAATTCATTGACAAAATCGATACGCTGGTCACTGAAAGACTTTAATCAAATGATAATGCATATGGATGGAAAGAGACTGACCTGAGGAGTGACGTAAGTGCTTTCTCGTATTGAAGCCAAAAGACGAGACCATCAGCAAACAAAGATTCATTGAATTAGTTTTAAAGCTCTTGCTCATTTTAAGTGATCTGCAAGTAGCCTCCTCCTGAGGGTGCAGCAGATCATTAACATCAGACAGTTAAAGAAAACATTTTTGATTTATTGCTTAATGCCCCATGTACAGCTAATATATCAGTCCCTCAGCTCCTCACGTACGCACAAAGTAAATCAGTGAAGACCTGGTCAATAGGAAGGGTTCTTCAAAACATGAACAATTAGGCTGCTCGCTGCAAACAAAGACCGGCTGGGGAGCGGGAGGAACTCCTCATCTGTCTAATAAGAAACCCGATATCGGTTTCCTGCTAAACCCAGAACACAAACATCTGCATCCCTCTGCGACTGCAGCTCAGACCGCATTAAACGTCCAGGTTAAGACAACGTTAAATGTACTTCACACGTCACTTTCTCCATTTCACATGTGCTTGATATTTATTTGTACATTTTTGCATGCAGTATAATCTACCACCAAACACTTTGTTTGACTACTGACAGTTGACAGAGTAGTATTGACATTTAAACAGGCTGATAAAATGGGACATTATGTCCATTACATATCCATTGAGCAACATTGTTAGAATAATAATGACACTGAATCAAATGACTTGATCCACTTGCAAATCAACGTACAACTAACAGCTTTTTCTTTTTTCTTCTTACAAGGTTATACAGTGTGTCGACCCTCAAGCACCTTGGCTTGATAAATGAAGTGTTAAAGTTGCTCTATATGTGATTCGGAGCATTAATATAGCAGCAAACAACTATTAGCTATGTAAAGATGGAGTGGAGTAATGTCTACCTGAGCAGAGAATGAAGTCACTCTCCCTCTGTGTGTGTTGTTATCCGAGCTAGCTACTCCGTTCTTTGTTGACATAGCCGGGCTGGCCACAGTGCATGCGCCCCATTGGCTAGCTCATGGGCGCCGCTCTGCAGTGCGCTCAAAAAGTGATTCCAGCTGATAACGCCATCGCCACCGATGGCGTTGTCATGTAAGCGTAGCACCCACCCTCCGGTTCACGCTCAGGTAAACACTGTTGGCTCTGTCAGCACTTTCACAGGTGTTTGCAATGTTAGCACTGTTAGCTGCAAGTCGCCGGCTCAGCCGTCGCCATGTTAAGAGCCGTTGAGAGGTAATGCTCCCAATCTCGAATATAGCACCTTTAACAGGATATTTTACTTACAAAATGTTTAATTTGACAATGAAGTTTCAGCATTAATTAGGCCTACATCTTAATATTTACAAATATCTACAACAACTCTGGTTATTACTTTATTTTCTAGTTATGAATGAAAAAAGCAGCAACAGTATGAAAAACATATTAGATTTCTTATTATGTATACGTTTCGAAAAACTGTTATGACTTAGAATATTACCACTGGTGTTAACAATATCCCAATGACATAATCAAGTACGTCCGGTCAGCTAGACTTTATGTACAGATGTACACTGCAAACATGTACAACATTCCAGAGAACAATAGTGAGGTTTTGACATTGTTGTGAAACGTGATATGGTTGCAGGTGATAGGCCCTTGTTCAGGCTTCAAAAGGGCACCAATTTAAATGGCCTCTCCTCTTTTTTTGACAAAGTGAAAGTACTGTGGAGGCTGTTTCAGTTGCCAGAAATGCAAACTAATTTGTATTAAATATTGAATAGATATGATCTTAAATCATTGCCTATAATCGTGACAATTTCAGCATTTTCATGTGTTTTTAGATGAAAAAGTATTTAAATACCCACTCACAATTAATACTGCGTATAGACCGAGCAGGTTAGTTGGGATAGAATTTTTTTTAATCTTTTTTATGTCCGAAATGGGGTTAGACAAGGTTTTTAATTTTTTTCGTAGGGAGGGGAGAAGGTATTGTATTTGTGGGAGAGACGCAATGAAGTGAAAAAAAACGTATTTTACAAAAAATCTAAATGGTCATATTACTCAAAATCATGTTTAGTTTCATTTATAGATTAAAATACATTCTGATAGATAATAGATAATAATGCTGTACTTAAATAAAAATATTGACTGTGAGCGACCTGTGAGGTTAAGCCAAAAATCTGCAAAGTACTGATACTGCTCTGAGCGCATGGTAATAACTGGAGGCGACTCAGAGGGGTGTATTGATGTTTTTTATCATCTGGCCCAAGGTGGCTGCACAGTATGAGAAAGAAAATCAACCTGGAACAATAAAAGGGGGTTCCAAAGAGAGTTCCAAAGGTTGAATCAGCTGTGCTCGAATTTAAGATTGAATTAATTTGATACATCAGAAGGAACAACCTGAAAATGTTTAAAGAAACAAGCCAGACTAACTGCATCAACAGACTGGGAATACCCACCATAGTTCAAACAGAAATACTTGTGAGTTGACAAGTGTTGATAGGAATGAGGGCTACTGTGACCTTCCTTTGTCGCAGTGTTAGTAATGTCAGTTTAGTCACTTTGAGGTCGAGGCCCTTTTTTAAATGTTTAAGTAGTTTCCTTCAAACATTTTTTATTATTTTCAATATACCTCAAAATGCCCACACAAAAAAACAAATACAAACATTTCCACAAATGAGTCACAATAAACCTTCTTAGACATTTGTTGATACGCAATCTGTACAAAACTTGTCAACACTTGTTTGTGTCTCTCTGCCTCTGGGGCGTCTTGACGCGGAAGTGAGCGGCTTGTAACACTTCCACACGGACAAAAAGGCCTCCCTGTAGTTGTTGTTCAACCACCCGTACAGGATGGGATTGACAAACGTCGAGCACATCGCCACAATATGGAACATGGTGAAAAGCAGCTTGAAGTCCTTCATGTACAACAGGGTGCTGTCGAATTCCACCGCCAACTGGAACGCATGGAAAGGCAACCAGCTGACAGCGAAGACTACCACCATGGTCAGCAGCATCTTCGTGGTCTTCTTATGTTGCCGCCGACGGTCATTTCGACCTCCGTAAGTCATGTGATTCTTCAGCGTATTCCAGATCCGGATGTAGGCAAAGCAGTTGATGGTCAGAGGTAGACCGTATTGAACAAGAAGCGCTGATATACTGTAGATGCTTCCGTTCATGCTGCTGCCTGGCCACTGCTCCATACACACCTGAATAGGCTCTTCCGGTGACAGGTAGACCGTCTTGTACTCCCTGAAGATGGCGAGCGGGCTGGCTAACAGGGCGCTGACGGCCCACGTGATGACGATGACCACAGCGCACTTGTCTTTGGATATCTTGGTCTCCATGTGGTAGACAATGGTCCTGTGGCGGTCCAGGGCGATGACGTTCATGGTGATGGTGGACACGTGCACTGCGATGCCTTGAGCAAAGGGCAGCATGAAGCACAACACCTGACCTAAGTTCCACTGGACTTCCAGAGTGTAGACGAGGGTAAAAGGCAAACACAGCGTGTTCACCAGCAAGTCTGACACAGCCAGGTTTACAATGAAGAAATTGGTGACAGTCCGAAGAGTCTTAAACCTGAAGACAACATATATCACTAGGGAGTTTCCAATGACTCCAAACAATATGATTGTGCTGTAAGCAAGGATGAGAATAACTTGAACTCCAACCAGCTGAGTGCTGTCGTCGAGCTTCCAAAAGATCCCAGTCTTTATGGTGCCGACAGTTGAGCAGCAGTTGGAAGAATTAAGTCCAAGTTGTGAATCTTCTACTTGAGTGGTGTTGACTTGATCTGCTGTGTCCATGGCGAACAGTCCCCATAAGTCACTCTGTGAAAAGATGGACATCACTGTCAGCAATGGACACACACGATGTGACCTTAAATATTAATTTAATGGCAACATTCTGGCAAAAAATGTTTAATTATCTCTCTGAAAACAATAAGGTGGCATCTAAAATATATAAAACAATGTTGTTGTTTTTTTTGGAACATTTGAAAAGCATTGCAATTAATAGTGGCACTATTTGCAATATGTGTAGATTTCAACAGAGCTGGAGGTGGCAGAGTTGAAGATGCGAAGTTGGATGGGAGTGACGAGTATGGAACGGTAGGAATTGGGTGTATTAGAGGGACAGCTTATGTTAGATGACAGATGGTTGGGACATGTGCAAAGGGGAGATGTTGGGTATATGGGGAGAAGGATGCTAAAGATGGAGCTGCCAGGCCAGAGGAGAAGAGCTTTATAGATGTGGTGACGGTGGACATGCAGGTGATTGGATAGAGGAAGATGCAGAAGACGGGACAAGGAGAAGGAGAAGAAGATTTCACTTGATTCTCAATATCTAACTTGCATTACAGTGGAAGATCAACTATGATTTATGTTAAAACCACATGTTCACAAGACTTTTAAGATGTGATAGGTGTATTAAAAATGTGTTTTTAATGCTGAAAGATTCATCATAATCTATAGATTTAAACATATTCAACATCTCTGGACAGCACATTGTTTGTTTGTGAATTTGAAGTCTTAAAATGAACTCAACACACTGCAAGTGATGCCTGCAGGAGACTGATCCTAGAGCTGATTCACAGATACAACAAAAGCTATGGTCTCTCTGAAAGCAACCGGGGGGATTTTGCTGGAATGGCCACATTTTCCAATCCATAGCTATCAACAAATAAAACTCGAACAAAACCCTCTATGACATAATCCTGCCCTCCAAACTCCACTATCACTATCAAAAAGCATGATGCATTTTGTTTTACTGTGGATTTTCTCTTTAAAAGATATTGGACTATCACTCTGCAGGTATATGAACCACAGATAATTTTAAGAGTGAGGACGAGTGACAACTGGTTGCTGAACAGGAAATCTTAAATTAGTAACTAACCTTTAACAGGAGCGAAGAGAAGCGTGACGTAGATCAGAAGCTCTAACAAGCAAGTGTTTCCCTAATTGTCCGGATCAAAAGATCAGATGCCAGATCAACACGCTTTTACTCACCTCCATCTGCAGAGATTTTCAGATTCCTCTTAATTGTTTCGTCCTGTAGTAAAGTTTAGTGACAGCTAAACCGACGGATTAATCTTCTTCAAGGAGGATCAACGTGCGCTCAACGACAGCAAAGCGCGCACAGTTTGCCAGTGAGCACTGCAGCCCGTTAAGTTGGGGGTGCATTACAGTACCTGCCCTGCGAGGCTGTGAGAGAACAACAAAGGAGGCAGGCTGTGTAAAAGAGAGGAAGCACGTCCTTCCTCCACCAACATCCTCCACCCGGCGAGATGATTGCTCTTTGCCTCACAATGGGTCGGTTTGGTCCTTTCATTCTAGTATACGCCTCTGCTCGTGCTGAATGGAGAGGGATATATAAGACAGAGGGATATATAAGACAGAGGGTTATAATTAATACTGTGAATTGAGCATTTGTCTTAGACTCTCACTTAATAACCAACAGTGTAAGAAAGTCAATCTAATCCAATTGAGAGATGTTTCAAACAAGAATCAAATGTCGTTGAATCTGCCTGTGCAGAGCAATTCTTCGGTAAGGAGCAACAGGGGTTTGATGATAACTTCCTGCTGATTAAAAGAACTTAGAAGTCAAAACACAAACTGCTTCATCTGTCATCAAGTAGAAATTAAAAACATGAATACATGATTGTTCTACATTTCTTTGGAGAAATAGCATGATTGCAATGCCAACAGATAATGCAAACCTAATGTCACCTAAAGGCCTGATTAAATTTGACTCTTGAAGAGGGGTCGAATACATAAGTGCACATGTCTGTGTTTGCTTCTTTCCGACGTTTTTGAGCACTGTGGCTGGTAATTCGGCTCAGATTAGATCACCACTGTTACAAACCAAGACACCATGTGGCCATTGGAAATTGAGTTACTGTCATGCAGCCTCCTTGGCAAAAGCCCAATTAGCCCATAGTGCAACTACACAGATGGTGAAGTAATGACAACAACCAGGAATCCCTGACTAGAAGGGCATGTCAAGAGTGTCCCCAATGATTTTAGGGGGTGGAGCAGACTGTAAATGATGTCATTGTTTTCATGTGAATGTCAGCACACAAACATATTGTTCTGTTGTCAATAAAGAATCACAACAATGTGTTTTTAAGCTTTCGGCTCTTTAACTACCGTTTATAGTCAAAACATTTTGCTGACCACTTTCAACACAATTTTACATTTTCTATGTTTTTCCTTCAATTCTAGGAAGCTATTGTTCATCCCTCATGATCTCACCGATGTAATCCAACTTTAATGTAGCCTTGATGTTCCCTGTGATGGACACAGTGGCGGGCCGTGCATTTTATACCCAGGCCTTCACTGCTGTCATGCAGCTGAAATACCACCTTATAACCACATGATGGCGCCACAGCTATTATTCGTTTCTAAGGCTGTAACTATTTTACGTACTCGTATTAAACCGTTCGGTACGAGGCTTACAATACGTTTGAATAATGCTAGAGCATTTGGAAAATGCAGAAGCTTAAATTCAGGAAAATATAATGTTTTCTGTGCACATGTAGGACAGTGGTTCTCAGCTGGTCTGGCTGTGGGACCCACCATCATCCCTTAACGACAAGCCGCGGCTGATCCGTCTCTTTAGGAGACCGTCTTATGATTTTACTTTCACAACCCATATGTTAAACGTACTGCTCTGCAATCTCTTTCCTCGTCTCAGCCCCCTGTGTACATGGACACCCCTTCTAAGGACATATGTTATGACAGGCAATGAAATGCCTTTGGAAAATGAGTTTTCCCTTTCAGATGCAATGAAAGATTAAAGTTATTTTCTATTCATATGGATGTGCAGGTTTCACTTAAGGGATGCCTCTTTATGTGTGTTTACTTCAAATTTTATCTGTATCTCCAGACACACTAGAGTATTTTATGATTCTAAATGAGATGATCATGAGGCAACCTCAGGCATGACTGCTGGGAATTTGTAATCAAATACCAATAAAGCTTGGGCCTTTCTATTGACACACGCAGGGCTTTCAGTATATATACTGTGTGTGTGTGTGTGTGTGTGTGTGTGTGTGTGTGTGTGTATGTGTGTGTGTACGTGTGTGTGTGTGTGTGTGTGTGTACGTATGTATATATATGTGTATATATATATATATATATATACCAAAACACTGGAAGGAAACAAAAATTGTTTAAAACTACACTGAATCTTGTGGAATACCAAAGATAAACACTCTGTCTGATCTGATAAAAAGGACTTGAATATGGGATTGTTGGGCAGCATCCTCTCTGTCCAACTGTCCCATGGAGGTGGAGTCTACATGGTCCAAGATCCAATAATAGGCTGCTAGTTGAATTCACACAGTTCACATTTGAAAGCAGAACATTTAAGGGCAACACACACTTGGCTGATTTGTTTTAATCAGCTATGTGATCCTTGTATCTAGATAAAGAAAACACCATATGGGAATATTGATATGAAAATCAGATTCCCTTCAGGGAATCCACGCTAAAGGCTGAAAGGTGTCAATTTCAGAGGTGACAAAACTCAGTGACTCTTCAATCTCAGCAGGACTGTGCACCTGCAGTCCACTTAATAGAACTTGGGGGCTTGAGCCCATTACATCGGCCTTGTTAAATCAATACATAGTGCTTCCCTGCAGGTTAATAGTGTAAAGTGCAATGGCAAGGCAATTATCCTTAATTGGCGCTGGTCTTTTACCTGTGTTGCTCAGGTTCAAGGCAGAGATAAATTTAGACAGTTTGACCCCAGTGACTTTTTACATCTAGCAGGGACACATGTAGTGTGATGGAAAACATCCGGACATATTTTAGTTTTATCTGAGCTAAGGCCGAAGAGCTTCTGATAATTTAGAATCTATTTCATATGTGGAGCAAGAGGTTCATACTTCATCATGGAAATTGTAATAGACAAACACATGAACAAGACACAACAGGATCATCAAAACATTGCACTGCTGGTGGTTAAAAATGTCCAAATGGTTCCATTAATTTGAATAAAAAAGATGCGATCTGTCGTCTGTCAGTTCTACTTCACAGCACATTCCCATAGAACCAGGGTTACCTTTGTGTTTATCCATTATGTAAGACATAATCAAACAAAGACTGAATTGTATGTTTTTATTTCTTGGCACCATATCCTAGAATCAATTAGTCATTAGGAAACGTGTGTGTGTGTGTGTGTGTGTGTGTGTGTGTGTGTGTGTGTGTGTGTGTGTGTGTGTGTGTGTGTGTGTGTGTGTGTGTGTGTGTGTATGTGTGTGTGTGTGTGTGTGTGTGTGTGGTTCCTCTGGGTCTTGTTATCATTTTCAACGTTTCCATTGCTTTTATCATATGTATCTCAGTGGATCTATATTAGCGGGGCAATTTTGCTTGCTTGCTTTGAATTCTTAAGGGAACTGCTGAAAGACGCTTTAGGAATGTTTCCCAGTGTTGCCATGCATGCTACTCTTGTTGTCATTACAATGACAGAAAGGTTGACCAAATTCTCTGCAGTCATGAGCCAAACATTTAACTCTAATTTGATTGTTTAAGGCTATTTTTTCCCAAGCCGGTATACAGCAGTATGTTCCCATGGACTTTCTTGAATTTGAAATGCTTTTCTAATCCAGGGAATATTGTAATAATAATAATAATACTGATGAACTTTATTTATACAGCACTTGTCAAAACAAAGCTACAACGTGCTTTACATGGTTCAACCAGGATCAAAACAATTCAGGAATTCAACAGGAACCAGGTATAAATACATGTTTAATGGATTGACAAACACATATGACATTTGCCGTTTACAATACATCAGAATTATACTGTATTCCATTGAGAAACGTATTGCACTTTGTCCAGGGCAACCTTTTTTAGGTACATCACACTGAAAAGTAAAACATTCCTAAACATCCATCATGTTTCCCTGTCCGTCTCTTCTTTACAGATGTATCTGTAAGTCCTCCTGAGTTGCTACTGTTAAATGAGAATAATGTTGAATAGAGCCTGGTGAACATTAATGAGTAACTTAGGAAATTATACTATTAGGAGCAAACTATCAAGGCAAAGAAAATTAAAACATACGTTCATATATAAAAAAAATCAACAATTATCCAAAGAAGGTAAAAAATAAAATACTGACGTTCTTATTTTCGTGAACACCTTTGTTTCCCAATGACTTAAGTCATGCAGCTGAACCATAGGACTTCATTTCTGCTTCCGCCAGTGTGTTAAATGAGCCTTTCTCATGAGCCGTCCCACCCGAGGTCGTTAGGCCGCCATCCAGATGGTAAATGAGATGAGCAGGGTCGGTAAAACTGTCAGTGGTGTCACGCAGCCCGCATACAGCATGGCTCCTACACCACACAGTGCAGTCAAATAGGAACTCATCCTGCTGCACACAATCTTCCGTACTGCTGTGCAGAACTATAAGAAAGAGTGTGAGAATTAGTCAGTGTTTTGAGGCTCGATTAATCACAAATTGGCAGTGCAGTGGAGGTCGGCCGTCAAGGGGGAAAGGTCTTCATTAGCTCCAGAACGGCAGTCATTTGGGCCTGAAGTAACACTAGATGGAGCTACTCGCCTGATGAATAAGTGAAGCCGATTTTCACTCCAGTGGACTGAAGCAAACAACTGTGCTGTGTGAGATTTCAGTTTTAACGCCACTGAGTAATCACACACTATCATAACATCATTGACTGTGGATTAACCCCACTTTACGTCACTAAATGTAAACACTGAATCCATGGGAGGAAAAACTGACGGCATTGCAAACGCTACACGTGCAATGAACCTAAAACCTCTGGCTTTTGCATGTGACCTCTTATTCAGTATAGTCTCTAGGATGCAAAGAGTCACACACTTGACAAGACTTGGCCTGACACACAATTAAAGATTCACCTAATCACTCTTAAATCATTGCTAAAAAAAAAAAGCTGTTGACAAGCTGTTCAGCCATAACATAAAAAAATATTTATATACATTCATAAACTAAATTAATTGATTAAAAGTACATTAATTGATCTTATATTAAAGTATAGGTTAAAAAGAATTTCAAGTCTGCTCTAAAACAACACTAACTCCTGTTTATGTCCTTAAATAATTAGTAGCCGGCCGTGAAGAGATTCCTTCCTAACGTATTTACAATGTAAGTGTTTGGGGACATAATCTACAGCCCTGGAACAGTTTGTTAAGGCAAACAAAATAAGGGCATTTTGTAATAAAAATAAACTTACTAAACCACTACTTTTGGAAGTTACCTTCTTAGAATGACAAACTCAGACATGTTATCTTTGATTGTACATTGCAATGCATTTTTTCACAGGATGAGGACTGTGGATTTTGCTTGGAAAAATTATGTTTTAGTCGTTCTACTGACAAGGAGAACAGAGACCCTACCTGGTACGTCTGGTAGCTGATGGCCATGCCATATCTGCAGTACATGACATAGTGTTCACAGTTGTACCACAGTAAGCTGTATGTGTCTGAGCCCAGCTGTTTCTCAGCCCTTCCGGCCACCTCTTCCCCGTCCAAAGGAGGCTGGCTGCACACTTTGTCCATGTGGTTGATCAGAATCTCTGAGCCATGTGCAAAATCTGCCACCGAGTCCACTCTGACGCTGGCAACCTTAGTGATAACCCCCAGCAGGAGGCGGTTATTTGTTACCATCTTTGCAATTTTCGATTTATTCTTAGATATCACAGGCAGGATGTCCGGGATGAGATGGGCCACTCGATTGTCCCCCAGGTAGATGCCAAAATGTGTGAATAATGTCCTGGGGACTTCTAATAAATCACCACGCTTGTAAAGGGACAGGTCATGTTTAGAGTCCTCCTCCTTTTTGGAAGCTACGTAGAAAAAGTTGAGTAGCTGGTAAAGAAACATGATGGCAGTGTGCTGCAAAGTGCCGTGACACCCGTTTTATTTCAGTCGGTATTGGGAGGGGCGGTTGGTGGGATTAAATATTGGTCAACGTCTCAGTAAGATTTTGACAGAAATAAAGGAGCTTTCTCTAATCACTTTGCTGTGTTGCATTAAGGTCAAGGGTCCTCATTAAGAAGGCTGCCTTGGCTACAAGTTAAATCCTCATTTAAACAGTCACTCATTGAGCCGTCATACTCAAATAAAAAGCCTTTGTTTTTCGTGGACTAGATTACTCTGCAGCCCTTTAAATTCTATTCATCGTTATTCAGCACTTTCTTGGACATTTAAAAAAAAAAATATATATATATATATATATATATATATATTGATTGAAATGTCAGTCAGTACAGACAAAGTGAAAAAGACTCACGAGAGTCAGACTTCATGTGATTGATTGAAATGTTGCCATTATTACTCAGTTTTCCAGAGTATCTACAGTGTAGATTTGACACATGCTGTGTTACTGTTTTACTGCTAATTTAGGGCTCTGCTTTCACTGGTGTGTGGTTGGAGATGTATGGAGAGTCACTCACACGAGGTACACAAGTAAAAATAAATTGTTTTATTAAAACATGTCATATTTACAACATTATATTGAGGACACTTGTTTACCCTTTTGGTGATTTGACTGTGTGAAACAAATTTCTAATCAGACTATTGAGCCGATTACCCTCCAGACAATGACAATGGGCAGAGGACTTTGTTGACCCACAGTGGCTCGTCTGTTCTGTCCCATCATCAATCCAGGATCAGTGTTGGGAAAAATCAGGCTGTGCTGGATGGTCTGCACCTTCTCATATGAGATATAACATTCCTTTCACCAGATTACCTTAATCCTGTTGGCTTCAGTCACACACTCATTAGACTCTACTTTGAGAAAGCCTTGTTCATCTTGTATCTTTGAATCATTAGTTACATTTGCTGACCAAAATCCTGGCAAAAGGGATACATATTTGCTATATTTAATTTAGAAAGCTGCTTTTTTAGCATGAGAAAACTAGTTTGTCCCACAAAGCAAAGCAATCTGCAAAATAACAAACTAGAGCTATTAGATAAATGTAGTCAAGTAAAAAGTTTGTGTAATTGAGTAGAAGAATTAATTCAAATAAAATGGAAATATTCAAGTAAAGTAGCATGGAATTTAAACATGTGGTTTTACCTACTATCTTTTTTTTAATTACTTTTTATTTTAAAGGAGCTGTATTTAACATTCTGAGCATTAATATCGCAACAAACTATTATAATCGGTGTAAAATATAGTGGATTAATGTCTACCTGCAGACAATGAAGTCATTCTCCCTCTGTGTGTGTGTGTGTGTTGTAATCGGAGCTTTTCCTTGCTTAGTTGACATAGCTGGGTCAAGCCAAATGAATATAACATTGTCACAAACCGGGACGAACGGCCATGACAAAAAAGGGAGATGCATTCAATGAAGCAGTTTAACAATTATTTATTAGGTTTAAAGTAACATTAACAACAAACATAAACTAACAGTGACATGTGAAGTCAGTAAGTTCAGCAGTGTACGTGAGTGGGTGCGTGTAAAGTGTATATGCAGTGTTGTAGCGTGTCGAAACCAACCACAACCATAATGGGTGTCTCAGGAAGGAGAGAGCGACCCACTGAGAATCCAGAGGGTTTTTATACTGGGTGCACTGGCACACAGGGCCAGTGTTGTGAATGGCCTCAGGTGTTTCCACTCTGCCTGACGACCCTCTGCCACACCCACCTCCAACACCTGCAAGGAGAGCAGCCAAACGAACAGGCAGACAGGGCAGAGAGGGTCGTCACAACATGATGTGTCTGTGCAGGACCAAATGAACACACCCCAAAATGGGTGTGAACATGGAAGCCAAGCAGAGAACAATTCATTCATATGGCAGTGCTAATATTAAGGTATCCAGGTCAACTAAGTTCCTTTGTAAAACAATCATTGAAAACCAGAGACATCCCAAAGTCATTCATGGTGTGTGAACAACAAAGTGTCAACCTCGCTGTATGTTTTTCCTTCAGTCAGCTGAATCGATTTACCGTCTGTAACCACAGGTTGAACCCAAACCTTTGCCCTCTGTCATTGGGGAGATTTACACCATGGTCAAATGGCTCCAGACTTATAGTTGTGACCAATGGGGGACCCTAACAAGGCTCTTTAAATGTATTTCCTGCTCAGACTTGTGAACTATGCTGACTTTGTTCTTCGGACCTCAAAACTGAAGCTGATTACTGATGGACGTATTTCCTTACGTCTTCAAGAAATATAAAGATTTGGCAACATATTATAATATAAACTAATAACTTTGTCTGTTGTGTTGTGTCCTGATACAGTACACACAATGTAAGCGTGTCAGCCTGGCATCAGTGTCTGATTGCATCAAACAACAACAGCCCAAAATGCATCTTAACATCCTGGACACAGCGTTCACTGTGTGCCCGTGTCTTCATGGCACTTATTAGAAAGAAATAAACACTTTCCGTCTGGTGTTTTTTCCACAAAGAGGCCAGTTCAGCAAAAGTTCAGCCTTGTTTAGGTTCATGAGCCTGGCAGTTCATTCTCAGGTCAGCGAGGTTTTGTATCTGTCTGGGCCTGTTTTTTCCACATCATAAAACCAGGTCACACAGAGGTAGTTTAGGTACAATTTATCATCTAATGTCAACATGGGGCCCACAGATGAAGCCTTATTAAGATTTATTTCCTCACATGTATCTCCACTGTTTGTTTTGATGTAATAAAAAGATGTTACCTGAAGTAATTGCCTGAACTATTATCAATAGCTACATGCATGTGTGGTTGTAGTTTAACTGTGCAGCACACTGTCCAACATATTGGAGTGATAATACCAGTGGCCTTGAACAGTATGGAACTGCAAACATTCCTCAGTCACAAAAGCAAAACATTGCACTTGATACCACCCTCATGTTCACCCAGCAGTGAAAGATTCGTTAACCTGTTGATATTTTTACCTTAAAACAGCAGACAAAGATTTCTCTTTGGAATGTGGGCTTCTTGCTAAAAAAAAAAAGAAAAAGAAGCCTCAAACTCATCTGATACAATAGACGAGGTGTATTTCTGTTTTAGTGTGACTCAGACAAGCACAACAGCATGAAACCATGAGCTCTGGTCAAGAATGGATTACTGGACGGGCTTACTAGGCACAGGCCCAGGGTCCAAAAGTATCAGGGGCAAAGAGACACAAAACAACTACAAAGAATTGCAATACAGTTGCAGAGACAAAGAAACTACAAAGAGACACAAATGTCCACAAAGAGACACAATTTGTAGAATGTAAACCTCTGAGGTTGCTAAAGCCATTTGAAACTTCTCACCCTTCTTGCAGATTAGCATAACATTCCTAAAGAGATTATTCCAGATCCTCCCCCCCCCCCCCCCCCCCCCCCCCCTTACTTTTGTTGTTTTCGTCCATCGATCTGTCTCGTGTCTGGCTCCGGTTCTCTAAACAATAGGTCAGCTGTGCATTTACTTCTTAAAACTTAAGCCTGTGTAAAACGTTCTTTGTTTTCTCAGAGAGAGAAAAAACGCTGACGCTTATTTTCCTGCAGACTGCAGAAAGCAATTTAATACTCGTCTGTGTCTAAAATGTAAACTAACCAAGAAGAACATTTTTTATAAAGGTTGATTTTGTAATATCTGTTGATAACTCCACCAGTGATTCAGTTGTCTTCCTTATGTGCCACGAATGAACAAAGACATTTGCACACAGCTTTTCAGTTGAATTCATTTCTTAATATTCAGTGTACCAATTATATTTTAGTGTAGTTGTATTTAGTCGTATTTAGCTTCATCTCACAGAAAATGTCCTTGCAAACAGTCAAACAGTCTCTCAATTCATTCCTAATTTTGCATGTATGTTTTCTCTTAACCTGAACTACAAAATTGGGTTCTGAATGCTAATAAAGTCTTCAATTTGAAGGTGTGCTCTCTGAGTATTATGTTTGGATGACTGTGGTTCCACTCCCACTAGTGGTTTTACCTCACAGTGCAGCCAAGTTTCAAATAAGAGGTCGACATCATCCACCGAAGTTGTAGAGCATAACAAGTGAAGAAGTAAAAAAGAGGTTTTGCAAAAAAAAAAAAAAAGATGGATAAATCATAACCACACACCACGAGCAAAAAGAGAATTAGTGTCTCACCAATGATACCTTTACTGTTGCAAGTAGCAACTTTTTTGAATACCGTTGCTGGTGTTTGTTCAAGTAACTTTGGGTCGTGGTGAAAAGAAACATAGACGGTCGGTAGGGAGCAGGAAGCTAACAGAAGTCTCCTGTGTCAAAGTCTGACATTTTGTCTTGGAAGGACAGTTTCAAAAGTTTCAATGTTTTACTTACTATCTAAAATGTATGACATAGGTCAATTTACAATATCATCATACTGACTTACAAATGTGACTTTATTTTGAGTTACATGTGAGAGGCCGACAGATTTATTTTTCTTCTGAAGTTTTCATTTTTTTATTTACCTGGCAGAAATGGGCCTCTGTATGTTTCAGATGTCCTATAATGAGATTTAACAGACATCTGATAGCCAATTCAAACAATGTGCCCATCCAGTTTTTGTTGCCACATCTTTATTGACAACACACTGAAGTTAATGTTTTACGGGGACATTTTGTCCGTCAGGAATGACTCATGTCGTCTTTTTTCTTTGATTTTTATCATATGATGAAGAAGTATAGTAAATGGTCATAGTTCGTAACTATTTGACTGACAGTCAAAGTCAATTAGAATAAAATGCCATCAAGTATTTGATCAAAAAGGCAACGATATACAAAGCTCAGAGTCGTCATACTTGTCAACTTCCTTTGTCATAACCGGCATTGGGTTACACACATACAGTTTATGTTGAAGCCACATGACGCTGTGTCCCGGTAGCTCAACTGCAGTCCCCATCAAATCTGGGAAATGATCAACGTTTGACTCACAGTGTTGTCCCAACGAGTGGGATGTTTGCATATGAACCCCTTATCTCTCAGTGAGCTGGGGACCTTGTTCAGATAAATATCCCACAGAGTCGAGCAGCTCTTCATTCTCCAAAGAAGACGAGATCACAACTGGTGGCCAAAGCAGCATGGCTCCATCAATTCTTACAACGGCAGGAGGACTCCTGCTACTTTTCTCCTTGTCATCGGCAGTAAGTCAATCAATTTAGATTTGTCACTGCCACAGTTTGCTTGAGTGCAAACATCTCGATCATTTTGTTGTTGTTTTTTCTGTAGCAAATCAGAGGAGACAACCTTGCAACATGCACCACAAATGACGGCTTTGTAAGTAGCTACAAATAACACAAAATAATAATGTATTTTTTCTGTATGGATTGTATGTGGCTAATCAATGTCTTTGTACTTGCCCTATCTGAATTCAGGGAAAGTACTGTCCTACAACATGTGGAGTGACTGATTACATGCTGAGGTACAGGAATGGAGTCGACGATGATTTGGAAGAAATGCAAAGGCAACTTGACACAATTGCCAATTTGACCCAGGGGGCTGACGAAACAATTGTCTACATGAAAGATTCTTCTGTTTCAGCACAAAAGACTTCCCAGCCAGGTAACACACGTCACGGCTGTGTTTGAGTCCCCTTTATTAATAGGACTGGATCATTTTGTCTGTTAGAGTTATTTACCTACTTTAAACTCCTCTGTACAAACTGTGAATACATTCAAAGTATTAAAAAACAGAGGTAAGTGTTCTGAAACTGCGTTGAGATCATTACTGACACAGACTTTTTTTATTTCAGACCCATACTTCAAAAAATCAACAAGTATGCTGGATGATATCGTTCGATTTGAAAAGACCATCATTGCACAGGAACAGCAAATATAGTAGGTTACCATTAGCAATGAGATCAAACCATTTGACATAAACCTTTATACCAAGTGGTGGAAAGTAACTCAGCACATATCCTTAAGTATGGTACAATTTTGAGCTACTTCAATTTCACTCCATTTCAGAGGGAAATGTTGCACCTTCTATAATCAAATAGACGTATTTGACAGCTGTAAAGTTAAAAGTTACTTTTGAGATAGTGGTGTAAAAATATAGAAAGTACAAAAACTAAAAATGCTGGGTAATATGTATGTTGATGTTTGATGATACGATGGTGTGTGTGTGTGTGTGTGTGTGTGTGTGTGTGTGTGTGTGTGTGTGTGTGTGTGTGTGTGTGTGTGTGTGTGTGTGTGTGTGTGTGTGTGTGTGTGTGTGTGTGTGTGTCTGTGTACTATGGTAACTAACTGTTTGCAGATTAGATATTTTATTTTATCACTTTTTTTTTTATGTGATCAGTGTATAAATGATGATGAATTGTTATAGATTGCACGTGAAGTGTTTCATACCCACGAAGACATCAGAAGTAATATTCTGATAAATCTAATGTTAATATAGAATATCAAAAAACACTGTGTACTTTTACTTTTGATACTTTACTGTTCCTCGTCCCAGCCGCCCACACACCTTCAGGTCAATGCACGCCGACCGTCCTCGCCCACACAGTCAGGACTGAACAGAGATCACGGGGCGATTTGCCGCCCACTCATAGACACTGGAACTCACACTCACTCCTGACATTTAACAGAAAACACTTAACAATTGTCTTTAACGTCTTTTTCCAAATTTGGGTCATCATGGGTTCCTTCTATTTCATTTTTTCTTATTTTCATGTCTTGTACTTCTCACTGTGTAAGAAACTGAGACAGGATTCACTCAGGATACAAGCTCGTACAACTCGTATTTTCTCCCCTCTTTGCAGTGAACTTCAGGCTTTAATTTCATCCAACGAGAGGAGAATGTCAGACTTGAAACGACTCTCCATTCAGCTGCAGCAGAAATGCACTGAGCCCTGCAAAGAATCGGTTGAGATCCAGCCCCTCACAGGAACAGGTAGAAAAAAAACAAGAAAAATGAAATTCATTGACCCTCAGGTCATTCCCATTTCACAAGAGGTTTCTCAATCATGCCTCAACTGAACCACATTTGTCCTTGTTCAGTGTTTAGTTAGGGACTAAAAATCAATATGCTGCATCAACGCAAAGTAAACAGATTTTTTCGACATGAAATCTGTTGAGACCATATTTCAAATAAGTTAATTCTCAGTGTTATAATTAAAATAAATTTGGACACAATTATGTAAAAAATAAATCCAACAACCAAATAATATGTGACGTTTTTTTTATTGATTTACAAAAGTCAGCACTAGTCTGGATGTATAAGGTTTTGTTGTGACATATTCAATATGGTGTAGAACTAACTAACCTCTTTCTTCTTCATCTTCTTCATCTTCTTCCCTTTTTCTTCATCAGACTGCCAGGATATTGCAAACAAAGGTGCCACCACCAGTGGCCTTTATTATGTGAAGCCATTAAAAGCCACTGAGCAGTTCCTGGTCTATTGTGAGATTGACAGCGTTGGACGCGGCTTTACAGTAATACAGAGGGTATGTTTCACTTCACTTGTCTGTCTGTCTGTATGTCTGTTTCCTGTCTGTTTTCTCTGGCCCAAAATCAAATTTTCTCTGTGGATTAATAACATTGAACTGAATTGAATTGAACATATAAGGAAAGTGGCTTTTTGCTGTCTTCACCTTGCACTGGATGGTTCCTATAGATCTGTAATTTGCCAATCCTGAAAGAAACAAACAGGATATCAGGGACTGGCTGAAATGTATTAGGAAGGGATGGGGGGGGCTGAATCATATGTTTAGATTAAAGCAAGTGTCATTACCACTTTCTTTGGATATCACTTCTTCACATCCACAGAGACGCGACGGCAGCCTGGACTTCCACAAGGACTGGATCCAGTACAAGAATGGCTTTGGCTATCTCTCACCAGATGACACCACGGAGTTCTGGCTCGGTAACGAGAAGATGCATCTCCTGTCGACTGCTGATAGCATGCCAACTGTGCTGAGGATAGAGCTTGTTGACTGGGAGGGCAACAAAAAGTACGTATGCGCACAAAAACACACACGATAACAGATTATGTAAGAGGCGAGCAAAGGGACTCACTGAAAGGGCAAACATGACCTGACGAGGAGGTTCCCTTTGAAGAAGAAAGACTCAACAGTTTACCAAAAACTGATCCCCCTCTCCTCTTTGTGGTCTCTCAAGATATGCCGACTACCGCGGGTTCAGTGTTGGATCCGAGATCGACATGTACCGTCTGCAATACAGCTTCTACTCTGGCGGTGACGCTGGAGATGCTTTCAACGGCTTTGACTTTGGTGATGATCCCAGTGACAAGTTCTACACGTCTCACAATGGCATGCAGTTCAGTACCTTCGACAAGGACAACGACAAGTACGCGGGCAACTGTGCTCAGCAGGACGGCTCCGGCTGGTGGATGAACAGATGCCACGCTGCACATTTGAACGGCAAATACTACCAGGGTAAGAACACATGGCTAAAACCAGTGCCAAGTCCTTTAATTGGTGTTCATTTGAATCATCTGTTGAGCTGCATTATAAGAAGAAGAAGAAGAAGAATGATTATTATTGTTATTATTGTTTCATTTTATTATTGATATAATAATAACAATCAGAATCATTTTATTAACAACTGGACCCTACACACATAAGATAAAACTCTCATCCACATACATAAATAAGTAAAAAATCATTTCCACTCTAAACTGTCTGTGTTCTCTCCGTCTAGGTGGCAGGTACACAGAAAAGGATGCAGGTGAATTTGGCTACGACAATGGCATTATTTGGGTTACATGGCACAACCGCTGGTACTCCCTGAAGGAGACCACCATGAAGATCATTCCCCTCAGCCGCATCACAGCGGACGGTGGACAGCAGGCTGGGGTGAAACAGTTTGCCGGACTTTCCTAAAAAGTAGACGTACAAGCTTTTAATCTTTTTAGGGTGCAGTTAAGGTGTTCAGCACAACAGCACCGAAACCGCCTTAAAGGGAGAGTTCATCACAAAATCTAACATTTTTAAAATGTAATGTTTTTCCTCTTACATTTAGTGCTATTTCTCAATCTAGATTGTTTTGGTGTGAGTCACCTAGTTTTGGAGATATCGGCCATAGAGATTTCTTGAAAAGTAGCACCAGCTGTGAGAGGAAAAATATGTATTCATGATTTTGGAGGTAAACTCTCCCTTTAATTGAAAAGTAATATCTCCATGGAACCTTTCTGACTTGATGATGTGTAATGCTTCTGCATGTTTTACTGATCTGACATAGCTGGACTCTGTTTGTCCTCAGTGTTGTTTTTAGCACTAAATAATGTCTTTTCTTAAAATGGTCATTACAGCATGACCTTAGTTTGGACTCAGTTGACACAACCAGTAGTTCATATGACAAGCAGCTGCTCGTAAAAAGAAATAATCGAGAATGCTACAAGATATGTGTCTGAATTGACTCTGTAAAAACGGTGTCATTGTGCACCAGAGTGACCGGACATATAAACCTGTATGTATGTATGTACAATACAACACTCTTGAAATAAATACCATCTTACATGAAAATAATGTGTCCGCTTCATTTGCTGTACAACAAATTCAACACCACTTGTGGTACAGTGTCAAAATTAACTATTAAACTAACTGTAACTATTCAAATGATTCAAGTTTCACAAATGTAGTATTTACATTATGAGAATATTATGAATTAGAGGGTTTTTTAGCTTTCTGATTTTATTCTTTACATCAAAATGTGTTGCTTTTTGCATTATTGATCTTGCTTGAGGACCTTTTAAGTAAATTAAATGGCAGGTTTAAAGGAAGCATATGGCTCAAATCAATTTGCTTTATAAGCAACAAAACACAAACAATGGCCTATTCACTCCATAAAATGAATAATTGAAAAATATTGACCTGGGGAGTGATTCTCAAAGTGCTTTTAATGGGCACTTGAAACAATTCCAGTATAAGTTTAGGAAGTAGTATGTAATTTAATTATCTAAACTGAAGTGCTCTTCAAAGAGAAAAACCTCTCCTTGAAAGAACGTTTAAACGTAGGGTAATGTGCTGCTCAGCATTGACCTTTTATTTATTTGGACAGCAAATTAGTGAGGGTTGTTTTTTATTTTCCTCACTAATACCCTAAGGTTACGCTGCTTCAATCACTGATGTTAAAAACCTCAAACCAAGCCAGAAATCTAGGTGTAGTTATGGATTCAGACCTCAACCTGAACAGCCATATCAAGACAATTACTAAATCAGCCTACTATCACCTGAAGAATATATCAAGCAGTGGCGGGCCGTCAGCCTGCAAAGCCTTCTCTGCTGGCCTAAACAGAATCACAAAAAAAAATTATAAAAATATTTTTCCCATTATCTTATTTTCTCATTGCACAGCTACTGTCTTCCTCAGTTGCTCTGCTTCCAGTGCAGCTTGTTTTAAGTAGAGCTTTTATCCAATCAGATTTCCCCTCTGTGTCTCTCGGTAGAAGAGAGGCCCCAGGCCTGCAGCCTCACAAGTGCTTCTATGTGCCGTTTAAATGAATGGGGACGATATTGTTGATTGTCAGTGTTCAACCAATCAGATCTTTAGTTTGACATGTTGGGCGTATTCTTTGAGTGTCAGCAGCCGCTACCCCCATACTTGCCGGCCTACACCTACGTCATCATTACATGTCCATGTGCAGCTCTGCCGCGAAGTGCAGGGTGTACTGTGATTGGTCAGTGGGCGAGCACGTGACTATCGTGAAACGAAACTTAACAGCAGACTACCACACACCGTGACACAGGGGGCTGAGACGAGGAAAGAGATTGCAGAGCAGTACATTTAACACTTGAGTTGTGAAAGTAAAATCATAAGACGGTCTCCTAAAGAGACGGATCAGCCGCGGCTTGTCATTAAGGGATGATGGTGGGTCCCACAGCCAGACCAGCTGAGAACTACTGTCCTACATGTGCACAGAAAACATTATATTTTCCTGAATTTAAGCTTCTGCATCTTCCAAATGCTCTACCATTATTCAAACGTATTGTAAGCCTCGTACCGAACGGTTTACTACGAGTACTTACATAGTTACAGCCTTAGAAACGAATAATAGCTGTGGCGCCATCATGTGGTTATATGGTGGTATTTCAGCTGCATGACAGCAGTGAAGGCCTGGGTATAAAATGCACGGCCCGCCACTGATATCAAGGATTAGAGGATTTATGTCTCAACAGGATTTGGAAAAACTTGTCCATGCATTTATCTTCAGTAGACTCGACTACTGTAACGGTGTGTTTACAGGTCTCTGTAAAAAGTCAATTAGAAAGCTGCAGCTGATTCAGAAAGCTGCAGCTCGAGTCCTCACTAAGACCAAGAAAGTGGATCACATCACTCCAGTTCTGAGGTCTTTGCACTGGCTTCCTGTCCAACAAAGAATTGACTTTAAAATCCTGCTGTTGGTTTATAAAGCACTGAATGGTTTAGGGCCAAAATACATCTGTGATCTGCTGCTACCTTATGAACCATCCCGACCCCTTAGGTCGTCTGGGACTGGTCTACTTTCTGTTCCCAGAGTCAGAACTAAACATGGAGAAGCAGCGTTCAGTTTTTCTGCTCCACATATCTGGAACAAAGTCCCAGAAAGCTGCAGGTCTGCTGAGACCCTCGGCTCCTTTAAATCAAGATTGAAGACTTTTATGTTTGCTGCTGCCTTTAATTGAACCATTCTCAAGGATATTAATCAATCTCCTGCATTTCTGCATTTTACTATTGTATTGTATTTCTTACACTGCTTTTTAATGTTTTAATGACTGTTTTTAATGTTTTAATGAATGTTCTTAATTGTTTTTAAATCTCCTTTTCTTTTGCCTTGTGTTTTGATGCTTTTAATGGTTTTATGTGAAGCACTTTGAATTACCTTGTTGTTGAAATGTGCTATACAAATAAACTTGCCTTGCCTTGCCTCGACAGGTTATTCACAATAGATCAACTTTTCTGTGGTCAACCCTTGAAGACTAGTTGAGTAGTCAATATAACTTTCAGTATCACTCAGGACACCAAGTTCTCATCAGGGCTTGCCATGTTTATTTTTATCCACATTTGGACAGTTTATGTACTTTGCAGCGAGTACTACTTGTCCTCATGCATCATCACACTCGCCTCAATAACGACATGTGGAGTCCAAATTCCATCTTTGGAGTAGACGGTTGTGTCAAATAAGAAATACATTTGTATGGCCTAATATAGGTGTGTAATAATAATAGTGTAATTGCGCAAAAAGGCTGATTTGGGCCCCCCCCCTCACTCTCCAAAGTCCCTAAAGTCAAAGAGTGTTTTTCAAAATTGGTCTCACATTAATCACAGTAAAAGTTGCAAGAAGAATTTTAGTCCTAAAACAGATTGTTTGGTTATAGTCCTACAATGCAACGGCGTGGCCACTCACACACTTTGCACCAACTACGTTAAGTTTTTGGGCGTTGAAGGATTGGATAACCATTAATCAATGTACTCTGTTAGGCAAACATGGCTTGGTACAAGAGTCAGGTAAACCAAACTTTGTCCTGTTGTGCTCACTGCAAGTTACATTCATTGTATCAAAACGTACACACAATGATTATTAGTGAAAAAAACAAAATGTGATTTATTTAATCATGTCATAACATTATCTTGTGTAAGCGTGGTAATTTTTTTAAAATTTGTATTGGTTGTTTTGCAAAATTACATTGTCTTACACCTCCCGGCCGGCAGGTGGCGCCAACAAACGTCCAGCTGCGGTTGGTACTGTTTACTTCCGGGTCTTACGGTCACCGGCTTCTTTGGTGATGGCCATGTTTTCAGGATTGTGATACATTTTTGAGAGCGACCAAACCATAATCGGAAAAGAAAAAGTAGTTTCTTCAGCTGTGGTGTTTAGTCCGTGTTGATATCACCGCGATGGCCGAGGTAAGCCGAGGTTGGAAGTCTTTTGCTGGCTTTTTATTCTGCTCCCGCTCAGGCCTCTCCAGAACGTATACGGTGTCGGGCCCGGCTAATTGCTGGATAGCGTTACGTCCACGATACGATTTATTGTCCGTATAACTTATATTTAAGGAGTAGAGACATTTATAAATGTTTGCCGGTTTTGTGTAAGTAAATACCATGTTATAAAACATGACTATTTCATTGTACAGGATGTCCAGAAGCACTCAGTCCACACTCTGGTCTTCAGATCTCTCAAAAGGACTCACGATATGTTTGTGTCCGACCATGCGAAATCCATCGCACAGGACGAAGAAAGGTAATTTCAGCTAAATTAATCCCTGTTTGAACTCCATTTCCTCTGTTTCTACAAGTAGTGTTATATTTATTATTCATACACCTTAAACTGGATAAATGTACCTTTTTAATAATATTCATGCTTCACGAAATAGTTATCAAAGTAGCTGTTTGATAGCTATTTTAAAGATGTGTAACAAGGGAGAATGGACAGAAATAAAATCTCAGCTTTCTACAAGCCTCAATGTTTGTTTACTTAACAAATAATGTGAGTTTATAAGTGGCACTTAAACTCAGGGCTGGGCAACATCCTTAAAGATCATTGTTACGGACATTTGTCCAATATTACCTGTAAAATATAGGGTTGTCTGAGATATAAATGTAATATATCGTGAGACTGTTTAATGGTAATATTGATCTTTTAATGTGATGGTTTGTCAGGTATTTAATTCTCTGGCTTAACCAGTACAGATGGATTGTTTTTTAATGTATATCAGTATTATGAAATCTAGTGAGAAACGATTTTATCGATATCGCCCAATTCTAGTAAACTTCTCAAAGCAATCAACGGTGTATTGTTGTGCATTACATCGGTCAAAAAAATGATGCACAATTTCATATCTTGTATTTGCAGCCACAAGATGAAGATGGGTGTGAAACTGAAAGCAGATTACAATGCAGTTCTACACATGCCTGTCCTGAAAGAAGGGGACCGGGTGTCACAGCTCCCTGGCAGTATGCTAGGCCACCAGAGCTACACACAGCCGGGTGAGTTCAGTTTGAGAACAGTTGATTCTGGAGAAATAGACTTTTTATTCCCACGCTTCCAGTTTTGAGAGGTTTTGTTATTTATTTGGACCGATTTTAAGAAAACGTCCCTGTTGTTGATGCTCTAAAGCTCATTTGAGGGGTTGCTTTTCCCCCCCAATGTGTTTCAGGGGATGACCCAGAATACCTGATCACCGGGACACATGCTTATCCCTCTGGACCCGGTAAGTGCTGTGCTATTAATTTAACCAAGCTGCATGCATGTAATCGTGCTGAGCCCGCTCAGTGAACTGCGTCCGCGTTATTCAAGTGTTTTTATAGCATCGCTTTTCTTTCAATAGGAGTGGCCTTGACTGCCGACACTAAGATGCACAGGAATCCAAGTGAGGGAGGAGTCCACTCCATGGCGCTGGCTTTGCCACCATCACAAGCCAGGTAAACCTTTTTTTCCTTCCTGGTCCTAGTTTGGCGTAAACACTCAAGTTGAAGTTTCTCATATTTCTAAACAATATCCACGTGTTGTTGGCTTTTTAGGCAGGACGTCAGCCGCACTGCAGCCAGCGTTGGTGACATCCATCGACATGCAGGAGGAGCAGAGAGATCTCACCCCCAGTCGACTGCTGTGGTAGGTTGTAGTGTGTTCACACTTGATGAGATATCTCTCGTTTACACGTGCTGTAAAGTGCAAAGCAGACACATAATTCTTTTATTTCTTTTAGTCGCTGTTGGAGGGAGGCGGCACCAGAAATTCTACGCTCGCAAGGAAAGCACCAACCATGCCTAAACCCCAGTGGCATCCACCGTGGAAGCTGTTTCGGGTAACTACAAATACTTTTAAACTCAACACACCGATGACAAAACGAGGCCTGTGTCTGGGATGTGCCCTCTGCGTTATGTTGAACATGTCGTGTGTTTTATCTTGCAGGTCATCAGTGGTCATCTTGGCTGGGTGAGATCCATCGCGGTGGAGCCTGGAAATGAGTGGTTTGTCACGGGGTCTGCTGATAGAACCATAAAGGTGAGTAAAGCTGAAAATCACCATCATTTTTCACTTATATTAATTATTTTGTGAATAAGATATTAGAAACAATAACACGTGTAATCCACAAGGTTTATCCTTCTGTTTGTCTTTGTGTATAGAAACAATAAAGCTTCTTGGGAACAGTAGTTTGAGAAAGTAATCGTGACTCAAAGTCTTCTTTCTAACTCCAGAGCTTTTAACTACGCCTCATGGTCTTCATCAGCAAACTAAAGTTGGCTCAGTTGTCACAAAGTCATAGAAACTGAGACACTTTAAACACTGATCAAGACTCTGATGTGGTTTAATGAAAGTCAACGAAAAACAAATATGACGTCTGAGCGCCTTCAAAAAATGTATATTTTCCCCTCACCTACCCTGGTAAATGATGTAATAATACTATATTTAATCTTTACAAATCGCCTGTGTGATTGATCAGGAATGTTTGTTAACAGAGTGTACAATAACAGCTACATATCTCACGCTTTCTTTCAGCTTTTATTGTAATGTCCCTCCTGCCACCTCAAGGTGGCCCCCTCGAGACACTACTTCTGCAAATGTTTGATAATGCTCCTACTACAACATGAATGCTGTTTGTCTTGATAGATCTGGGACCTAGCCAGTGGGAAACTGAAACTCTCCCTGACTGGACACATCAGTACAGTGCGTGGTGTGGCGGTCAGCAACCGTAGCCCTTACCTGTTCTCCTGTGGAGAAGACAAGCAGGTCAAGTGTTGGGATCTGGAGTACAACAAGGTATGACGTAATGTGAAGGAGGTTAATGTGATGGAGTCAGTTAAGTCTTAAAAGACCATTAAAAAAACAGATGATTTCTACAGTGGTTGGTATCGTCCTGATGATGTCAATTTGTGTATTAGGTGATCCGGCACTACCACGGACACCTTAGTGCTGTGTATGATATAGACCTGCATCCAACTATTGACGTGCTGGTGACGTGCAGCAGAGATTCCACCGCAAGGGTAAGCTCACACTCTGCATGTTCGCTGTTGAATGCAGCTGTTGCCAACTCTCAAGCTTTCAGGCTCTGTCTCGCGCACTCACTCCGCCGAGCCCGGCCTCAAATCATGACCGACGTCAGCTTTATGTTCGACGCAGTATATATAGTGTATATATTTGATCTGACATTGTACAGTGTGTATGTCACAACATGTGTTTATGATCTGCTGTGCGGCACGGAAGACGAGCAATTTAGCCAAGTCATGGTTCAGCATCTGCTGGATCAATTCATTCAACTGATTGTGACTTCCTCTCTGTCCCTGCAGGTGTGGGACATCAGGTCAAAAGCCAACGTGCACACACTAACCGGCCACACCAACACTGTGGCCACAGTGAGATGTCAGGCTGCAGAGCCACAGATCATCACTGGTAAGTTCAACGCCCAACAGAATTATTCTGTGTCATCGTGAAAGTTGCAGCTGATTGGTTGGTTTTTAGCTACTAATCGGACAACTGATTCACTTCTTGCAGGCAGCCACGATTCAACCATCCGACTGTGGGATTTGATCGCCGGGAAAACCCGAGCAACTCTGACGAACCACAAGAAGTCCGTCCGAACTCTGGCGCTGCACCCCAGACAGTAAGTTACATAACCCGGACATTTGGTGTTTGATTAGTTAGCAGGGCTGTAGTCCAAGACCAGCTCCATTCGAGACCAGGTCAGGACCACGTCCAGAGTAAATCAAGTCCTTTTCAAGACCATCATAGGCAGAAGTGTGTTTCCATTGCTAATCCTCTGCTCTCCTGCATAACCGCGCACATGGAGCTTAGATAAGAGCGTTTCCGTTAATACAGGCAAATATCATAAATGGCAAATGTAGCAAGTTAAAAGTAGATTACAGGCCTATAAAACTTACTCGGTTGTGTTCTTACCCGTCCATGGTGTTGTTGTCCTTCTTCAACTGAATATTACAACTGTGTAGCTTCTGAATTCAAGTTTCTCTTTCACCAAACTAAAACTAGCTTCATTTCTTATTTTACAGACTTAAAGCCTAATCGGAAAATAAATCAATAATAAAAAATGATAGTTGATCAAAGCCCTTTTTTGAGTTATTAAGAACATCAAGATGTTTGACCGTAGAGTTTATAAAGTGCTGAACATGTTGTCATCCTCCTCCCTGTGTCCCACAGGTACACCTTTGCCTCTGGCTCAGCGGACAACATCAAGCAGTGGATGTTCCCAGATGGCAACTTCATCCAGAACCTGTCGGGCCACAACGCCATCATCAACACTCTGGCTGTTAATTCTGATGGCGTGTTGGTGTCTGGAGGTATTCATAACGAGCTCCACCGTCACTTGTTTTGTCTTAAAATAAAATATCTTCAACTTTTAATGCGGAATAATAGATTTATTTTATTATTTGGGTTAGTGTCACAGGTACAGATGCAGGTGATTACAGTACTAGATTAGAAACTCATTGAGATGATCCACATTTCTGTTCTCTCTGTAGCCGACAATGGAACCATCCACATGTGGGATTGGAGAACCGGCTACAACTTCCAGCGGATCCATGCGGCTGTGCAGCCTGGATCTCTGGACAGCGAGTCGGGCATCTTCGCCTGCATGTTCGACAACTCTGAGAGCAGACTGATCACCGCCGAGGCCGACAAGACCATCAAAGTGTACAAAGAGGACGACACCGCTGTAAGTTGTACCGTGATATTTAAAGTTTATATTTTAGTGTTGGCTCCCAGGCAGCAGATAGATCATTTAAAAACTCTTGTTTTCCTTTTTGCAGACGGAAGAAAGCCATCCAGTCAACTGGAAACCAGAAATCCTCAAAAGAAAACGATTTTAAACATCCTCTATTTGCTCCTCTCGTCACAGTAACATTGTTTAAATTTTATTTCTACCAAACCTCTTGTTGTAGATACGCCCATCAAGTTCTGCTTGCTACTTTTTTCATAACAGCGAATGCGTCTTTTGACTGAAGCGACCACATTGTCCCGTTTTTTTTATTCCAAAAGCCATTTGCAGTCTTCATTGTACGATGTTAGTCCAATAAAGTCGCCATTTTGAACTGCGAGGAACCTCCCAGAGTGTTTGTTCTTGATGATGACGGCTCTCTGGTGGCTCTGGTCCTTCTCATCCACCAACATCAGCCACTCTTCGGTCGCAGACGGACTGAGCTCCGAGTGGACCTGATTCCTGCTGGGGTCAAACCCTGCAGAAGGACATGTGGTGTGTTTCCAAATGTGCAAAAGTTTCACAGACACTGAAACAAACGGTGCCCTTTCTTTCTGGTTTGCAATGTGATTTTTATTTTCGCTCCGTTTAATAAAAACTACATTTTTCACATACTTTGCTGTTTTGTTTTCTTTGTTCAGTACAGACATGTTTGCGTACTTACCCAGGTATCTGTTGGTGACAACGTTCCTGTAGTACTTGCAGCCGTTAGCCTTGATCTCCACCCAGCAACAATAATCTCCAGGTGTCTCAATGAGCCCCACTGTGTTTGTGGTGGTGTCACCGGTTGGGTGGATTAGCTGCTCACCTGTGAAATACAAGGCACAAGAGAAGGCTTAAGTTTCAAAGTGCAAGGCTTTAATGCTGTGAAGATTAAAAAGGTTCAACCCAAAGTACAAGAAATACGCTGAGTGCTATGCAGCCACGTAGTGGCACTGATAACGACACAGGCACCTCGGCTCCGGGTGTTAAATGATTGAGCTGTATGCTGCGTGTCAGAGATTAGGATCATTCGTTTATGTGTAAATCAACATCAGGCTTGACTTAAAACATTGCTGTTCTAACTTAATAAAACTAAATGTTTAACAGATATACACCTAGATATGAATGTACTGAATTGTAATCTATTGAGATAATGATACCTGATCCAGCTGTTTGAGTCGGCATCACACCAACATCTGTATCGATGCATCTTTAGATATTTCAGCATCATATTCACAATGTCCACCCTTAACCCTGCACATGTCACCCACATCAGTGTGAACTGTTATTGAAGCTACTTTCTACCAAACCGAGTCAATGTGAAAACTTTCCAGTGCGTCGGAACACTTCAGAGCGGTCAGTTGGTCAGTTGGTCCATACTGAACTGTTTAGTTAGGTTTAGTTTAGCCGGGGCCGGAGGCGTTGTGTCTTTTCAGGTTCTCCATCCGTCGGTCTCATTGTCAGGAATACTTTAAGGGAATTTCTTTATATTTGGCATCAACGTCCACTTGGACTAAAGGATGAACTAAGTAGAATCTGGTGGGCAAAGGTCAATGTAATGTACGCTTTTAGCCATAATTCAAGAATCAATATGCTAATTATGACAATTCCACACACATTCCTAACAAGGCGGTTAATCTAGTTTGTTTAGTGTTTCCTATCGTATTCAGTGCTTACCTGACTCGTGGATGTAGAGCTTTGACAGAGCATGGCGAAACCCTCGGCCCGGTTTCTTCTTCAGGCGAGGTTTTGATGCTTCTGGTTGATCCACCACCTCTCTCGGAGGTTCTTCAACTGCCAGGAGGTGACCGGCGTTAAACATGATCTCCTCCTCCAGAGACCTGAGACACATCTCAAAGTGCTCCTCGTCCCTCTCTGCATTTCTAAAAGGACACCGTTGATAGTAAGACGTGATCAGTTTTCATCCATCTTTTCGTGAGAGGATGAAGAGCGTCACCTGTCCCCTTTTTTTTTACAAGGCCTCCTCACCTGAAGTCCACCCACAGCAGGCCTGCAGTGATCAGCCCCAGCCACTCGCTGGCCTCCCAGTTGTTGGTCAGCATGACCGGCACGATGATGACCTCCCTGGTGTCAGCATAGTTGAGCTCTTTCTTACAGCTGCGGGACGCCTGGTAGGCCGGAGTCATGAACGGACAAATCACCACAGCCTCCTCCACACCTGCAGCCATCCTGAAAAACACACACACAGAAGTGTTTTGATTCATCCAACTCATACATTTAACTTATCCCAGTCCGTGGTTATGACTCCTATGTACTCACGCGTCGTTTATGTTCCCCGTCACCCCTCCTTCGATATCCATCCACACTGGCAGACCATCGTCTTTGAGGCGGGCGTATATGTTTCTTACCAGAGTCTGGTCATCCCACTGGTAGGAGAGCATAATGTGAGATGGCATTTTACCTCGTTTTCGCTGAAGTCTGCGAGAAAGCACTCCTGGATGAAGCTTCTGTTGTTGTAGAGTTTTCTGGAGTTGCTGAAGACAAAGGGAGAGTCGGTAGCTATGCTGCTTGTTTACTCAGGTATACAGCTCAGGTTACCTCTGTCGCTTGGTTACAGTGCTGGCAAACACCGATGGGAGGCTGCATGATGCCCCACAGGACCAGTGAGCAACGACAAGGTGCTGATAGAGCTACATGACCAAATAATGAATGTGAAATGGAAGGATTCCTATAATTTGGTTATGGTTTTAAATCCCTGTTATTCTTTCAGTGTATTTTCTTCAGTATATTTTATAATAATTGAGAAAACCTTTTGACATTTTACCTGAACCTTTTCCATGTTCTGTGTTTTTTTTAAACTTGATATAATAAAAGAAATAATTGCATTTGTAATTCAGTTGATTTATTGAAAATCTATTCTATTGTTTTCATTTATAATGATTTGAAATGTTACAAAAACACTGTATGTGTAAAGTAAAAAGCAATCACAACGTGATTTTCATGTTGAACAGTTTGATGTTATGTTATGTCTACATCTTTATACATGTTTATATTATGCTTCATGTTTTATTATGCGGCTGTTGGTTAGTTTCAATATTCTGTCACAATTTTAATGGCTGTAGCCTCAAAAAAGGGCCAGTGACATCATGAGTGTGTGAAATAATGAAGATTTCAACACTTAAGTACAAGTAATATGTGTGCACGTATATGACTACGAGATAGAAGGACAGAGTCAAAGTGGAAAACTGTGTGCGAACCTTCCCTCTGTATCTTCATCAAACAAATGCAAAAACTCATAACCTAAATATCTGTGTGCCACAGGTTTTAAAATTATTTCCAAGCATCAGTTCAGATGTTTAGAATACACACTTACGCGAGCCATAGTCACAGATGTGCAAAAGGCCCCACCACCTCTCCAACATCTTGATAATAGATTGTATTGTTGTTAAGCCTTTTTTTTATGTTTGTGTCCATATAGTCATTTCAGATCTCTTTGTAGTTTTATGTCTCTTTGTGGTCGTTTTGTTTCTCTTTGTAGTTGTTTAATCCTTCTTTGTGGTCAATAGTCTCCTCCTGGTTGGTACGCATCTCTTTGAGTTGACATTATGTAGGTGAAGGCCAGGGGGGCCTAACACTTTGGGGCCCTGGGCCTTTCAGTAACCCATCCATGATTTGAGCCCATAACTGTCCAGGTGAACTATGTTGAATAAAAGATAGTGCTTGTTTGTCTGTTTGGGGTTGTGCAGTGCCTGCAGTTGTCATTTGTTACCAGAAGAGGGTGCCACCCCAATACTAAATGACAAAACTGAACGGTTTATTTATCTGATTTATTCAAAGCACTTCACCAAAATCAGGCGGGCTGAATCACAGATTGCATTTGCTCACATTTCTTTCAGCAGCTCACTGTGCTCACTTTTGTTTTTTGTTGTCCCAGTTTAAAATTTTTTTTTATATATTTCAAAATGTGTTCCTGTATATTTGTAAATTCTGTGTATGTACGTGGAGAGCAACGACAAACTGGCCAATAAAGCTGATTCTGATGAGTTTCATCTTGAGTTCCTCTACTTAACCTGCACACCTGACGATCTTCAACAGGTCAAACTCGGGATACTATGGCACGTTTCAGCACGAGGCACTGGAGGTAATCTCTCGGCCTCATTAAATCTTAAGCAATCAGGGCCACAGATGGAGCCGATCAGCGTGGGACGTGCCGCCTGCCAGGAGGTGTGTTCAGTGCGCACAGTTGGTGCTCTGTGGCCACTCGGTGCCACGATGTGTGAAGAAGCAGCCCTGGGGATTTACGCTGCTAGATGCGTGGATATCTAGCCTTCAAAATCACGCAATTAAGCCGCTGAAATATAGTGATGGAGAATGACTGCTGGCTGTTTCCCCCGCGCGCAAAAATGCACGGTGCGTTTACCTGTTGTCGTTTGGAGAAGTGTTCTGAAATTGAGGAGCGTGACTTTGACTCGGAAATAATGAAGCCTAACTTCTACTCACAAACTAATAGAGGTTAAAGCCATGCGGAAAGGAGCAATGGGTCGCAAAAGTGCTGCAACGTGGTTCCTTCGGACGCTCGCGCTGTCGCTGCTTTGCGCGCGGTCGCTCGGACAGGTGTTCAACCTGACGCTGTCTGTTAAAGAGGGCTTGCCCGCTAAAACCATCGTTGGAGATCTGGGAGCGGGGTTAAGCAGGCCAAGCACTGGATTCTTCATCTCAGAGAGCAGAGACTCTTACGTGTTCAGAGACTTGGAAATAGACGCGGACACGGGGATCATCTCCACGGCTGTGATTCTGGACAGAGAGAGCAGAGATAAATACGAGTTTGTGGCAGCCACTCTTACAGGGGAGATGATAAGAGTGAAACTAGAGGTGAAAGATGTGAACGACCATTCTCCTGTGTTTCCCTCGGAGGAGCTTGACTTGGAAATCTCAGAACTGAGCCCCCCGGGGAGTCGATTTCAGCTTGAGGGTGCTAAAGATGAGGATGAGGGTGAGTTCGGTACCCAGGGATACAGGATCACAGAGCGTGAGATGGGGGAGCTATTCTACCTGGAGTATCGCAGTGGATCTGAGGACCACCCGAGCCTGGATCTCATCCTCACAAGCAGACTAGACAGAGAAACACAGGACTTCTACTCCCTCGCCGTTGAGGCCTTTGATGGTGGCGTCCCGGCCAGGACGGGGACTCTTCAGGTGAACATCTACGTCCTGGATGAGAACGACAACCCTCCCGTGTTCAACCAGACCGAATATCACGCTTTACTGCCCGAGAACGCTCCAGTGACGTCTGCTGTGTGTCAGGTCCACGCCACCGACCTCGACCTGGGCGACAACGGCAGAATCACCTATGAGATCAACAGGCGGCAGAGTGACCCGAACGAGGTCTTCTCCATCAACGAAACCAGTGGGGTGGTGTATCTCAACAAGCCGCTTGATTATGAGACTCAGGCTTTTCACGAGCTGATCATCAGCGCCAGAGACAACGGGACCCAGCCTGAGTACAGCAGCACGTTTGTGGGCGTGAAGGTGCTTAACATCAACGATAACAGCCCCACCATCAGTGTGCTGTTTCTCAGTGAGACGGGAGACGCAGTGGTGTCGGAGGCTTCGGCCGTCGGGGACTACGTTGCCCGGATCTCAGTGTCAGACCCGGATTTTAAGGAGGAGAGGGTCACCGTCACGCTTGAGGACGATGATGGGAAGTTCACTCTGACGCAAACGGATGATTTTCTGTATGCTTTGTGTGTCAATGCAGAGCTAGACAGGGAAGAACAGGACCTGTATGAGTTGAAGGTGCTGGCAACAGATTTTGGGAGCCCACCTCTGAGCAGTGAGATGGTGCTCCTCCTGAGGGTGACTGACACCAATGATTGCCACCCAGCGTTCGAGAAGGATGTGTACATCATCAGTGTTTCCGAGGACGCCCCTCAGGGGAGCTCCCTCATCCAGATGCGGGCCCGAGACGCTGACGAGGGCGTCAACTCGGATGTCAGGTACTCCATCTCCAAGTCCAACCAGGACAGCCTGATCAGCATCGACCCGGAGTCGGGCCTGGTCACAACAGCTGCAGCTCTGGACAGAGAGACGCAGACGGAGGTTTGGTTCCTGGTGGTGGCGGCTGATGGAGGGGAACCGGCTCTGTCATCCACGGCTACAGTCACTGTGCTGGTGGAGGACGTCAACGACAACGAGCCTGTGTTCCGGCAGCAGCTGTACAACGTGTCCATACCAGAGCACAGTGACGTTGGGAGCTGCTTTTTACAAGTATGTTGGAGAATGACAAGTGAAGAAAAAAATTATTCTCACTTACCACATTGTGAATAGTAGTAGTGCCTTCACACCAGTACACTTTTCAAGTTTTTGGGGGTCACTTTATTAAAAAGTGTGTCGTCGAAAAGGTGACAGGAAATGAAGATGTAGGGAGAGGAATGATGACATGCAACAAAGGCACCCAGTTGGACTGGGGACACTAGAATTACATGGTCAGTGTCTAAAACTCTTAGGCTGCCACGATGCCCCACACCCAATAAGATTTAAGTGATCAGAATTTAACTTTGGGTGGTCAAAGCTCTGAAAATTGTACTTTAAATGTTCAGCAACAATGTGTCTTTCCAGAATCTCTGTCCTGCTTACTCTTTAGAATCCACAGAACATACTGTTAGCAGTTTTTATAGCGCCTAGTTCGCTTTGGATTATTCAGAGTAGCTACGACAATGTTCCTGGGAAGAGATGATGCTATTGAGAGTTTTTTAAATGTAATTTTTCTATGCTGTGGGCACAATAAAATGCCATTCACTTCAATGGTAATGGGGTGGAGGCAGAAATATCTCAAAAACCCAGAGACTAACTGAAACAATTAGTCGATCGACAGAAAATGAATCTAAAATTTCAGCCCTAAATACAACCTGATTAAACTGTGAAAAAAGCTGAATGACTAAAGACTACTCAGTCAAGTTTCATCCTGCCATGTTCAGGCCTACAACCCGTGAGAGATGAAGGACTTGTTCCGACAAACAAGAGGCGTTATTATATTTTACGTCAGCACAGATATTTGAAATAGAGGTCTCGCTGGATCGTTTTACCTCTAAAAATGTTCAAATCATTCTTGCCATTTTTGACAACGACACAAGTAGACATTGCTTTATTTTAAAGGGTCACGTGGCAAAAATCTAGAGAACCGACTAGTTTGGTTTTACAAAAAAGTTCAGAATTTGAGTGCAAACCAGAGCAATTTAAAAAAAGTCTCCAGTGTGAACATTCAACATCTTATTCTCGCCGTCTCTCTTCTACATTACAGACAAAAGTAAACCTTCAGTCTGACGACACAAAGACACCAGTGTTCGTCCTAAACACACAGAACACAACAAACACACCCTTTTCCAGTTTAGCACTGTGACTTGAATGACAGTTGCGATGCCTGGTACCACTCATGCAGCCTGGCACAAGCTGAAGCCCATTACAAAAGATACACTTACCAACTCCTTTTCTGTAAACATAACAAACCGACTGAATGTTGACGATATATAGAGTATATCAATATTTTTGCAATTGCTGAAACACAAATTCTGAAACTAGGGCCCTCTTTGTCAAAACTCTACACATGAAAACCAAAAACATTTTCACAAAATAACGAAAAAGGAAAAATATCTTGCATCGCTTGCTAAAAAAAAAATTTGTGCTAAGAGTAAAACACTATTATCTAGAGTATTTGCCATTTTTATTTGCTGTAAATGTAGACTATGAAGGCAAATGCAATAGGTTTATTCTCAATACTCGTATAACAACATCATAACAGCATCAAACACAACTACTTTAACTGAAGATGCCATTAACTTAGTCACAAGCTCCGATTTGTGAGTGATCTAATTGATAACAGGTGTTTTCACAGGTGCATTCTGGGTGCAGGTGTTTGTTAATTGAGTGCGGTGTGAGTTATTTGCAAAAAAGTGTGTTTTTAGAATTTTAAACTTAAAGCAGAACATGTGCTAATGGTTTAGCATACCTGGTCAATCAATAGGCAGCATGAGTTATTTGTTTCAGTAATTGTTCAACAATTACCAGTTTTTGTGTTTTGGCAATTGCAAAAAAAGTTAAATCTTCATCCGCTGTAGACTGAAAAAGGACACTTATAAGCCTGAGTTTAAGAGTGTGTGTTGTTTTGCATACGCACTTAATCCCTTTACTTTTAGTTCCGCTTTAAAAGTGAAGAACTCAGACTAAGCATACTCACCCTTACTGTGCAACAAATAGCCAACAGTGGATCTCCAGCCGGTGTATGAAAGAGCTCCGACTCTTCATCACGGCAGAGCAGTGAGATATGAAAGCAACTAGACCAGCTTTCATAATCAATTAAGATTTAGCTTCAGATTAACCATCTAGTATATAAAATGTCAAGAAATAGTGACAGATGCCTGTTGCAATTTCCCAAAGATTAAGGTGATTTTTTTACCAACAGTCTAAAATGCAAAGATAATAAATTTACAATAATTTAGAATAGTTTTCTTGGCGGTCCTAAAAAGATATAAAGTTGGTTCAAAAGTCAGTCTGTTAGTCAGACCTTGACCCGTGTCTGTAAAAGTCCCTCTGATCAGAGTTCATAAACTCTGAGATGATATCTTTATGGCAGGAAAGTGAGCGCTCTATCCGGTCTCTTGTCAGGGGCGCGGTGAGACATGAAAGGATTTCTGTCCGATCTGAGGCGTGTCTTTACTTTGCAGTTTGGCCGCCTCTTGTTTTCCACTTCAGTGATACTCTTCACCCTTTGATTGTGAGGATTTTTTTTATGCTTTTATTATGTTGACCTTCTCTGGAGTATTATGATTCACGATTACGACGGAGGTTAAACCTTAACATCGACAGATGACGCTGACTTCAGTACGGCTCTTCTGTTGATAACAGATGTGCAATGACTGAACAACACGTTTTAATTTAACAATGTACATGAAAAACTGGGGAAGATAGTGAAATATATATTGACACATGTCAAAAGCTCTGGAAAAAGCTAGTAAGCGTTCTTCACCCTGTTGGGTTAAGAATGTTATCACAAAAGACTTACGCGGTCATCGCTACTACTATAAAATAATATAAAATCTATAGATGATTATAATATAAGTCACAGTTTCTGTGGTTTTAAGGCATTTTAGTTTGTCTTGAGATTATTGACACTATATTCTTATAAGTCTTGTGTTATATCGGTATTGTTAATCTACCTGCTATTTAAAAGAAACCACAACAAAATCAACTCAAATATTGTCTGTTTCCTTGATATAGTATGCATGTATACGTGAATAGTAATGGGGTGGACCACTGCTGCTTTAGCAGACATAAACTTTATTCTTTGAAGACTAAACTACGTGAAATATTATCCACGTTTAACACGCAAAACAACTAGCACTTAATGGAGGTTTATATGTTTGTATAGTATACACAGCAGAAGCTCACAGTAAATAACACCCTCAAATAAGGCTTTACAAGTTTAGGCATTGGCCGTCATTTTACATTTAACATGGGCAATACATGAAGACGTCGTTACATTTAAATAAAGTACAACCGATGCATTGTATGTAGGAATACTAGCCGTAGCTAATTAGCAGACATTGTCCCTGGTTTGGCTTTAAAGATATAAAAATGCATAATACAACATCAAACATAAAAACACATAATACATCATCGTACATAGAAACACATAATACAACGTCATTACAATCATTTGGCCACAGTGAGGTGTTTGAGGGCAGATTGTCTCTTTCCACTATTTTTATTAAGTAAATCATTGAATACAGTAACAGGATGTTTGAGTGAAATCTATTTTGGATTACATAGGATTCCCTCTTCTTGATGTTTGTATTTTTTTCTTTAATGCTCCTCTGATGTTAATAACGGTGTTTTTACCACTTTTTAGGTCGTGGCCACAGATGCAGACGGCCCCGAGTTCGGCACCCTGCTCTACTCTCTGTCTGACGGCTTTGACATGCAGGACAAACACCCTCTCTTCCAAATCCACCCACGGACTGGAGAGCTGTGTGTCTCTCAGGATATCGACCGAGACTCGGGGCAGACGGTCCACGACATTCTGATCAAAGCCGAAGATCCAGTGAGTGGACTTCATTTAGGAGCAATTAGTTTTGACGTACTGTTCTTACTCCCTTGCGCTGTGATGGTGACAAGACAGCGAGGTTGCATTTCACTCGCAAACTGCAGCTTTGCGTTACGTTTCTCAAACAAAACTCTCTTCTTTCCTCACTTTTCAAATGTCAGGGGGGCCTGAGCGCTCAAACCTACGTGCACATAGAGGTGGAAGACCTGAATGACAACGCTCCGGTGTTTAACCCTGACGAGTACACCATGAGCATCAGCAGCCACACACAGCCCGGCACAGAGATCCTCAACGTTATCGCTACCGACCGAGATTCTGGCAGCTTTGGACAGGTCACCTACGATGTCCTTCCTGGGGACATGTCCAGTTTGTTCACACTGGATAAACAAACAGGTAGGCTGTCTGTCCCAAGTCTGGTGGTTTGGGGGGGGCAAAACACAACAACACTGGACGCAACACATTAACAAAACTTAAAAAAACAATAAAAATCACAAAACAGCAAAGGTAGAGACAATAACTCTTTAAGAAATGTCATTAAGTTTAGTGCAATGTTGTGTTTTTCCCCTCTGGGCTACCGTACCTTTGACATTTCACCAGTCAATGAGCCTTTCATAATCAAATCAAAACTCTGCCCAACATATTAACACAACACTGTCAAATAAAGGTGAATACCCCCCTGCAAAAAAAGGACAGTATAGAAATGAGAGAGAGAGAGAGAGAGAGAGAGAGAGAGAGAGAGAGAGAGAGAGAGGTCTCAAGACCTGAATTGAACCCAGGACGATGCAGTTATATGGCATGAGCGTTAACCACTCGGCTACCAAGGCACTCCGACATTCTGTTTTTGTTTTTCAGGTGGATAGTTACACTTTAATTGAGTTTTTATTTTAATTTGACTTGTCACAAAGATTTATTGAATTTGACTTGTCACAAAGATCCACTCACTAGTCCTTAAGTAACTTGTGTGACTGGCAGTCCCAGCATTCAGGGATAAACAGCTACTTACATTGTGTAAGTCCCCGTGATCGCCAGTGTCACTGCACAGCAGGGGGTGACGCAGAGGGCCCAAAGCTTTATATCCCCATGTGGCCGAGAGTAACGGAAGATTTGCGCACAGCCACACTGTAATGCTGAATAAAGCATTTTAAACAAGTAGAAAAAGGACAACCATTTTCAAAAGAGTGTATTTTTAAGTAGTTCTACCTGCATCTGAATGCTTTTCCAAACTGAATACTGTCTGAGCAGAAGTGTTGGTTCTCTGAAGTATCTTAACTAGACTATCTGAACTTTTTCTTTACCCTGTTTTTGTCTAAATTGTATTTCTGTCACCTATTTTATATAAGAAAGTTTTATTTTCAGTGACGGATGCAACTAACAGTCATTTTCTTTACTGATTAATCTGATGATTATTTTCTCAATAAATTGATTAATTGTTTTTTCCCCATAATTTGTCCAAAAAGAAGAAAAAATATTTGAAATCGATAAGAAAAATCTGTAAATACATTTTTGCTTGAAAAATGATTGAAATCGTTATTTTTCAGATTTAGCACTAATTTTAATGAAACTTGTACCTGGTTGAATAAAGGAAAATAAAACAGAAAAAGTAAAATTCAATTAAGTGGTGTTAATTGAAATTTTTTTTTTTTTTTAAATAACCTTGGAATGATTGTATCGCCTGTCTGAGCTGACTAATACATGTAACCTTTCTCTGTCCCTGTAGGAATGCTCCTGCTGACCTCCACTCTGACCCACCTGGGCGCCGCCAGTGTGAAGCTCTCAATAACAGCACAGGACGGGGAGGGCTGGACCTCTGTCAGGCCCGCAGAGATCACCATCAATGTTTTACGCAGCGCTCAGGCTCCAGCTGTGTTCAAGAGGTCTCGCTACACCTTTACGGTGCCTGAGGACACACCGCCAGGGACTCCTGTGGGGACAGTGGAGGCCATGAACCCAGCAGGTGAGTGCATGTGAGCCCACAACCTCGTTTTCTGGTCTGAGAGCAGCTGGACGTTGATATTTAAAAAGAATCTGTGAAATGACTCAAATTCGGCATCGTCTGCAGGTAGTCACAATTACTAAACTGTGTTGTATCTGCACCAATATTTACTAAATTTAGTGATCAGTTTGTATTAAAATCCTGCTTCTTTGTTACTTGCTGTATAGCTGTGTAGGAGATTTCAAACTCTGACTCTCACAGAATCGAGTTTCTGAAATAAAAGTATGCTAATTAGGCAAAAGTATGCCTAATTAGCTGTTAGTGGTTTGTGTTTGCAGTGTACCCATTGATGTACAGACAACTCGTCACTGGATTACTTTGATACCGAAGAAAACAAGTTCTGGAGTTATAGAGTCTTTTTTTTATATGATTTTTAACGTGGATTTATGGATGTTTATTTGTCCTGAAATAACACTGAATTTGAAATTATGTGTTTTGAGGTTTGATGCAAATTAAAGCATTCCAGCGCTGTTTTTAAAGGCCTTATTTGCCTCCATGAGTTGTGTCCCAGCCTCTGCTGCAGCTCCACCTGCTGACTGTTGAGAAGCAAAGGCCCAAATCAGCGGGACAACTTCTTCTTGTTTGTAGAACACCAGCATGCATCTCTCATTTTATAGACCCTCTAGAACAATATAATTCAAGCTTAAAAGGAGTATTGGTGGATGAACATCTCCCTCTTCTAGTTAAGAAGCACTTGGATATTATTCATTGAAATAGTATTCACTTTTTTTTTGTAGTTCCGTTTCTTGTAAATATCCTGAAATGACATGGAGACAGTTGTAATCACTGTCACCTCTCCTTGTGTGTCTGGGCACCAGTTTCCTCTCACCGTCCAAATAAATACAGGTCACATTAGGTAAAAAAGATTAATGATTCATTTATATGAAGAGGTTAAACAAATGTACTTTCATTATTATTTCTTCTTTTTTTTCGAGTTTACTTAGTCCCGTTTAAACAAAAATAATACAATAAGGTTAACTAACTGATTTAAACACAGGACGTTGCAGGAATGCAGTATTAAAGCAGGATTTGTCCTGACAGATGATGGTGACAAACACAATTGAGCGATCATTGTCATTGTTTAAATCTCCTTCCAGACATGAAGAGGCCAGCAGTAAAGAGGAGGTTTAATCTTTAATCCTCCTTAAGCCACATGCACAGATGATAAAGGGTCAAAGACAATTGTACATTATATTTTGTATCATTATTCTTAGAGGTCAAAGATAGTCATAAACTTAAATATACACATGGACTGAGATTTATTGTTATTATAAATATGTTTATCATAATAGCATTTGTTTAGCGAGTGTTTATTTGATGTGTTTGAAGGTAAAAGTGAGTTTTACATATTATAAATACAAATAGGCTAGAATAGAGGAGATAAAGATGCTTTCATTCTGCATAATATTTGATCTAACATAAACTAGATACTCCAGGATTATCCCTTTACTGTCCATTAGTTACGTGTCACTAACTCCACTTCGTCCCCTCAGCAGCTAAATCAGTCCACTCCACTAGACAGTCATTTAAGGTTGTCTCATCAATTAACAGATTAATGGAAACAACAGAACTGGGCCTGTTCGACAGGGTCGGCCCTTAAGCTCTCTGCGTGTTTCAGTGTTTTGTTAGTTACTGTTGAAGGGCACCAAACACTTGGAGGGGATTAATGAGATCTTCTGAGCTGTACTGTAATTACTTAATGTTGCTTACTGTGTGTTCATGTTGGTGTTCTTATGGTTATATTTTGTCATTGACTCGTCTTGCAAATAGTTTCGGGAGGTTTTTGTCCGGGTTTTCCCCAAAGCAATGCAGCTGAAAGTTGTTTGTGATGCTCACAGTAACAAGAAATTACTTTTTTTAAATGTCAATTATAAGCACCTCTTTCCACAAGAAATAATCAGCAACCCAACTATGAGCTGTTTTCAGCAGAACTACTTTCTACCACAGAAATAATTCCTATGAAAACTGTTTACAGTGTGGTCTGTGTATTACCCGTAATGGAGACACTATTTAATCCGGCTCATTCATTCTAAGTAGGTTTTAAGTGTGTGGTATGTTCACACTGGAAAATTGAAAAAAATATATGAATATATAAAAAAATGCTTGCGTTTTGTGTAGGGCTGCAAATAATATTTAAATGTTATCGAAAATTGCAAAATGGACTACTGCAATTTTCAAATCACTGGAGACGAAATGTGTTTCAAATAGCATTTTCAATTTAATATTGTTGTGCTGCAGAGATGTGTTGATTCTTATTCTACAGGATGAAGAAAACATCTTTGATTAGAGATTTCTGCAAAAATAACACCATAATGGTCCAAAAATAACACCATAATGGTCCAAAAATAACACCATAATGGTCCAAAAATAACACCATAATGATAATAATAATGTTAAAATGAGAATAATTATGTAAAAATTGTCAGTCCCTCCGATGCAGTCAAAAGAATTCAGACGGTTCATACATTATTTATTTTCCTGTTGGCAAAATACAAAAAAATATTTTTTATATACCGACTGTAAAATACTGTGTTCTATAAAGATGAATATGTAGTAAATACTGTTTGTATCGCTGTAAACAAGAAAAAATGGAGTGAAAATTTCCATTCACCTCCATTGTTTTGGGGAGGAGGGAGAAATATCTCAAAAGTCTGGACAAAAAAAATGTACTTTAGCATTTAGTAGAGCAGACCCTTTACTGTTATGTTGATCATCTATTAATAAAAACTCTTTGCCTTCCCAGACTCACAATCAGTGTCCTACCGAATCTCCTCTGGAGACCCTCTGGGTTTGTTCTCCGTTCACCCGAAGTCCGGCCTGATCAGCAACGTCAACCCTCTGGACCACGAGTCTCAGCCGTACGCCCTGCTGGTCCTTCAGTCCTACACTGACACCTCTCCAGTTTACAGCACCACACAGGTCAACATCACCATTGCCGACATCAACGACAACGCTCCCGTATTCCCCAAACTCAGCGACACCATCACAGTGTCTCAAAACACACACCCGGGCACAGTGTTGTTCATCGCTCATGCACACGACTTTGACAGCGGTGCCAATGGGAGGGTGCAGTATCACCTGAAAAGTACCAAAAACGGGACGTTTGTTGTTGACCACAACCTCGGGATGGTCACATTGAATCAGAGTTTACAGGTGGGTCATCAGCAGAGGTACAGCCTGGAAATCGTAGCTGAAGATGAAGGGGAACTTTCCCTGAGCTCCACACTGACCCTCGTGGTCAATGTGGACCGCACCGCTGCTGAAGACAGCCTGGCCTTCGAGACATTGGTCTACCAGGTGGAGATAGGTGAGGGCTACAGGAAAGATTCGAGGGTCATCCAGGTGAGGGCGCACCGTAGCCGGGGAGCTCACATGTCGAACTCGGGCCTCACCTACTCCCTGGAGGCAGAAGCCGGATTTCCTCCGGCTCCGTTTCGGATTCACCCAAAAACCGGATGGTTGTTTCTCTCCCACAATCTGGACTTTGAGACAGAATCCTCGTTTCGTTTTCGAGTGTTGGCCAAAGCCGGGGAGGCCTCGCTAGCGAACGTGACGGCTACAGCCAGGGTGATAGTGCTGGTGCTGGACATCAATGACAACCCACCGGTGTTCAGCAGCGAGGTCTACTACTTCACCGTGTCAGAGGGGTCGTCGCCTCAAGGCCTGGTGGGAACCGTCAAGGCCATGGATAAGGATTCTGGGAAAAACGCCCAGCTGTCCTACATCCTGCTCACAGATGGGAAGTTCTTTCGCATCAACACTAAAACAGGTAAAAAAAAGATTTGGTAACACTTACTATGATACCCTATGGACAATGTGTTATAAACTGCTTATAGCACTGTATAATCATAGTTATAAGCAAACATTGTTATTCACAATGTTTTATACAAAAATCATCACACATTATAAAGCATTTTATATTAAGTATCATAATACGTCATAATAGCTGGTCACTCACGAACATTTTTATAATTTATAATGCGTTATAATGTGATTACAAGTTATTTTAAGTGGTCATTGTTTGCTTAATAACACAAAATGTTGTAAAATTATTTTTTACTTCACTTAAAGCAACTTAGAGTAGCTTAAAATCACATAATTCATAAGAAATGATAATGTAAAACAACAATGGGAATCATAATACACTATGATCCTTTGACACTATATATTGATACTTGACCTTTATAAGTTATTATAAAAAGCTTTATAATGTATTATGATTGCTGTTATAAAGCATCATGGATATATATATGAGTGCTTATAACTTTGATCATACAGTGCTATAAGCAGATTATAACTAATTATAAGTATGTTTATGATGTTTAAAGTGCAACCAAAGAGTCACATCGATAGCGCCACCTTGAGGTCGCATTAGGCTTTACTGTGCATCCTCACCTTTTTGTCCCTTCTCTGTACCCTTCCAGGTGAAATTATCAACTGGGTGGCTTTGGATCGAGAGCAGCACAGCCAGCACAGTCTGAAGGTGATGGTTACAGACCAGGGCCACCCTCGCCTCAATGCCACCGCCACCGCTCACATCCTGGTCACCGACATCAATGACAACACTCCACAGTTTACACACCTGCCTGCCAGCAAGGAGCTTAACGTTCAAGTAAACATGTTAGAATCCTACCTGAATATTGTACAAGAGATTGTGTGGTCCTGGTAGACGGACATCCTCAGCAGGAATTGTATTGTGATGCTCAGATTTACAACACTTTCAACTTTTCATCCATTTCGGATTACAAATTAAGATTGAAAGTACATTTTTGAACTTGGAAAGTGTAGCTGACAAAACAATCTCACTACAAGGGCCACTCAGCAGCTGTTCTTATTAATGTGATAGATATGGGAAAACTCCAAAACAGCTCCTAAGTGAACACAAGGTTCACTTAGGCCTTCTTCATTATCACCACAGGCTACCATTTTGTCCTTCAGCACGCCTAAAACTTCAAGACAAAAGTCATATTTCATGAAAGAGCAATGTCACTTTTTTAACAATTTAACATTAACAATAATATTCTCATTCTCATAGGGATGTAAAAAATAAATAAAAAATACATCAGCAAACTTGCAGATATGCATCTTTAAAGTGTGCAATGTGGTTGACATGTTGTTACATATCCAATCTAATTCCCTTATTGCAGATATGGGCTGGTGTACCAGCTGGCTCCTTGGTGACAAACATGTTTGCCAAAGATTTAGATGCAGGAGAAAATGGAACAGTCACCTTCTCTTTGGTCACAGGTGAGTTACATACATTATGCACTTGCACTGTTACAATGTTATTGATGAGTTCCTGGGTATCACCATTTCGTGTTTCTCTCAGCTGATTTACAGGTTGAGGGTTTCGGACACTTTGAGGTTGACAGTGAAAGTGGAGACATCCGAACAACGGAGCTGTTCACCGAGAACTCCGAGTCGTTCTACACTCTGAAAATAATGGCCAAGGACAGCGGAGTCCCACCTCTGGAGGACACTGCAGTCCTTCATGTGCAGGTAAAGACATCGCTCGGGGGAGATAGCAGGTCGACAATAGACACCACATAGATATACATCATATGAAAGCTGGGAAGTTTGTCAAGTTTTTCTAGTCATAAATCTGTAATAAACATTGTGTCTTGGTTAGGCGCCTATTCAGGCGTCTTGAACATTACAATGAAAGTACATGATGGCCACTCCCATGCTCACTTATGTTTCATAACTTGTTGTAGCAATTTTTGTGTTGACACCATTTTTTCCTCAGATTTGGTGCTAAATGTAACCATGTTTGACCACTCTAGAATTGATAAAAATGATCAGAAATCCCTCCAAAATACCACATTAAGACACCATGATCTTGAGGAACACCATGGAAAGAGTCATGCTGTGATTTATTATCTAAAACTTTTGACATTTGGAGATTTCTGCAACAATTGCGCTTTTTCGGCAGTTGGTTGGCGAGCACTTCTGTTCTGGAAACTTCTCAGAAACCCGCTTATTGTCAGTATAGGGAAGCCATACATCCCCTGAATCCCAGAGGTCTCTAATTTGTGGTTGTAAAGGTTTGTGAGGCTGCGATTATCAGGTCATTTAATACAGTGACGTCAAGTTTAAAAAAAACGGTCTCTTTGTATACATGTGAATATGAACAAAAGCACAAAGTTATCACCATACCTGGGAGATTTAGTTTAACAGGCATTTTGTTTGTTCTTACTACCTAATTCTTCCCAGTGGTTTGACTTGTTGTGTCGCATTTCTGCTGTGAGTTTTAAAACGGTATTTCACCCGCAGGTTCATGGACTAGAGGCTCTGTATGGCCACTCTGAACACCAAATTATGAGGCCTTTTACGGTGAAAGAGGACACTAAGCCAGCGACCATTATCGGCTCTGCGGCTGTTTCATATAAAGGGAGAGTCCACTATTCCATCTCTGAGGGCGACGGGAGCATTCACTTCGGCATCGACGGCTCCTCTGGTGACATTTATATCAACCAGCCGCTGGACTACGAGTCGGCCATGCAGTACCACCTCATGGTGCGAGCTGAAGATGTTGGACTCTCTCCTGGAGCGAACATGTCTGTGCTGGTCAGCGTGATAGTGGAGGATGTCAACGACCACACACCCTGGTTTCCCGACAAACTGGTGATGTTCGGCCTGCGGGAGGATGCCGCGGTCGGATCGCTGGCGTTCGCTTTTCACGCCAGGGATGCTGATGGGACTTTTCCTAACAGTGCCCTCCGCTACTCCCTGACCTTGGACCCTGAATTCAGCAGGTCTTCCTCACGCTTCCCCTTTCAGATAAACCCTCACACAGGGAGCCTGACTGTAACGGCACCTTTAGACCGCGAGACCAACCCCAGCTTTGCCTTCACTGTAACAGCCACAGACCAGGCGAAGAGGAAGGATGAGCGGAAACGGACGTCGGTCACGGCTCAGGTGTTCCTGCTGGATGTGAACGACAACAGGCCGGTGTTCATATCAGCGGACACAGTCCAGGTGATGGAGGATGCAGAAGTGGGGAGTCTGCTGCATCATTTTGTGGCCATAGATGGAGATCTCGGTGAAAACGGGGTCGTCTCCTACGTCATCGTGGCTGGAAACGAGAAAGGATTCTTCACACTGGAGGAGAAAACAGGTAAGATTCTTATTTATAGATAGACTGGGACAATACATCGGCAGATATTAGCTACGGTTATATTTGTGTTACTCTATATGTTATGCAGGACATTTTGAAGCAGTGTTTCCATTACACTGTTTTCCATCCAGAGCACTGACAAGTTTAACTGTAAAACATCTCAGTCAGTAGATATTGTGTGTACAGGTTCTTTAGAAAAAATAAGTTGAAGTGATTTTTGTGACTAAATAAGCAGCAATTGAGGTTTAAAGTTACTTAAAAAAAACATACGTCATCATCATATTCAAAGCTCATCTTCTTCCACCGTCTACAGGCCTCTTGTTTCTGTCGACCCCTCTGGACTACGAGACACAACGTTTCCACCGTCTGACCGTCCGTGCAGTCGACCGCGGCCTGCCCTCGCTCTCCTCCACCCAGACTCTGACGGTGGAGGTGGGGGACGTGAATGACCAGACACCTGTCTTCAGTCAGAGCATCTACAACGCCAGCGTGGCGGAGAACAGAGACCCTGGAGAACCAGTGGTCCGGGTCTCTGCCACTGACAATGATTCAGGTAATAATTATCTGAATTTTTGGGTGTTAATTATGTGTTTGTGAGTTAATGCTATCATATAAAAGTAAAAAAATGGGAGAAAATAATTCAGTTAATTGTTTAACACACTAAAATATAATCGCACTAAGTCGCACTAAATGGGGGCTCCCTGGGTTAAGAGGGTTGTCTGGTAACCGCAAGGTCGAAGGTTCAATTCTTGACTGGGACGTGTCATGTGTCGAAGTGTCCCTGAGCAAGACACTGTACCCCTAGCTCCCCGGGCGCCTGTCATTGGCAGCCCACTGCTCCCTATATACAGGGATGGGTCAAATGCAGAGAAAGATTTCCCCCATAAAGGGATAAATAAAAATAAATAAAATAAATATGTTCATAATAATAAGTAGTCAGACAGATTATCATCTCAATTCATTTTATAATTGTTTGGCACATTAAATGTCAAAAAGAAATTGAAAAATTCCCATTACAATTTTAGTTTGGCTCGACATAAATTCTCAGGGAGCATGTTTTTTTTTCCAAATCTGAGAAAATAAAGATTGATCTGAATGAACCGGGACGCCCCAACGATACCTCAGCTCCTATTGATGGCAGAATAGAGGATGTTGTCCAGGTTGTAAAAAAAATTGTGTTTTTGGACTATATAAGATAACATGAGCGACTACAAAAAAAAAATCACCAGACTCCCTTAAAATCTCAGTTATGTTCTATTGGAAAACCGTTGGATGAGCTGCGGTTTTCATCCAGTAGCATTCAAATTCAGCCTGAAACCCTTCTGTGAAGTGGAGACCGCAGTATGCCTCCAAAGAGCCTAGGTGGCAGCACTAGCTTGTCTCCTTGAGGCCTAACGGGCCTAAAACCACAGACTCAATATGCATAAAACCAAATAGTGCCACATAAAAAGAAGATTAAACACATGAAAAAGTAGCTAAGCTCAAAAATAATGGTGTATTTTATCATAAATAATGAAGACATGAATAGTTGTTGTTTTTTCCTTTTCTGTAAACCTGTAAAATACTTGATGGCAAAAGGAGGAAATTCCCCTTAAACATTTGTCAGTTTTAAGCAGTAATAGTTTTATTGTCTTTAAAGCAAAGTACCACATGACAAATACAGTGGAGCAGCAGCTCGCTCTGCCATGTTTTGGTTAAACGTCAGCGCTGCAGTGACTCAAGGTTGTCGTCTGTTTTGTTTCACTCCATTAACGGTTTCATTGAAACCAACCCCTGCCCCCTCTTTCTTCATGTGGTGTTCCATTTGTTTCTTTTTCATGTGCTATAATGTTCACTGTGCATCCCAGCAAATCTCATTCGTCTAACCCCATAATCACATTCACAAATCTACACATCAGCCCTTGTTTATTTAAACACGTTGTGCTCGGGGGGGGCCTCCTGAATCCCACCTCATCTCGTCATGTTGACAGTGCGAGTCCTTTTTAAATACTGGAGGTGGAGGGCATGTGGCAGGAGGATCTGTAACAAGAGGGGTTTTGATGTGAACTGGGGGTGAGAATTGTCCAAGAACAGCAAGCACACAGCTCCTCTGGGAGATTTGAAAAGGTCCTCTCTCATGATGATTTCCATAATCCAAGCCATCTGTGCCAATAGGCGCCGTGTTTTCATCTGTCTCCTCAAATCGCCTCGTCTGGCAGCTCAGCCCGCTCTCCCACCAGTCTTATTTGATTATCATTTCTGCTGCTTTTTTCCCCCCCACCAACGCTCCCCAAAGATGACCATTGTTTTGTGCCCGTGTCAGTCCCTGTATCTAGTTTCCATGTGTTGGAGTCAGTCAGAGGAGAAGTGCAATATCAACGAGTGTGACGGCTAAACTTTGTGGTACTCAGGATTTCACTTTGTTGCGCAAATGTTCAGATGTTCTGAGGGATTTTTTTAAAGAATAGCTGTGTTGTCCTCTGGCTTATTAAAAATACAACCCATATCTTAGGAAAGATCAAATATCTAATATCATTCAAAAGTTTCACAGTTGTGTAAACAAAAGAGCTTCTTGGCATTCGTAAAGGGTCACACAACACAATTTTCAGACATCGGAAAAACACAGTTTCTAATGAAATGGGAGTCAATGCGGTTATAGAACCACTGGCAGTAATGTTGGTTTACTCAAATTACAAAATAAAACACATTTTCTCACTTAGATCCAGGAAAAAACACAGAGCGAGCAACAGTTTTCATAGAGCACTATTTCTTTGTGAGAAAGCGGTTCCACTGAAAACTGATCTCAGTGAGGAGAAGTAAGCCTTAATGACTGCATGATGCAGGTATTTTTAATTTTTTTTCATTTGTCACCGGCCTTTTTTTGTCTCCTGCTTTTTCCTCACCAGCTCTCACATTGTCTTATATCCCTGAACACTGCATCCATTCATTGTCCACTACAGGTAAACGGAGGACAGTTGTACAATTTCTATACAGTTCCTCTGCTACTGAAATGATGTAAAACGCACATATTGCTCTGTAGCAGCTGCAATGACCACCACAGTTTGCATGTAACTTGACAATGTGTCGCTGCCAATAGAAGAGCCGCGTACGAGCAGCGGGGCCGGACTACTGCAGCAAAGGGCTCTCAGATTATGGCTTCGCTCCTCTGTCCGTTTGTTTTTAAAGGTGATTCTGTGATTTACTAAACCTCGTGGTTCTGTTTTCAATATGGCATCTGTTTGAAAATGAAGCAGCCATAAACATGAACTCACCTGATGAGGTGCTAAACTCAACCTCGGCACTGATGTGAACGCTGAGATTGAAAGAAAACATGATTAAAGTATTATTTTAGTAGTTTTCCACACATTTCATGAAGTAAGGTTTTGTTTTGAGGTCTGTGACAGAGCTCACAGGGCGTGTTAAACAAACATTAACCTACCGTGTTCCTCCCCCAGAGGAGAATGCCGTGGTGTGGTACAGTCTGTTGCCCGGCGCCGGCTACGAGCTCTTCAGCATCAACCCTTACACCGGTCTGATCACCACCACCTCCTACCTGGACCGAGAGCAGCAGCATCACTTCACTCTCAGAGGTAAAACACAAACCTGTTACACCTGAGAGACACACAAGTGTGGATAGAAATAGTGCTTTGAAACACACTCTTGTCCTTGGCAAGCAGTTGGTAGTGATCATGTTTGTCACTTCACTTGTAATTTAATAAAATCAGAAACCCTGTTGAAGAGAAAGTCAAAAAGACATTGAGATAACAGGATAACAGCTGAAATAAAGCACGCCTCTGCTAGCGTCATACGAAGTTTCATGAATACAATTTTAAGCTTCATGGAAAACGAGCAGTGGCAATACATCACACAACAAAGGCCACCAATGTAATGAGTTTGTTGAAACCGCCATTTTGGAGCTACATGGATAACGATGCAATGCGTCCTGAGTTTTTACAAGTTGGGAAAAGTAGTGACAATCCATCCCTATCAGGCGCTGATAGGTAAATCTCCAGATGGACACAGGTTTAGAGATGTCGATGTAAGTTTAAAGTTTGTGTTGACCAGCTAGACCTGTAGCATCAATGGCTGTGATCAGGATTTCCTGAAGGAAAAATGTCCTTTTTAGTGAAAATCTTCTCCAGTGTGAAGCTCAACGACAACCAACTGTTTGAAAGCCTGTGATTCTAAGGGTTATAAAAATATCCCCCCAAAAATGTAAAGCTGCCATATAAATCCTATATCAAACAGACATTTCTCTCGTTCTCTGTTTCTCATTCTCTGCCTTCTCTCGTGACATGCTTTACAGCCAAAGTCATAAATAATCCGGTCTTTTGTATGACGGCAACATAATTCATCAGATTGATTTATGTTAAGGAAACGGTAGACTTTTAAAGCGCTGAGGTACAGTATATCTAACCTCCACTGACTGCTCCCTCTGCCTTCTGAAGTGTTTGCTTTCACTCTCTCGGCACACACAGCTATTACATTCAAGCTATTCAGCCGTGTTTAATGATGAACTGCTTTCAGATGTTTTATGATAATATTTGTACAGTCGGCAGTATGATGAACAATTAAATATAATAACAGAAAAGCATGAAGGTCTTGAAGTTGTGCCAGAATCACGCAGGGCTTATTGGGAAATATTGAAATATGTGGGGACAATTTTCTCTGCCGGCAAATGAATTTGGAAAGAAATAGAAATTATTTTCAGCCCGTATAAAAAGCTGTAGCAGTTTATGTAATGTTGACGGAATTGTTTTTTTATTCTTAGTCTGTACTGCTATTAAAAATCAGTTCAGTCATTGTGGTGTTTCAAGACTGAAACTGTTGAGGAAAACGGTATATTTCCATACAGCAATGTATACATTAAATAACCGTTTAGTGAGCTATTATAATAACAGTCTGTGGCCTCTTCAAGCTGTTTACCGATACTGTCATTTCATATGTATTCGTGCTAGCGTCATGGCTCTATGGCTGGCAATGTCAGTCCAGACTCAAATATCTCTTTAACTTTTGGAGGGTTTTTCATTAAACTTCATGTTCCCCAGAGGATAGATCCTAAAGACGTTGTTTACCTCTAGCACCATCATCAGGTCTCCAATACTTATGCTTTGCAGGTATTTGGACATACACCGATGTAATTTCCACCAGTGTCAGTTGTTTTTTTATGTTAAACATTATACCCTTTAAGCATCTGCATTTTAAAAATACCATTGTTAGCATGAACAATGCTGCTGGCATGACTGTAGACTCTTTCACATTTTTGCTTAATCACTTGTATTTGGGTCCAGGAAGTCAAGATTTCTGCAGTGAGCGTAAGGTGTGAATTTCTTTTGATTTATGTCTGCAGTCCAGGCTCGTGACAGCAGCACGCGGCCTCTGTCGGGTACGGTCACAGTGCTCTGCTCTGTGCTGGATGACAATGACAACCCTCCGGAGTTTATGCAGTCCTCCTTCCAGATCAGCCTGCCAGAAAACCTTCCTCCAGGGGTGGTCCACACTGCTCAGGCCTCTGATCCAGACCACGAAGAAAATGGAACTATACACTACTCCATTTTGGGTAAGGCGCGCCGGAGAGTGCTCTGTATATCAAGCTATTTGGATCATGATTTGGTAGTTTTGGCTATCATTTCTATCGGTAATAAAATTGTTCTCACCAAGTTAATCGCTGAGATCTGGGAACTCATCGACATTATGAAAAAGAAGTCCAAAAGGGGAAAGAAACTAAGCGATCATACAGGTTTTTAAACAAACGCTGAGGTAAGCCAAACTCATTTGGAAGAGAAAATGGCGGCAAATCATAAAACGACTACCCAAGCTATCCGTTGTAAACATCTATTGCAGTTAACAGAAGAACTTACTGGTTCAACTTTGAGCAATCATACTTTCAATAGTTGTGCATGCAAAGTTTGTCTGTGCAGTGATGCATTATTAGCGACATTTCAGGTGGTTTAGATTATTTTGCTAAACTCTGTTTTACCACTTGTGTCAAACGTTGTCAACAACAACAACAATGTCAAGATCTCAGTGGTGAGTTAAATGTTACCATAATGGATAGAAATGAACCAGGAACATCCTTTAATTTCTGTCTTTAGGCGAGGACTACAGAGGTCGCTTCACCATCAACAGCCACACAGGCGCCATCAGCACCACACAAGTCCTCGACCGTGAGGAAAGGCAGAATTACACACTTACCATACAGGCCCATGACTATGGCCCCACCCCGCTCAGGTCCTCCACCCAACTCCAGCTGGTGCTGCTGGACCAGAACGATAACTTTCCCTCCTTCACCCGTAAGAGCTACCACGCCTCTATCAGCGAGGGCCTACCTGCAGGAGCGGAGGTCCTGCGTGTTAGCGCCTTTGATCCCGATGAGGGGTCCAATGGGGACCTGACCTACTCTCTGACAGAGGACAGCAGCCAGGGGGCCTTCTCGGTGGACGCTTTCACCGGAGTGATCCGCACCACGAGGTCTCTGGACAGAGAGAGTCGGGCGCAATACACCCTCAGAGCTGTGGCTGCCGACGGCTGCGCCCAAGGGCCACTGAGCTCTGTGGCATCGCTGACCATACAGGTGGAGGACGTGAACGACAATGTGCCAGTCTGTGAGCAGAATCCCATCAACGCGTGGGTTTCCATGAGGACTCTACCCAACCAGATAGTTACAACGGTGACGGCAACAGACGGTGACCAGGGGGACAATGGGACTGTACAGTTTATGTTGTCTGATGAGGAAAACCTGTTTGACATCAACGGCGAGTCGGGGGAGATTTCATTGAGAAGACGAGTGAGAGCAGGTTTCTCTGGGAGGAAGCTGCAGGTTGTGGTTTCAGACAAAGGACAACCTGCTTTAACCTCCACCTGCCTGGTTTTCATCCATCTGAAGGGAGAACACGAAGGACTACAGTTCACAAACAAAGTGTACAACGCTACCCTTAAGGAGAACAGTAGAGCTGGTAGGTTTTGCGACCTCTATTCCTTCTGTTTTCATTGATGCCATTAAAAACCCTCATCGACCATTTTACTCTCTTTGTCAAGGCACTTGGATTGCAAAAGTGGAGGCCAGTGACCAAACCAACAGCAGACAAAGGATCACCTACACCATATTTAGTGGCAATGAGAATCATATTTTCTCCATCAACCGTCACACGGGTAAGAAACAAAACAAAAACATTGCTTTTGTTCCTTTTTTCTTGAGTTCACTGGTTATGATTAGCAGATGGGATTCTTGTTATGTATCTGCAAGAAAGTCATGCATGCTTTCATCAATTGAGTTATGCTAATAGCACAAATTCTCATTCACTCATCCATTTTATTTTCCACAAAAGCATCCAGAAAATAACTTTTAATTTCCAGTCGTCGCAATTATTTTTGTTTAACCAAATTCCACTCATTTTGAGCTATTGTTATTTTCTGTGTTTCTTTTCAAAATGTCCTTTCAGCTTATCTGCTTCATCTGGTTGTTTATATACAATCATTTCCTCAAGAATTATGATTGTTGCCTGCCTGATTTTATCATATTCTTACCCCAAACTCTTTTTTGGGATTTATGTTTCCATAAAGTAATGAGGTAGACACAGTTACACTTAAATACACATTATTATACGGACATAGGAACAAATACTTTTTTAGGGTTGCCACAAACGAAAAGTTATGTTTTTCTTTCCATTACTGTGACTTCATTTTTCCCTGATCTGATTTAAAAAAAACTAAAACTTGAAATACGTTGGGCTATACTAGTCTTTCATGTTGTGTTTGCACAGTTTTTGATTTACAGTATATGTTTTCCTCTCATCCAGGTGAGATCCGTGTGCAGAAAGACAACTCTCTGGACTATGAGGTGAGCCCTCAGATCCAACTGGTGGTGCTGGCTGACAACGGGCTGCAGACGGCTCACTGCAGGGTCTCCATCAGCCTGCTGGATATTAATGACAACGCGCCAATGTTTGAACACAGCAACTACAGAACAGCTGTCTGGGAGGGGCAAGTGCACAACACCTACATCATGCAGGTAGACACTATGAATATTTATGCCCTCTTTGACATTGGAAATACCGTGCCGGTATGTCATATAATCAGTTGTGATTATTGCTGATAAGATTGTATTGATATTGATCACTTCATGTATTTTCTGCAGGTGTTTGCGTCCGATGCTGACAGCGGGATAAACGGGCAGATTGAGTACTCCATTGTGTCCGGTAACCCCAACGAAGCATTCGTCTTAGACTCTGTTCGTGGGATTCTTGCTACCAAAGTCTTGCTCGACCGCGAGATCATCTCCTCATACAAGTACGCCGACGTCACGTATTAAAAAGTATAATGGGAACATTTCTGGAATGTATGATAGTTGAGACCAAAGTAGATCTGTAAGTTTCTACTTACACCTGTCGTAGCTAGCCTCTGGGAAATTGTTGTCCGTATTCCAAGTAATCGGTATACTATCGGATATTTAAATGTCTTACTTAAATACTTAAAATATCTGCTTAATTATATTATTGGGACTCTATAATTCATACATTTCCAGCCCAGCATAACACAATGATACTCCATCCATATTATGCAAAGTGGCATCATTTGTTTTCTGCCTTTATATTACAGGCTGGTTCTGCAGGCAGCAGACAGGGGGAACCCTCCTCTCAGCAGCACCGCCATCATCAGGGTCCAAGTGGTGGACGTCAATGACAACGGCCCTGCCATCCCCCCCATGGAGCCTGTGGTTATAGCAGAGAGTAAGACCAGCCCCCTCTGTTCTCTGACTGCTTTCCATGATTAACACTCATTCACATATAAACACTGACTATGTTCTTTATCTATTTTAAGGACTTATTTCGACGTTTTCTGTTTTACTTCAGATCTTCCGGCAGGTTACATGGTCACCCAGGTGACTGCGAACGACGTGGACCTGAGCTCAACCATCACCTACAGCTTTTTAGACAACAGTAGCACCAACTCCCCCTTTGCTATTGACCGATATACTGGTGTGGTCACCCTGACTCGAGCCCTGGACTATGAGGAGCAGACAGAGTACACGATGACAGTCTGGGCGTCTGATTCCCTCCACCAGACCACCGGAGAGGTCAACGTTGAAGTGCTTGACGTCAATGACAACGCCCCAGTCTTCACTAAGGTCTCCTACCAGGTACAGATGAGATATTTATCAGTCAAAAGGTTCAAGGCCAACAGGCATGTCTTATTCAGGATTTATACATTGTTTGTTAATGCTTTGTTAAAGTGATTAAGAAGAACTTTTGGGTTGAAAGGTTGTAAAAGTCTTTGTGCCTGATGTACTCTCTCAGTAGTTTTGTCTTTTTACCGTAATCCTTTATTAATGACTTACTAACATGAACTGCAGACTTGATGGCTTATTAGAAACTAAGTCTTTAAAGACGTGCTTCAGTGATTTGGTCAGTCATTTCCATAATGTTGGAGAATGCACATAAGGCAGATTTAGAAAAGAATAAACCAAATTGAAGCAGCAGAGCATAATGATATACCCTGACGTTTAGTCCCTTGTATGGGTCAATCTACAGAAACACTGGATGCTACATTTCACAGAATGGAAATTGATCGCAGTGTCCCTTTTAATAATAGGTCACAAGGTTCTCACTTAGTAAATCGTTGCTAAAGGGTTCCACCACTTTTGATAGTTTTTAATTGTTAATGTATGAAGTTTTTTTCCAGATTTTCGGTGCAGTATTTTTACTCAGTTTAAGAGTGGGACTGTACATTTGAGGGGTCATAATATAAAGAGTTCACTATAGACAAATTCAAGCTGAAGAGATTTTTCAAACTTGGCAACCCAAAAGTTGTTCTTCAAATGCGGAGTTATAAAGCAATAATAAATGTGTATTAACTGTATGAGAAAGAGGTATCTGACTGGATATATAGAACATACATTATGATCTTGCTGCAGATGTGAATCATTATTTATTCTCTCTTGAAGGTGGAGTTGTCGGAGTTGGTTTTAGCGGATACGTTAGTTTTGTCAGTGTCTGCTACCGACAGCGACTCTGGACTCAATGGGAAGATCACCTACAGACTGCTTTCATCTCCTTTACAAGGCTTTTACATAGAGCCAGACAATGGTAAGAACAAGCTTCACTGATGGAAAAGACATCCTGCAATAGCTCTGATATAAATGTCTCGTTGACAGTAGAACCTCACTGTATATATGTAGATTTTATTTATATATAGAAAGGTTGGAGGTTAAGAAGTCGGCAGCAGGATAAAACAATGATCCAAGATGTATTGCACTTCTTCTGTAAAACGCATTACCCCAAGCTTTACAAGTTGTATGACTTATGACCGTCTGGTGGTCTGATTTTCATATTCATCCCTCTTATTCACTCCATTAAAATCTGTTTTTCTGGCATAGTTAAAGGGGCACATGCCAAAGAAAAGGGCACAGAGAAAGACTTTGTCTTATTCTGAGCAGCATAAAGTATCAAGGGTTACTGCGAGTTGTCATTCTGCCAGCAGCATTTCTCCAGTGTTTATATTTCTATAGTCTTGGATGTGCGATTGAGTTCCTTGGACAGGGGGAGAGAGAAGGAGCAGAGAAGGCAATTAGAAAGCATTGAGATAAAGTGCTTCAGAGGAGCCATGCCTATCCTATTATCTCCCTTTTAAAAATGTCTAAACCAAAGAAAGAAGATAAATCGCACAGAGCTGAAATGGACCCACCCCTCCTCAGTTCTGGCCAGTCTTTTCCACTCAAGTGTGATTTATGGGCTTTTCTGTCATGTTTGAACTCCAAAGTTTAATATCAAAGAAATGCTTTTGCCCATATTTTGCCGTAAGGAGCTCAAATGGAAAGGGAAAATTGCATCAATGTTGACTAAAGCTCTCTAAATCCAGAACTTTAATATGGTGCTTTTGTGGTGCGGTGCCTCTCAGTTTTTCCATACCTATTTGTTTCACAGACAATGAATGGTGCTGCTCAGAGCCTCAGAATTAATAAAGTCACCATGTAGAAACGTTTAAGTGGCAATGAAGTGGAACAATAAATTGAATGGACAAACACTTTATTGTCATCCAACAAGAACATTTGCTATTACAGTCTGCATATGGAATTCATTAAAGAACAGTCACGCACGAAATTATGTTGCATTGCGGTGTCTAATGACAAGGACAATTTAGATTTAACGGTCAGTATATTGTCATACAAACAGACATGTTTTATAGTTACTTTTTCGAAAGAGAAACTAACCAGAAACAATCAGTGTATTTGTTAAACCATCTGTTAAATCAATCAAGAAGACTTTTATAGCTTTACATTGGTGAGACCAGATGTCAGGTCTTTCTAAGTTTTTCTAAGGAGTTTCATTGTAAAACAAAATCAACATGTTTGCATGAGAGCTTGATGTATCTGCAATATAATGGTTTGATAATTCATTTGGAGTCATGTCTATTACTACCTAATAATACTAAATAATACAATAGTCAATCTTTTAGCTATATTTTACTCCTGAGAGAAATTTAACTTTAGATGGATATGGTGGAGCATTTAGGGTGCTAGATGCTCCCCTCCGGTCAACAACAACAATTAGCTAAAAACAGCTAAAATCTCCATAGAACTGAGGTGTTAACTGTCTGTGGGTTTGTCACTATATCATCAACTTTCACACTGCAAAGTCATTGAATCCTTTCTGTACTATTAAAAAATGGTTATTGCAGCTTTAGAAAAAAACTATTCGCTCACTAACACATGATTTGTCTTGTAGGGTCTGTTTTTACCAATAAGCCCTTGAAGGCCATCACAAACAGCAACCTGATCCATCTTCTGGTCGAGGCCAGAGACGAAGGCGAACCTGTGCAGTCTACTGTCACCGCCATAGACGTGGTGATTCTGGACACCAACGACCATGCACCTTTGTTCCACCAGGACATCTACACGCTCACCGTCCCAGAGGACACACCCACAGACACCACTCTGCTGACGCTGTCTGCAGAGGACCAAGACTGGAGCCCTGAAAACACCCACTTGGACTACGGCATCATCAGAGGAAATGAGGAAAAGCGATTTTGCCTCGAAGTAAAAATGGTTCAGGTTGAGAATCAGATGAGAAATGTAGGAAAACTTGTTCTGTGTAACCCTTTAGACCGTGAGACGACGGAGAGCTACGCACTAACAGTGAGCGTGTCAGATCGAGGAATGCCTCCACTGAACAGCTCTGCTGTTATTATGGTTACTGTGACAGACTGCAATGACAATGCCCCCGTCTTTTCCAGCACAGGATACCACGCTCAGGTGAGTGAAAACAGCCATGTAGGTACCAGGCTGGTCCAGGTCAGTGCTCAGGACCCTGATCTGGGAACTAACGGCCTGTTGCGGTACGACATTATCTCAGGGAACAGCAAAGGTCACCTTAAGCTCAACCGTCAATCTGGCCTTCTGGTGGTCAACCACTCGCTTGACTATGAGGAAGACTCAAAGTACACCCTCACCATCCGAGCATCTGATGGTGTTGAATCATCTGAACAACGCAAAGTGGCTTTTACAGTGGTCTTCATCACAGTGTTGGATGAAAATGACAACACTCCATACTTCATGTTCCCTACTGTTAACTGTTCTGTGCTGGAGAACCTCCCAGCGTTTACCCACACCTGTTCTGTCCATGCTGTTGACAATGATTTAGGCATCTACGGCCAGCTCTCCTACTCTATTGTGTCCTCCTGCTTCATGGACTATGGCAGTGGCAGCCCTGAGAAGAAGGAGGCCTTTGCCATTGACCCCTTAACCGGCGACATTCACACCAGACAGACCTTTGATTACGAACGCGAGACTGAGTACTGCTTTGTAGTGGAGGCCAGGGATAAAGGTGACAAAGCAGCTACAGTAAGAGTGCAGGTGACCATCAAGGGAGTGGATGAGTTCAGTCCCGTCTTCACCCAAAAGCGGTACCATTTCCTACTGCCAGAAAACGGCAAGCCTGGAGAGACAGTCGGTTACGTGATGGCGATGGACCATGATGGAGGGGTGGACGGGCTGGTGGAGTACTACCTTGTGAGGTCATCGCCGTTTTTCTCAATAAACAAAACAATTGGTGCCATTTTCGTGTCAGGTCCTGTATATCGCAGAAGAGGCAGCCATGCCAGTGAGGACATGGTGGAGCTGGTTGTGTCTGCAGGTAGTCCCAAATTGGCCTCCAGGACCACCGCCTGCCTAGTTTTCGTCAATATCTCCAGCTCAGCAGAAGCACTCACCGGGGTGCCTCTTGATGCGCACATGCTCAGTTTGAGTGTCTCACTAATCATGTTCCTCCTTGTCCTCCTCATTTTTGTGGGCTTGGTTCTCAGGTACAAGATCAAGGAAGCGGCAATCAAAAAGGCTGCTGCAATTGCCGCAAACTTGAACCATGGTACAAGCTCGTTTGGTAGATCCAGTAGCCAAAGTCCAATCTCTTTGCAGGAGATGAAACAGCCCAGCATCTTGGTGACCAAGAGTGACGTATCGATCCCATACAACCAGTCAGACTCGAGCGGCCGTGGATCAGCAGAAGGGGAGACAGCTGAGGACCAGGAGATCAAGTGGATTAATCAGTACCCCTGCCGTAAAAGAGACAAATCTGTGCAAGGCAACCAGGCCACCGAGCCCCCAGACTCTGCTTTACCTGGGGACAATATCTCCTGCCACTCTATCGATGTAGGGCCAGAGCACATTTTATCTGTCAAGAAACGTTTAGTCACAGGGATGGCCAGCACAGAAAGTCTCCATCACTTCAAAGAGGAGGGAGGAGGTGAGGGGCTACTTCCTGCAATACTCAGGGTGAGGGATTTGGAGGAGAGCATGAGGACAAGTGGGTACGCTGCCCTCTCTGAAGCCCATGCCTCTGCAGATTCTCTCTCTTCACTGATGTGTCTTGAGGAGCAGATGCAGGGCAGCTACAACTGGGACTATGTTTTGGACTGGGAGCCAAGCTTCCAGCCTCTGGCCTCGGTTTTCACCGATATCGGGATGCTCCCTGATGAGGAGCTTCAAGGCGGCCGCGAGGACTTGGCAGCAGAGGCAAGCTGTCTCATGTACCCACCTCCTCTCATAACAGGAGTAGCTCAGCCTGGCATTAGGACTGTTCCTCCACGAAAGCCGGGGCGCATGCCAAGTCTGAGAAGGAAGCCCTCTTACCCCAAATATGCGTATTCCCCCTTAGCCAGGAACACAGGACTTACCCCTTCAGCCATGACACCCACTTTCTCCCCATCACTGTCTTCTCTCACCATTAGGACCCCCAGTGCCTCACCAGTTGTCTCTGACACCGGGGTAGGGGGTATCAGGCTTGACTCAGGACCCCTCACTGCAAGCCTATTAGAGGCAGAAATCCAGGTATAGACACAAACTTTGATCAAGTTTATCTACAATAATCTTTCATTTGCCATCTGAAGGTATTTCCTTTCGTATTTTAAAGAACTTTAAGGGACACAATTTAAGTGGAATTCTTTTTATTGACAACTTCGTTATTGTTTTAGACTCATGGGTGTCATGGGTTTAGTCTGAAAGGGGCAATATCAGGCAAAGTTGTCATTTAAACATAATGTAGTTATTTAATTACTTACTATGAGATTGAAGTTGATTTCATAACTCGCTTCTGTAATAAAATGTATATCTGGAAAAGCCTGAACTCAGTTTTGCATTACATTCTTCTAATGCAGCACTTTGAATAAGAGCAGTTGTTTGAGTTGGCAATTAATTATTGAATGTTTTATTGTAAACATGTTTAATTGTGGAGAAAATGAAACACTTTATTAATGTGGTTGGTTGCAGCTTCTAAATGGAAACCTTTCAAGGTTGGTTTAATAAGCAAAGAAAGGCAATATTGTTCTGTCGTTAATCTCCCTGGAATCATAAAAAACAAGATTTTAAATACAGACCCATTTTTGCCTCCCTCTTCTTTAATATGTTTTGCCAATAAACTGCCAGTAAAATTGCTTGTCCAACAGAACTTATTTTATTCCTTTAATCTAGGACCGTTCTTAATTTGATGTTATATTGTGTCTTTCAATTCTTTAAAAGTCAAGGCTAGTGCAGACAAAACTACAAATATGAGGGATTCTTCACTGACATTAATTCAGTAAGGATTCAATGAATTGGATTTAATTGTCCTGTCACTGGTCAGCATTATAGCAGATTTTCATAAACCAGTTCCAGATTCTGGCTGTTTTTTTACTTTTTTTTGCCATGAACAGAAGTAGTCTGTTCCTTTCATGATTGCTTTTGTGTGTGCTAACTGTAGACTACAGACACCCTGTTAATAAACAGCACTTTATGTACAATTTCCAGAGAATTGTATGAGTTTAAATATTAATACATTTGCAAACAAGTTAGCAATAAAGAAACTTTCTTTTGAATTTTTCTTGGATTAAGTATTTAATGGTGTTGTGATACTGCTTGTCTTTCACAATGAATAATTAGTGCATGTATATGTATGATGTTATATTCAAAGACAGGATTTCTTAGTGTACATTACATTTACTAAAGTAAACAACAATAATTCAGAGTTTTCCTAACTTTGGGAAAATAATAAAAGAACAAAGAAAACAGGTTAGTAGATCAAGGACATTTTGCCACACAGCTGAGTGCTGACTGCTACATAAAATATTGGAATTGAACTGTCTCTTTAAAATGTATCATATAATTGTATTTTACTTATAATGAGCATTTTGTCCTGAATTCATTTTTCCCATGGCCACTCTGTAATTTTTTCTGAACAAGTATCCAAAGTGAAGCAATTCATACTGCATTTCAAATACTAGCAGATGGGAATGCCATGATTAAATTTCTGATCTTAACCTCGTGAATTTTGATGTTTTCCTTTAAAAATCGTCCGTCAAAGTTCTGAAAACATTTTCATGTGGTAGAAAAACAACACTTTACAGGGAACTCTGGTTTTGAAGATTCATTGACTCATGCTTGAGTGAAATATGATTTATTTTACTACTTTTTCAATAATTTGACACTTTTCCCTTCTATCGATGTATCATTGCAGCTCATTTTAACATCAAATCTTACATGCAGTATTAGTTCTCTTCACCAATTCCATCCAGTATTGGTTAAATGTATTTATTTATTATTGAAATAGCTGAGGAGATTCTTCCCACTATAGAGATATTTAAATTTTTGATGCTTGTAACAATGATCTGAATATCTAGGAATTTGCCTCTCTAAGAAAAGTAAAGAAATATGAAGTGATTCAACATGGCTCCACTTGGTCTGCAGTTAATCCAAATGTGCTGGCCTCTGGGAACATATGAGCTGAGGAGCTAAATTCTTTATCAGATAGTTTCATGAAAGATAATAAACAGCCAGGTCTTGAACGATACCAGCCAAGTGTGTCCTGCATGTAGCCACTGATCGGTACGTAATTATTTATTGACTCAGTTCAGTCTCTCCTCTGCACCTCAGTGGGGTTTGACAAGCTCTGCGCTCCTCTGTATTTGTGATTTCAGCAGGCCCTTGGCCTCGGGATTACGATGATGGAAGAGATATCTCACCATATTGCGGAAGGTCCTCAGCCTTCTTTGTTATGCTGTCACTCATGATTACACGCCCCTCTCAGTTGATGCCACGCCGCCCCCGCCCCCCACCCCATGTCAGATCAGGGCCAAAAGTCTGAAAGTGAAAAAAAGATTTGAAACCAAAGAAATAAGATTTGAAACTGAAAATATGAAATCTGAAAGTGAAAAATATAAGACCTCAAATATCAAAATATATATGAAAGTGAAAAATGAAAAAAATATTGTATTCAAAACTATTCCAGAACTGGTTTTGTTTGACTGTCCGAAGATAGAGCCCGTGTAAAGCACAGGTTGTTTACTAGTCAGCTGCTGGGACATCTGTCACTCAAAGGGGAATACGGGGTCTCCTTAATTATATGCAAGGGGTGAACCAGCGCCTCCAAAAATATACGACAAGTTGACTCTGATTGACTGAACCTTTCACCCAATCAATCTGCCGTTGCTGGGGAGGAAACGGACAACAGGACAAATCTGATTCGACTCTTCTGATAGGACGAGTGTGATTGGCTTGTTTTATGGCTTTGGTTAAAATACTGCACTTTTTTCTCTCTCTTTGACATCTTGTCTGAGGTAAGAGGCTCTTATGAACTAGCTAACGTTAGCTATGGTTAGTTCCCATTTAGCTAGCACTCAACGTCGTGTTAGACGACTTGTATTTAATCTAACACACATATAACAATATATAAGTGTATATAAGAAGCTGTAATGCCGTGTTCACACCAAACGTGGCGCGAATTATTCGCGGTCATTCGCGCTAGACGCGCCAGAGAGGGGGCGTGGCTTATCGCCGCGGAAGCCGTTATTCACTTAAGCCATTTATTTCCGCCATCAACCATGGAAGAAATAACCTCTATTTCTGCTTAGTACTTGTTGTGGAAGTCCCAAAAATAAACGCCTTCTTGTCTGGGTTAATAACATCATCTGGAGGTGTATTCACTGTGTCTAGCAAGCCACATGTAGGCTGGTTTACTACAGCTGTATGAACACAAAATAAACAGATTTAACTGCAATAAACGGATTTCTATCATGACTTTCCTAATGTCTTTGGCTAAACTTAATGGAAACCGGTTATGTTGGGTATACGTGTCGCAAAATAACAAATTGAATCAGATTGTCTTTATACTCTATTCTTCAAAATGTTTGGCCATAACGAAGTTAACTAAACTTACATGCACAAACACTAACGTAATTTGTTTAGAGTGATACTGGTCCTGTTATGATTTGCGTTAGCCTGTTTCCCTCTCACAACACACAGCTCGTCCACTAACTGACTAATGTCAAAGATGAAGAAGGCCAAAAGAGGTGGTGATGAGGACGCTCCCCGGCAAAATGACTCTGCTGGCAAAAGGAAAGGAGAACAACAACAACAGCAGCAGCAAAGTGACGGGGGCGATGGTGACTGTGACTTCGCAGCTGACTTGCAAGACGAAAACACTGACCCAGGACTCAGGAGAGAGATACGGAGCAAGTACAGAGACCTCATCAACTCAGTGCAACGTAAGTAAGACTGACCGGCAGGTTGGGGATGCCAGCAGAGGACGTTGATGTTTAACTTTATTTGTTGGCACGTCTTTGATGCATTTCCTTCCTGTGTGTTTCCCTCTAGAGAATAGGGAAGATTTGCTGGCACCCTCCAACAACAAGCTCTCAGAAGTTTTAGAAGGGGCTAACAAACTTTTTAAAGATGGTAGGTGTGATTAAAACCACAGAAATGTTAAATTTGGGCTGCAAACCAGTGACTATGCCTTTTTTGGCATGATTAGACCGCAGGGCTGTTTAATCGATACACGGAAAGTGTCGAGGCGAGCCGCAGCGCTTTACATTTTGTCAATTGGAGCAAATCCTTAATATTAGCATCTTCATTGGAATAAATATGCATCGGAGGTTTGCACGTGTCGGATCGTGCTCCCCCCCCCGGGTGTTCTGGTCTCGTCCCACAGTCCAAACACATTCAGGTTAGGTTAATTGGCGACTCTTAAGTTGCCTGTTTGCAAATATAACACTACAGTATTATGTAAATGAGGAATTCAGAGTCCAGAGTAACAATTCATACATTGTGCTCCGTGTGCTCTCCCTGTGTTCCCTGGCAGTCCAGCACGTGAGAGAAGCCGCTCTGGATGCCCAGCTCCTTGTTGTGGCCACAGATCTGGCAAAGGAGAAAGCCAGCCAACTGTCCGCCGAGGGCGCTGCTTTTGATACCACTGCTTTTGCCGAGCGACTTGTGAATGAGTTTGTTGTTTATACTGTTATAAGCGCATACATACACAAAATGTTGGTTGGGAGTTCCTTGCACACACTAACATGCACCACTGAGGTGGCCCAGTGTGCTGTTACTTGTGAGAAGTAGCGCTGGACCGATAAATCGACTCGGCCGGCGTTCATTCTTTACAGTATTTCATGTCAGTTTCAACAAGGCTCTTCCCTTGGTTGAAACATATTTGCCGTCATTGTTTCGTTTACAACTGGGGAGAAGGATTTTTTTCCCCTGAATTAGTCTGATAGGTCAATGAGGAGCAGTCAAATAAGCAAAACGATTAACTTGAATCTGAATAGGTTTTCAATGTGAGCACCAAGGCAGGGGTCATGAGGAGATCTCTCTTCTTCTCGGACAGCTCTCCTTCATGGGTCTCAACCGACTAGAAGACGGGGAGGACGGGCAGCAGAGCGGAGGGGCAGCTGGCAGCTACCTGCCCCCCGATGCTTGGCACAGAGTGGCCAGGAGAGCAGAGTCCTGTGTCCAGGCAGCACCCTCCTTCTACTACATGTAAGGCCTGCCTATGGAAACAACCTCTTCTGATGACAAAAGTGTTATTCATTGAATTTTACAATTAGAAATCACAGGAGGAAGTACCGGTACATGTTTCGTCTACAATTCTAAACCGTTGATTTGTGTTGAACTGAGAGTTTAGAGTTGTTTTTATTTATAGGTTGTTGTTGCATCTTCCCTGGTTAATTAATCCTCCTGCACTATTTTCTGTCTCTTGACATTTTCATCCCCGTGGGACTCGTTTCATCAGGATGGGTTCGTTCCATGCGGAGCCGCCTCCTCCGAAGCAGAAGATAGAATGGAGGAAGACTCCCAGCAAGGAAGCCGAAAGGACGATGCCTACTCAGGTAGCTGAACGTACACTAACGTTGCTGCACTTGAAAACAAAGCAAAAAAATGCAATCGCTTATTGATAATAGATAAATCATTCTTGCGCCGATCAATGTAGTTCTTTAGCGACGTGCTTAAAGATTGAGGTGATTATTACCATTTATCGCCCTTGATTGTGCGGTTGTTGAAGCTGTGTTCGTGTTAGCACTCTTCTTTGCTGGAACACGAGTGTATCATAACCACATATGCATGTACCGTTATGCTCACTTTCCTCTAGCTGTTGTCACTTCACATCATTTTTATTACAGTGTAGCTCGGTTACTTTGCTGAGTAACAAAGCGACACTGGAACAAAATGATATCGCTAGCATAGCTGAAGGAAACGTGAGCGTAATAGGCTACAAATATAAGCACGCATGCTAGCTGAAGTAAGCCGACATCGTTAAGTTGCCGTAGATTGTTGGTGTAGTTTGTCTGCTTCCGATAGAACCGCTGGTGGACTGGTTGGCAGCGACGCCAGGTATTTCACCGACGTAGCACCTGATAGGTTTTAATGTTCCTGATACTTACGGCATTATGTTGATGTTGTCTGTCAGCTGAAGACAACGGGAGGCTCCCATCAAGAAGCGACAGAGAAAGAGGTGGAGAGGATCCTGGGATACCTGAGGAGTTATCACCAAGATGATCGTGAGTTGACAGCCGAGCTCACGGACATTAACATTTCATCGTTTGTCGTTATTATTATTTGCTCACGTGTCTCTGTTTCTGTCACAGCAACGTCGCCGATATCGTATTACGAGTTTGTCATCGACCCCGACTCGTTTTCTCGGACAGTTGAGAACATTTTCCACACGTCTTTTCTAGTCAGGGTGAGCTGCCTTTCCTTATGTTTGTTTAAATCAAGCTTTTCTGCCCTCTAGTGACTGTTAACAGGTGTGACCACGATGTTTTGTGTTTCAGGATGGGTTGGCACGGGCGTACATGGATGATGACAAATTGCCTTGTATAGGTGAGAAGATGTAATATTTTGTTGTATAATTGGGACCAGGGAATAACACAGTGTTGTGTGTTTTTGTGTCTCAGCACCTGTAGAGGACGGAGAAGAGGGAGAGGTGGGAGCTGGAGAGTCATTCAATCAATGCATCGTCTCGATCAGCCACAAAATGTGGGAGGTTAGCAAGTTTTGGCCTTAATCTAGCAACGATACAAGACCCAGATTTAACAAAGAAAAATCTTCTTTTGCGTCTTTGATCATGATTTTAATGTTCACTCTGTCCCCCCCCCCCCCCCCCCAGGAGCTCATAGAGGCCTACGACATCACAGACGCAATGATTCAGCCTCCAAACACACAGAATGAGTGATGGACCCCGACACTTTTCCTGAGCTGAAACGGAACAATGTTTTTAGATGTGTTAATGCTTTTTTTAAATTTCTAAATAAAAAAGACAAATTGTTCTAAATGAAATGTTCTAACGGCCAAATTTCAGTGAAGGTCGCTCTTGTAAACACATAACATAGTGTCTTGAGATCCCAATTACTCTGTTGCACGTTTTGTTTTAACTTCTACTTTTTACTGTATTTAGAAGTTTGAATAATAAAAAGAGAAATAAGAGAAGTTTGGTCCTGGTTCTGTTTTCATTTATTTACGGAATATGAGTGAATGCTATATTCAGTTTGAATGGTTTGAATGATATTTGAGTTGGGTTAACTGGTCAACCTCATGCATTAAAAGTGCTCAATATGAAATCTGTCAAATTAAATAATACAGGAGTTGTTACCCCTGTAAGTTGACTTACTGCATAGTTGTGCCAACCTGCGTATCGTATTCAAATCACTGAACAAATGGGAAATGTGGGCTGAATTTAGAGGTTCTGAACCAGGCTGATACAGGGACCCTCGTCAAGGCAGGGCCTCAACATTAAAGCAGAAACAACCTTAAGGCCCTTATCATGTCTGAAATATATTCCAAAACAAAATGTTCTATTTCAATTCATCAAATGACCACAAACCAGTTGACACACATTGAACCTAAGGCTTTTGTAGCCCAATGACGTATTGGGCTCCACTTTGGGCACATCAAGCACATCATTTTGAGTAAACGATACTGGTGGAGAGAACAGTGTCAAAAAAGCACAGTCAAATTAAGATCTCGAAGCTCCACACTAATGTATACTCATCTGTATTAGATCATCACCAGGGTGAGCTCACAGATTCCCCATGAAGAAAAGATTATCATCTGTTAGTCCAATCTGATAAGCACTTGGAAGGGGAGGTCGTTTTGACAAATACAGCACAGCTGTGTTCTCGTCCTGGCTTGAGTTCCACATTTATCTCTGTTTGCATTCTGCTGAGATATGTACCGGCCTCTAAACAAGTTCTGCGTTGTGGTTTGTGGTTGTTTTTTCTCAAGGAACTTCAGGCTGCGATGCACTGAAGGAATTTAGGTTCGATACACTTGGCGGTTGGAGAGCGGGAAGGTGCAGTCGTAGTGACAGTCGATTTAATAATAGTTTGTTTTAAAAGGTTTTCATATCCGCTAATGAATGTTTTGATGGATGGATACATTTTCCTCTTGGCTAAAATATGAGTTGATGGAGTTGAAGAAATACAAAAAAAAAGTGGTAAGTTTGAGTGTTTGCTGTGTGTTAGCTCACTATACATTTGTGTGTTTCGCTAAACTGGAAGTTTTTACATTGACGAATGTAAAAATCTAATTAAACCAAATTGCAGCAGTCCGATCCTGGTTTGTTGTGTCTGGTGCCAGAGGTACAGTGGGTTGTTAGACTTTTACCTGAATAACAGTAACAAAAAAACAAAAAGAATGTATATGTGATGCAGATTTGCAACATGTGCTTTAGATTACAGATTCCACCTGTAAGTAAAGCTATAACAAGAGCCTCTGGGAACTCTTCTGAAGTTCTCTTACATGAAAGATGGTATAGATTATAGACTAAACTTAGACTGGTCTTCAAAAGACATTTAATTTCTGCACATTTTCTTACATACTATACTTGTGTATTTTATGCAACTCAGTCCTTCAGTATGATCATTTCTTCTCCCATCAAAGCCTCAACTGTTTATTGGTCTGTATAGTGAAGCAAATGCAGAAGTGCCTTAACCTTCAGAAAGCATTCTTTCTATTGGCCATCAGGGAGCGACTCCTCTGGTTGCAAACATAACTTTGATTGTATAGACGTCTATGAGAAAATGACCCTACTTCTCACTTGATTTATTACCTCAGTAAACATTGTAAACATGAGTTTATGGTCTCAATCTCTAGTTTCAAGTCTTTAATACAACACGATGTTCATTTAGTAAATTATGGTCCCATTTAGAGTAAAATACAATAAAACCATAAAGCAGGTTATGCTTAAAGGCGTGGCTACCTTGTGATTGACAGGACAGTTGAAGTGAAGGAAATGTCACTAGTTTAGAAGATATTTGGTTATAAACAAAAATATTTGACAAATTAACAGTGAACTTTAGCAGTGAACTTCTATAGTATTGACAGAATCCCATTTGAAAGTTTCTAAAAAATAGGATCAAAATAGAGGCAGCAGAACCTACCTAACCTAGCAGCTGCTTGAAGCCGATTACGAGCTCGTGCAGAGGTCTGGTACACTCACTTATTTCTAAACCCAGGTTATCCTCATTTTCAAGTTTGCAGTCTTGAAGGAGATCTGGTATTTCCATATTTGAGATTGTAGAAGACACTTTTTGTGTATGGAATTTAATTAACTGACACAAAACAATAAATGATCCACTTTTATTCAATAAAGGATCGACACAGTTTCAGTTCTGTTTGTTTTCTTCAGTGTGGAGTAAGTGATTGCAGGAGAATGTTTTTAGTTTAGAGGAGAGCCAGAATCTGTTTACAGTCTGTCAGCGGCTTCAAGGCGAAAACATAAATCACCTTCTTCAGTGTCATAAATTACCACTGGGCCCTTTGACTCCAGACAATCAACATGTGTGCAGAGTCCTGATATTTTCCATACATCTGTAAGTTCATCTAAGTTGCGTTGCTGAAAGATTGTGTAAACAAGGTCACACGGAGAGCACGCTTTATGCTTCATTTGCAAGCTGGAAACAATCCAATATTTTCTCTCACTTTCCTTTTTTTTCCTTCCCTGAAACAAAAGGGCACATTTGATTGCAGAAGAGAGAAATGTTATGATATATTAAAAACGAAGGAACAATTTTAACATTTATTTATTATACAGTTTTCACTCAATCTTCACAAAAGAATCACAAAGCGCTTTACATAAAGAATCCCAGAATGAGAACAAGTAAACTGCGCTGACCACAGCTTACCTCCGTTTTATCAGAACCATGTGGAACGTCCTTTCTATCTTTTTTTTCTCAGATGTTTGACAAGTGTGTGGGATGATGTATGCCAGAGTGCGTTGCTGTGCCTGGTCCTGATGGAAATGAACACAGACATGATGTGGGATAGCGGAGCAGAGCTGGGAACAAGGATTTGGAGTGTAGAAACTGGCTTGTTGCCGCTAGATCTTTTTCCAGGCTCTTATCGACTCACTGTGGAGTTTCATTCCAAAACCCCATGAAGTACATTGGTTAAAGGAAAACAAAACTTCCATACCTCTTGAATAATATGTCAAACATTATATTATATTAACGACAGTGAACCACAGCAATGGTGGGAAGTATTTAAAGGTGCTAAAATTGATATTCTGTCCAATAATATTGCAGCAAACAACTATTTGCAATGTAAAGATATAGTGATACAAAACATTAACCAAACCGTGATCTAATATAGTAATGATCTTATAACATAATGCAATGTAATATAACAAGAAGCCATTCAGCATTATGGCTTCTTTTGACACATGTTTCTGTTAATAATTCTGTACTTAAATACAATTCAAGATTTTAACTTGTAATTGAGTACCTGACATTGTTGCAATGCTACATTTATTTAAATAAAAGACCCTTCTCTACCACCAGTTAACAATATTCTTTTTAAAGTGGTTTCATGATATTCTATGACTCTGTTATTCTTCAAGTGTAATAAAGACAGTCTTTTTAAAATATGCTGTAATTTTAGAATGAAACAGCTCAGATATGTTCAGATTAAATCCTAAATATATACGTTTTAATCTTGAACCCAACAAACAGTAGGTTCAACAATAATCCAGTTTCACAGCTATAGAAGTGTAGAAAATGTCCAGAAACATATACATCCACTTTCTTTTTAAAGCCATTCTAAGGGCATGACTTTATGGATGGCGATACCAGTCTGTCAGTTGGTCCACCACTTTGGTCCAGATTAAATATCTGTATCTAATAGATACTGGATGGATGGCCATGAAATGTCTGATGCCTACCATCATGAGGTTGGCATTCGTGGTTTTGAGGTAAATATCGTATTGTTTCTTTTTGTCCAATGCTTTGGTTAGTTTATGTCTACCACTACAATGTTTGCATGCGACAATGAAAGCTTTTCAGAGCCACCTTTTAAACCTACAGGTGGTTTGATACTTGGCAACCCAATAAGCGGGAACCAGACTCCTCATCCCCCCCCCCCCCCCCCCATCCCACACACACACACACACACACACATCGACAGGCCTGGAGCCCCTTGAACGAGACCAGTGGGGAGAGGAAAGCTTTGTTGGTGGAGGGCAGGGGAAGGGAGGGTCAAAAAGGCTTTGGATGTATGAAGGAGCCTCAAGCATCACATTTGGGTCCAATCAAATCAGTGATGTTTTTTTGGCCACACTATATAAAACAGATGGACCAAAAATGGGAGCAGTACAATTCTTTTGTATTTAAGCTGTTTGGAGTGAAGAAGTAACATTCTTTTTCACTTTAGGGCTATTGATCAGTGCTTCGCAGCGTTCCTTTTTGTTTTCTTATAATATCTATTTGTTCATGTTCCATACTGTGGCATTTCTTTCAAGTGCTGTTTTGTAGTTTTCACCCTTAGCATTCGTTTGTAGTACTGAGTCGTGTTTTGTCTGTAGCATGTGTGGCCTTCTGTTAACATATCTCACCCTTTGACCTGCAGGTAATATGAGGCCTAATAGATTTTAGAGTGCGAATGTCACCTTAAAAGAGTGTTTGTGGACATGCAAAGTTGTTTCACACCCACAAGTGACCTGTAACCCCTCAGGAAAGCAGCGGGGGATGAAGTGTGCACTGGAGGGTGGGGGTTGTTTTAGCCACAAGGGTGAAAACCGGGCAGGTGCTCCCTACTGGGGCCTCTGCTCCCAGTATAAAGGGCCTAGTTCCCTCTGTGATGGATAGGTCTGGCTGAGATGCCAGACCCCTTTGGGGCAGAGTCCACAGCAGGGGAGGCACCATCTGGGAACAGAATGTCAAGGCTGGCCCGAGAGCGGAGATTTATGCCCCAACCTCAGGTTCAAATGGCTGCGTCTGACACGGCGTAGACGAGGTGGCAATGACAGCTTTCCTCCCTTCTAGTACGAAAGGAGTCCATCCATTTTTGTATGCAGGGACATCGGGAGGATGGAGGGGATCAAACACTTTTCAGGGTCAAGTCTTTCCAGCCTTCCTTATTTTTCACTGGGTGTCCCTCAGTGTGCGTCATGTAGATTAACTTTTAAACAGTGCAGGTAGCAAATGACGCCGACACAAGTGTCATTAAGTATAAATTAAGCACAGACAGACTGAAACAAGCAGACCAGAAACTATTTTCCCCTCTCAGCCCACTGAAGAAGCAACACCCAAACCACTCTACCATCCTCCACTCACACTCGTATAAGCAATCCAGCAGCAACATCCATGTGGAATAAACACAGGTGGTGAGTAGCATGAGTTCATCCACTGACCAGTGAAATCCCCATCGGTTAGCTCAGGGTAACAAGAATCAGAGGCCCCGGCAGTTTTTTGATGGGCCTATTAGTGCCTCGGCTGCACGGGGAGGTTGGAAGGGAAAGGTATTAAATAATTAGGGCCATAGACACAGATGTGGGAGACAGGAGGGAAAGCTTGGTGTGTGTGTGTGTGTGTGTGTGTGTGTGTGCACAAGTGTTCCATGTGGAGCTCATTTTGTCCCTTCATTTTGAGGATAATCTGCAGCGTCTAGAAGCACAAAGCATGTGTTCATTTCAACTATGTAGTTGCAACTGGCGTATGCAAGGATTGTGTCTGTTTCTTAATGTACTTAGATGCAGTAAAGATATACCGCAGCTGAAGAAAAACTATAGAAACGGGCAGCTTCAAACAGCACAGTGAACATACAGTCGTTTTAGGACAAGTATTCTTTTAACTTACCTTTTATTCCCTGTGTTGATTATATGTACTTCAGTTTAGTTTATTGTCTGTAAAAATGTATTTGTCGATTGAACCTCCTGTAGTGTTTATCTAAAAGTCAAATGTAAACCTTAAAGCCGGGCTGCAGCAGAAGTGTGAATCATCTCCGTTATCTGAGAACATTATCGCTTCTCTGATATCGCTTCTCCGATATTGTAAGACTGAATTTTTCGGGTTGCTTTGCAGTGTTGGCAGCTGTTGCCAATGCTAGAATCGTTTTTTTCTGCAAGATAGTGAAAAGCATCTAAAGATTTTTTTTTACGCTCTCAGTTTCTCTTTCTCCGCACGATTGGTATCTCTGTCAGGTGTGTGAATGTCTGGCCATTGAGTAAGTGTGTCGGGGTCAGATAATCTGGTCCCGTTGGTTCATGTTAACTTCCTTAACACCCGGAAAGTCACTGTACATATTCAGCAAAAACAGCCATTGTTAAAAATCAAGCCAACAAAACTTGCTAAAATGATTCTGCCTCCACTTCTGCTCCCCGCCCACCAAAATACATCATTTTTTTAGTTTTTTATGAACTAACAGAAAAGAGTTCATGAAGGTCACACTTGAGTTTCTAAAACAAACAAACACATTTGAGATTGCGTGTAACATTAAGCCTGAATATGTCAGTTGTGTTTCCAAGTGCGAATTTATGAGCAAACCAGGTCTCCAAGGATCAACCTTAAATAGAACAATTACTTTATTATTATTCAGAACGATTTTTACATTCCCTACACCAACCTAAAATCATTTTAATCTGGAGTAGTATTGAATGCCTGTTTGATTTGATCAGAATACGATGAAGCTTTTGGTTTTAATATTTCCTATGAACAATGGGATATTTCATGCTCCTTTGGCAGAGCAGCAGAAACAAAAGATTTTCATCACAAAAAAAGTCAAAAGCAGCAGTCGCATCATCTTGACACTGAGAGAGTTTGTCACTTCTTGCTTCCCATTACAGTTGTAAACTCCGACATCATGCATGGAATGGATTAGAATAAATGTTATATTTATATGGATGTGTCATCTGATAGGGCCTACGTAACGTCTGGCAGTATGAGGCTTGGTTGGATGTTTTGGTTGGCACGTGGTACCTCCGTATTGTGCCATCACCAGAATTTAACCAGGACTGTCAAGCACAGATTTGCAAAGATTTAATTAAGCGGTAAAAGATTAGCATGGCCGTGTTTACGTTCTGGTCGTGTGCCTTGTGGTGCAGTGATGATGCTCTAAAACACTTTTCCCAGAGCTTCTGTTTCATCCCTCTGTGATAAATACAAGCAGGAGCACTCTGGAAGAGGTCGTTTTGTTGGATGTTTGAGGTTAAAGAAGCCTGCGTTACGGGGGAAGCCATCGTTTAGTTAATGTGAGGCCGGTTTTTAAGTGTGTGCAGTGATGTGTCTCCCCAAAAAGTTGAGGATAACTCAGGGTCTTTTCCTCCTCTTCTCAGCAGGACTCTGCAGGTTTAATGCCCACTGCCTCCGGCTTGTTCCATCTGCCATTAGACAGAAACACACACACACACACACACACGGTAATGACGTTACTGTTAGACAGCGCTAACACGAGTCCACTGAGGAATCATAAAGGGCTTGGTGATTCCCCCCTCTGACATTTAGGGTGTTTCTCTGTTACCATAGTCGGAGAATTCATTTTGTGGGGGTTTTAAATGTTGCCTCCTTCTTATGAAAGCAACAGGGAAGCAGTGATGACTTGTTTGTGGGTCCATTGGACTACTCAACATTTATAGTTGGCACTATTACAAAAGCACTTACCTCTATGAAGGAGAAAACGTCTATAAGCTATAACTTAAAGTCTGCAGAGTAGTGAAGTAAGACGGCCAGGCACTATATGATGGAATATAAAAAGATGACGTACAGAGTAGTTAAACAATATGAATAACTAGATCAAAAAATGAAGCTTGTTTGAGGCTGATTAGGTTAATAGTACAGCTTTTCCTTTTGAGTCACGCTCCGTTGGTCTTGTTAGCAACTGAGGGCTGAGAGGAAAAATAATAATGTAGCCTTTGGCATTTAATACTCACTGAAAACATATTTGTCTCAGAAAGTTATCATCTTAAGGCAAAATACACGCCTTCCATTTGTCACTTTCACGATGAGCTGTTTACTTTTGTTGCACGCATCTACGTTGGTCATCGTGAATTACAAACATAAACAGCTGACTGTGCTGGTGACAACTGGAAGCAGCATATTTAGGCTGAAGTGGCTTATGCTGGAGAAATTATTTAAAAAGTAACAGCATATGGAAATTTTTCGTCATGAAACTCTGCCATGAATCCAGTGGTGTAGTTATTTGGCAAGTCTGGGTTCTCAAGATAAAATGACTCCTATTCACGTTTAAGTAAGTTGAATGGAGTTATCAGAGTTACTTGTATTATGCTGGGAGAAACTAGAATATTTGATAGTGTCAGAGGAAAGAAATCATAATGAAAAACAAAATGATTACCTTTGAGAGCCGTTTTCGTATGGAGATAGATGTGTTTTAATGGCTTTGTCCCATTCTTGAAACTGTAGAAACCAGCTCAAGTCAAATCTTGTTTCATGGTTCAGAGTGGCTGTTTTGAAGTTCAGTGAGCAGAGGTTGTTCAGAGTTTGGGCTGAACTTGTGTAAAGTCTGTTTCTGTTCAGGTTGACACACACACTCTTCTCAGTTCTACCTCCAAACTAAATGTGTCCTTGTTGTGGTGTCCCAACTGTGAATGAATACCAAACCTTTATTTACACTTGAGCCCGTGTCTGGTATTCCGGGGGTCACTGTGGGTCACTTGCTAACCCGCTGCCACGATCGCTAAAATTAAGAGGGGTGGGTTTTCTTTTTAGTTTTTTCTAACCCCCAAATTCCTCTGATGAAGGTTTGTGAGATTATATTTCACAACATAAACTGTCAAAAGGCAAATGATCCATGGCTTCTGCCAGAGTGGTGATTTGTTCTTGTCACGGAGAACTTGTCTTTGCAGGAAGTAAATTCATTTGAAAACTTGACTTTAGACGCGTTCAAAGATCAAATCATTTGTCTTTCTTATTTTTCCAATAAACATGTAAATTGTTATACAAACTATTTTATATTTAATCATAAATGAGATCAACAAGGACCAAACGGACAAATCAAATGAACCTTTTAAGAAGTACATGTTAGTAAACCACGTCAAACTCAAGGTCCAACAGCACAATAAAAAAAAAAAGGTTGCAGATTGAGATCCAGGACCCACATTTATCAAACTTCCCTAAAAACCCTTAAAAATGACACTTGAGAATGCTGTAAAAAGCCAATTTAGGAACATTTTGCAGAGTGTTGAGAATAACAAACATTTACTAAACCCCCACTTACAGTGAAATGTAGAGTCATTTATACACTTTATATATAATATATAATGCATATATGCTCAGAGCAGGAAAAGCCCATCACAGACAATAAGGACTCCAGAAAACAATGTAATCTTAATTTTAAAACATTCATTTTATTCGTGCAAAATCCTTCATGTCAACATCAGCAAGTAATGTGTTTAATCAACAGCATTCTAATATATTTATTTAAAAAAGGAAACCAAACTTGAGAATTTAGGACTTTGACAAACATAATCAAAAAGCAATGTAACATCATAACAAATGTTCAAATTAAAGGCAAACATAGCGGCTAACAACAGCCAATTCTAAACTATGCATATTGCTTCAGCTAACATATTATTCATCATCACTCCAAAACATGTCTCAGAGGGTTTGTGATCACCTCTGTTTCTGTGTTGCATTCATTTAGGATCTGCTCTTAAATTAACTTTAGTAGGTTTAATTCTTTAAGTTGTGATTTGGAGTAAAAGTACAGAATGTTTACTTTTATCTGTCTCTATAAAATTGTACTTGTAGCAGTTATAAATAAAGTTTGTGAGACAGAACTTGGCTTGAAACCTCCTTATAAGAGCAGAAAACTCCCTTCACAGAAGACAAATGTATATTTTAGTTCAAACCATCTTCTGGTTTTCATTCAGTTGGCGTTCATCCACTCATTAAGTGGAGAACAGCAGCATCTCTGTTGAGAGGAATGTGTGAAGGTGACGAGGGGCAGGACTATGGGGTGCCCTGCTCCGTATGGGGTGATCGGGTACGGGTCATTCAGAAAACACTTCAGTGACGGCAGAGCTGCTTGTACGTTTGTCTAAGTTGTAAAATATCCCCCGAGAGCCCTTCACAGTGTGAGTCTTCCAGCTTCAGTTTCGGTCAGGGGGTCAAAGAGCAGGGCCCTACAGAAGGATCTCCTTGTCACACTGATCCATGGACATCCTGCAAGCATAAACCTGCCTGGCTCACTGCTGTGTTTTATGGTACAAACACACTGTTTTTGGATCCCGTAACACAAATCAAGCCTTGAAATACTGGAGCTTTTGTTCATACTTATTAGCTGTAATAACATTTATTCGCTTTCTTCAACGAGAGTAAGATGAGAAGATTGATTCCAATCTCGTTAGAAGTAAAGCTCGCTAAGCACATTATATCTTGTTTGTTTAAACAGAACAAAAAAAGGAACGAGTAACTTCCAGATGTCTTATTACTTCAGGTTATTCTTGGACATTACCGCAACTTGTAGCTTGTACACTTAATGTTTTTGCATGATTTAAAAAAACCACGATATAACACTTTGATGAATGAATTAGTGCGCTTTAGAGATGCTGCATGGCAGATTGTTTTACCTTTGGACAGAGCCAGTGTAGCTGTCCCTGTTTCCAGTATTTCTGCTAAGCTAAGCTAACAGCTGGTGGTTTGTAGTTATCACACAAACACGAGAGTGGTATCAACCTTCCAGTGATGGAATGTATTTGTACTTTACTTGAGTATTTCCATTTTATGCCACTTTATTCTTGTACTCCACCACATTATACATATACATCAACGAATAAATGATGATATGTTATTATAAGTTTAGCTACCAAGCAGTAGCCTATATAGGCCGAAAGTAAGTATTTATAATTAGCTCCACCTTTAGCAGCTGCGACATTCTTGATGCGTACCCATCAATGCATCACTAATTATATATTATTCTGAAATGGGGCATTCTGCGTAATGACAACTTTTGCTTTTGGTACTTTAAAGGTGCTGAATTTGAAAGTGAGTGTTAATATAGCAGTTTGCTCTGTCAAGTTATAGAAGAGTTATATAACCTGAGCGTGCTGTGTGTGTTGTTATCTGAGTTCCTCTTTGCTTTGTTTACATAGCCGGGCCGGTGGTGCGTGCCATGTGAGGCAACAGATATGTTCTGAATTAAGCATTGAGCACCTTTAAGTACGATTTTGGATTCAGGACTTTTACTTGTAACAGAGCATTTTAACACTGTGGTTTTGCTACTTTTACTTTAAGTAAAAGAACGGAGTTCTTCTTCCACCTCTGTGATCTTTTCATCTTAATCTCTGCAATAATCCAAGTAAGCATATGTCAAATTATTGCTTTCCATGACTCCTAAATGGCTGATCACGTTAAATATTTCTAACATTACAGAGAATACATCTCTCCACATAGTTGTCCACTGCTACGTACAGTGCCCCACACCTCTAATATACATGTGCTTCTTCCAAAGTCTGGTAGAGTCGTCTACGTGTCCCACAGCTGCTCTGAAACCCCATACTGAGTCAATTAGACCTGTACAATAGGAACATCAATTACGCCAAGCAGGCACAATCTATATGTCTCTGGAGCTCTAATGAGATTAATTCCTCTTGGATGGGATACATTCTTTCCCAAATGTCAATGTAGAAGGAGTGATTGAAGTTAACAAGCTCATTAGTGCACTTCAAGACAATGTTCAGAGCTGTATGATTGATTAGTTGGCAGTCAAGGGGCCGTGGAAGATGAAGACTAGTGGTCCTAATAGTGAAGGATTGTGTTTCTTTTTCCATTCTGGGCTATTAAATAATGCCTTTTATCAGGCAGATAACACCATTTCTGGGAAGGTACCATCTTCACGGAGTCTGTCCTATAGCACTCAAAACTGGCAGTGATTCAGCACAACCACGTCTAAGAGATCTCAGACCAATGAAGGTATACTGCAAAATAGTTTTTTTCCTTTAAAGGTTCTACATTTTACTTAAAAAGCCAAAACTAGCATTATATTATTCTGTCTCTCAATGCTCTCCGACTTTTCTAGCCAAACTATGTCACTCGGCCCGAAGTTCATTTATTCATACTGAAGAAATCTATCTTTAAAAATGTAGTTTGATTTTTAAAAGAGGCTCATTTTCTAAAGCAGCTGGACACAGACGTTTTTAGTCAACATTACTCAAACAGGATTAAATAGTGTATTTCTTGGGGACTATTTTCATTCGCAGATTAATATTTGGTGCACTAGCGTGTTTACGGCAGCAGGATTTTGTATGTGGGATTGATTCATAATAAACTAAAGTGTCCATGTTCATGGCATTGTGGTTTTTAATAGTTTTTGTTCAAGAATGAAGGTCTACAGTTCAACACAGAGGAATGAGATTAAACCAGACAGACAATACTCGTTCACTTCATTGTCGGTTTTGGATTTGTTGACACTAAGAAAAATAAAGACTATCACCAGACCTGTCTTTTAATCTGTTATGAGATGTCATTTTGTCCAAAGCACAAGATCCTGTATGGAGCTGGGTAGCCTGTCTGCATACAAATGGGACAATGGGGAATCTGCTAAGAAACAAGACTTTTAAACCAAACAGAGATGGCTTGGTTTACATTATAGCAGCCCTGACTGCTTTGATGATCCTCATACTGAGTGATGAGTCTTAATACATTGATTCCTCAAAACATTCCCACTAGGGTTTGGCTTTCTTTTGAACCTGCACTATACATCCTGTGATTGTTTTTGACAGTAGTGTAGCCCTTGATTCTTTATGAAAAAAATGAAAGAAAAGGTTGAAGGGTTAATGGTAGTGGAGGGGAAAGACAAAGAACGAAGGGGCAACAGATGGACCACTAGGTCCGACAAGCTGCGTCTCATTTTCACACAGAGTTGTAATGAAAACCTGCTGGGGTGACTTTAGGCACAGGCCTAGGATCAGCTTACCTCTATCCCGGGACCTTAACTGTCTGTGAAACCGTATTGTTAATGAAAACTGGATGTTATCTGTGTTTGGAGGTATAAAACCTTAAGCTTGGTAAGGCTTTATCCAATCCTAGCTGCAGTCCATTTCCATGATTTGTAGTCTTTGTTTCTTGTAATCATAAAAGATGAGCTTATCCAGAGGATCTATCACTCCGACTACTTTACCACAAATGTTTTATATATAATATATAACGCCCCAATGCATGTCCCATAAGAGTTTGCACACACAGCCCAAGAGTGTGTTTACAGCTGATCACATTTAGTCGCCCAAGAAAGGTTAGCATGTGACCTGCCACACCACAGTTTAGCCAGCTGACCCGCTGCTCGGCTAAAGGGAGTCCAGTTGCAGGTTAATAGGGGGCTCGAGCCCTTAAATGGCCGTATAAGTGTTTCTACAGGGACCTGAATAGAATTAGCACACTTTGAAGGAAAGGGGATAAGAGGGGGAGAGTTGCCCTGTAAAAACAAGTTAAACCTCTGACACAGACTGAAGAACCAGTGAGCGCTCTTAGGCCGCATTCAGACCCTCTCGTTCATTTCATTCGATCTGGTGCTGCAGCGGGAAATCATTGTGACAAATGATAATTGCCACCGCGTTAACTTTTCAGAATTACATCATTCTGTCTCAGAGTATTACAAACCGCTGTGCAGTGTTTTGGCATCTAACAATCCTTCAAACTCATGGATCTGTCACTCAAGCTGCACTTCCTGGATCGTATTTCATGTCTCGCTAGTACCTGAAGCAACACAACCCCCACCAACGCAGCAGCCCCTTGTTTTTCGCTCTGAATGCCAGCTCAATCCTGGTAAGCTTGGAAGACATTTTCTCTTTAAAAGAAGCTATGACCAAATCACAGCGTGCATCGTGAAAGATGTCACACGTAGTGATGAGTTTTGCCAACTCTTACGTTCCTGCAACTCTACTGAGATTCAGTCTCACCGCTCTCATAGCCTTGTTTTAAACCCCAGCAGGCACCCCAAAATATTATGCTGTGTTTGCTGCAGCAGAATTGGAGATTAGGCGTGGACAGATACAGAGGCGCACACTCACTCACGGACACGTGTGCGCGCAAATGATTGCATGATTCTCCTGGTGAAGATAATTAATCTGTAGCCGTTACAACATGCACTCTTACTGCTGTAGTTTAGCTCTCATGTACAGTAACCTCTCAGTTTTTGGGTGTGAGCAATATACATTTATGATGATGTCAACAGACAATAAGGTGGATTCATCTTTAGATGATGCTTCAGGCTCCTTTGTTAAGGAGTCAGGAAAAACTTACCGCACCTACTTGGACAAAACAATCAAACACCTCATTTAAGGGTGCAGCACTTTATTCATAAAACACCATTTATATGCCAAGTTCACAATCTTTTTTTTAAAAATACGTTCTGGCTTGTTTTCCTATGGAAAGAAAAAGAAGCCATGGCCTCTTTCCAAAACGATCATCTTTGTTCAGTTCTGCTAAAAATAAATTTGGCACACCTAGAGCTATAAACTCTAATCACAGGTTTAATTCAGAGAAAATAAACTACAACTGTGCTTTCTATTCAAATTATTTCCCCCACTACTTAAAGCAAGTGACTCATAACCTTTGTGAATGACTGAACCAACAGCTGAGGAGGTTCTGAGAGACTGACAATACAGGAATCAACATGTGAGGCTACTTTTCACACCAGATGAGTTTTAGAATATGCTGATCAATGCATTACTTCTGGAAAATAGAATCACAATTGATATTTAATGTACCTTTGTTCTATTGGACGTGGAAGCAGAAGTCACAATGACATGTCTCTAAATCTGTGTCAGTAAAACCCAAACTATCTGAATATAGAAACCACAGGTACCACAGGGGTAAGTGGGAAAATATGTTTCTGTAACTTGGGTGAACTGACCCTTTTAGCTAGAAATTCCACATACATCACATGCGAGATTTAAGTGTTCACTCATTTTCAGAGCAAGAGGGTCAATCCTGAGAAGAACCACACTGCTGTCTGCAGACCAGACTGTAGCTCAAGGGGGTCTGAGAGCGGATAGGAGCCAGAGCTGCAGATTTGGTTTCACCCCTGGGTGTGCTGAGTGGAGGTCTGCTTCTCACACCAGGGCAAACAATATTTCACCATGAACCTGCAGACCTGCCCAGAGGATTTTCCCGCTGAACCCCCTAATGATGGAAAATGAACGCTCCACTGAACTGAGCTAAATGCCCCTACTGACAACATCTCCCAACTATTTACAGCACGGGGCTAAAAACAGCACGTTAAGGGATCACTCAGGATATATTGCTGTTGATTTGGGCGTAATGAGGAAAACCTGTCAGGCAAGTTTTGTTGTGATTTCCACGAAGGGGAAGGAGATGAAATAGAGGGGGGGGAATTGTGAAGAAAAAAAAAAAAACGTCCGGTGATAAAATACTATGAGCTATAATTAGAAATCAAAAATACCTGAGGCCCAGAGCAGCAACACGCGATAATTTGGGCCTTTTTAGTGTGTGTGTGTGTGTGTGTGTGTGTGTGTGTGTGTGTGTGTGTGTGTGTGTGTGTGTGTGTGTGTGTGTGGTGGGGGGGGGGGGGGGGGGATAGGGGGGCGACTAAGGAGACACATTTATCTTCACCCGATATGAGGAAACCAAGTGCTGAATGGAGAAACGGTCTTTACGCACAGCGTGCAGACTCCTCCCAGACATGCCTGGAAGAAAACCTCTTGTTACAGTAGCTGCTGGCCACTGACAGAGACTCCATCCACCCTGACTGATGCTCAGCAACCCTGATTAGGCGTTTACATTGTGCAGCTTTTACGTGCAAAAAAATGAGGGCCTTTATTTCGACAGTGACAGTGTTGTGGGTGATGACAATACCCTGCATGGAAGCTATCCACGGATTGTACAATTTCGGACAGCATGAGTTATTCTACAAAAAGAACAACTGTAAGGCGATTCCGGCCAATCTCCTCCTGTGCAACGACATAGAGTACACGGAGATGCGCCTGCCGAACCTGCTCGGACACGAAACCATGAATGAAGTTCTGCAGCAAGCTTCGTCTTGGATCCCTCTGGTCCAGAAGCAATGTCACCCCGACACGAGGAAGTTCCTGTGCTCCCTTTTCGCTCCCGTCTGTCTGGACGATTTGGACGAGCCCATACAGCCGTGCAGGTCTCTGTGCGAGAGCGTCAAGAACGGCTGCGAGCCCGTGATGTCCGCGTTCGGCTTCCCTTGGCCAAAGATGTTGGACTGCGACCGTTTCCCACTCGACAATGACCTGTGCATACCGCCTGCAGGCATCGAGAACTTTGTGCCAGTCACCAAAGAAGGTATGGTTTCGTTAAACTGTGTTTTAGGAGCAAATTTATTGTGCGTAAATGCCTAATTAATTTCGTGGTGTATAAATATAATCCGCTTATCTGTCCATTCATTGCACCACCGTCCACTGTGGTAACATCTGGATGTGTCTGTCCTACTTATTTAGGTCATTTGTGGTAGATGATATCATGTTCACCTAATCTAACTTCTCTTTTAGTGCCCAGGGTGTGTGATGCTTGCAAGGAAACGGATGAAAATGACAACGAAATTGTTGACAACCTGTGTAAGAATGACTTTGGTAAGTCCCCCCACCTATTTTATTAGTTCAGGGTGAAGCTCAGAGGCCCCAAAAGGTCATGAATGGAGGTTCCAGGAAGTTTCAGGAAAACTTCACTGCTAAATGTGTTTCATTCACTAAAAAGTGCAAAGAAAGAATGTGTATTGTGACCAGGATTTCACTTTTTATCTCACCTATGGCATGCATTTTAGCACTAAACCATTAATAGGCCTTCTCGTGGGGCTTCATTTTGACAAGTCAAAAAAGATGATCTTCACACAGATTTTGTGAAAACAAATCCAATTATTTTCTCTTTTGCTCGCACCAAGCTCTGAAGATCAAAGTTAAAGAGATCTCCTACATCAACGGGGACACCAAGATAGTGCCGGAGAACAAGAGCAAGACCATTTACAAGCTGAACGGCGTGACGGAGCGTGACCTGAGGAAGACGGTGCTGTGGCTGAAGGACGGCCTGCAGTGTATCTGTGAGGAGATGAACGACATCCACGCTGCCTACCTGGTCATGGGCCAGAAGATGGACGGCCATCTGGTCATCACCTCGCTGAAGCGCTGGCAGAAGGGACAGCGAGAGTTTAAGAGGATTTCCCGCAGCATCCGCAAGCTGCAGTGCTAGGAAGTGAGGGGGGGAAGACTGCATGTGTCACTGTTGAAGAAAAAGTTTAGTAGAGTTATTTGCAATTATTCCTTTCCAGTTGTCACAAAAGTTGCAATTATGGTTCATAGATTCCTATCTAGATTCCAGCAAAGATGTTTCTTTGTTCCACTTCCAAAAAAATTGGCAATATAAAGCATTTCTGCTGGCTAAAAGAAAAACTCTACAATTAAAATTCTTGTGGATTTTCATGTTCCGAAAGGTGCTATGCTGATACATTCAAGCTACATTCACCATTAAGGGAAACGTTTACAAAAAAACGTCCCTTAAATTGTAGTAATATGAGATTTTTGTTTTCACCCATTGACTCCCATTCATTTTGCATTTAGTGAGTAGTGAGCGACCCCCAGTGGCCAGTATTAAAAGTGGCGCGTCTTCTCCTGGGGAGCTGCCTTTGTTGTCCACTCAGCTGGCATCCCAAGGTGTAAAGGATCACTAATTACATGGTTAGAGGGAAAACTAGCAGAGTTTTGAGTTCAGGATTAAAAAACGATCGGCAGATGTGGCTTACTATTAATTCCTGCGCCGGGGGTGAGTTTAAGACGTTTTCCTTTTCACCTCTGGTATTCCCTGGGATTTCTTTTCTGCCTCCGCATCATAACCTAAAAATGAAACTTTTTTAAATCTTTCATGGGGACTTCCTCAAACAAGGTGAAATCATCAGCAGTTGTTTGTTAAGGATCATATAAAACTCCTAAAAGGAACAAATGACATCACAAGGGGTCAAAGGCCTTAAATGATTAAACAACTATGAGTTTGAAGTCTTCTGAAATAAAACTCTTTTCTCTCATAGTTCTACATAAATAGTCACTGATTCATATTGTGTGCTGCATAGTAAGTGAAGTTGTGATCCCAGTGTGCGTAGTGTGATGTTCAAAGACAAATATAATGTTAGTGTTTTTGTATTCCTACCGTTTTCTCAACCAAAAAATGAGAGATAGCTGGCTATATTCTCTTCCTGTTCAACATTTTAATACTCTTGGTAATATTTTTGTACTTTAGTCGCTGCATACTTTTCTACCACAGTATGATAAAACTAATATTTTTCTACTCCAGGCTTTCATATTTCAGTTAAACGTTTATGTTGAGTTTCGGTTTGCTTCTTCACGCTGATGTTTGATGAGTGACACAAGTTGTTTTTTTTTGGTTTCATTAGAGGATGAATATCTGAGTTTTGGTTGGTAGCGTTGATTTGATGAGCAGTAACTTGTTAGGCGCATATAATCAAGTGGCCCTGCGTGCGTGTGTGTGCAATGTAAAAAGTATTTTTGAAAGTATTCCTGTGTAAATATCAAATACTGACTTTTATTCTTGTATAGTTTCCAGCTATTAAAAGCTGCCAACATCATGTTTTGAAATGACTCATTTCATTGTTGTGTGTGTGGCAAGAAATCAATACACTCTCAAATAAAAAATGAATCATTGCCACAGTTTGAATAATGAAAATAAACCTACAGTATGTATTATTGATGGAACACCGCCATCTAGTGGAAGTCATTAGTCAAATCTGGTCATGGTAATAATTGGATGCATATGAGGCATTTGGTGGCGATGTTTTTGCAACACACTGTATTTATAGCTTCTTTTTTTTCCAGTGTAGTATACCATGAAAAATAGCATTGAACATATAGGCTTATAATGCTACACGGAGCTTGACCTGTAAGCGTAGTGTACATTCAATGATTTATTGAATCTAGGCTTTTCATGTGGCCTGTATTTTCACACAAAGGGTTTTATATTTTGACCATTCAGGGCACTTATTTTATGTTCCTGATGCCCATTTGTTTTTCAGTACTTGGAGTACTGTGGCAAATTCTTGCATTGTTCACTTACTGTGAATCTGAATGAGGCCTGAGGCTTTTAACACATTACAGGTATTTGTTATTGTGGAAGAAGATGCCAAAAAGCACATTTATTGTATTTAACCATAAACTTTGGAAAACGTTACCTCATTCTTTTAGATGTCCAAATCATTCTATTTGCTGAGTATCAAAAGTGTTGGTGATTCATTCTCAGGGGGACTTGTCCGTTTTGAGATTTTGGACTATTTTGCTTTCATATTTTTGCATCTTCTCTCAGACTAGTGGAAAGAAAACATCCGAAATAGACATTTCGGTGTTTATTTTACTACACTTTGTCTATTTGGATCCTAATATTTCTCCCAAATTCACCAAAAGTTAGCATTAGATAATGCCTCATTTGCATATTTAAACATCACATTTCGGAAAAATGTATAATACAGAATATAACTGTTTTTAATTAATGTAAGCTGTCAACTAGTTTCATTGTGATATCGTTTCTTTAACATTTCCCCCCTACCTGTAGTGTCTTCAAAATGTATAATGCAAATTAGCACCTCTTTGATAAGATAATGGTGCATTTGCATATTCAAACATTTCAGAAAACTTGTAAAATAATTGTCTTCCTGTCTGTGATGTATTAGGGAAGTTTTACTGAAGATACTCTCTCTGGCTTTACACACTTCACACCTTGATTCATGTGGCTCTGACAATTGTCACATGACTTCCATGTGACCTCAATGACTCACCTCTGGAGCCCTCATGTGACATTATGGAATGATTGGCCCAGAAATACCTGGGACTCCCCACCGGCCAGTACAACTGAGGCCTCTTAAAAGAATGCTTTTGGTCTCTACGTGTACACCTACAGTCTAGACAGCAGTTTCATTTTGACCTGACAATGATTGTACAGTGTTTGTGTAGTCCAGGGTCCAACCCTGACGAGATATTAAGTTAGGCTCATTTATGATTGTGAACTATTATGCATTGTGTGTAACTACTTGACTTGAGTATTTCTATTTTCTGCCACTTTATACCTCTACTCCACTTCATTTCATGTTGTTCTTTGCACTTCACTGCATTTACCTGAGAGCTATATCGACTTTGCAAATTAAGTTTTTACATACAAAACATGCAATCACTTTATTCAATATTTCTGATTGTACCAAACTCGAAGTAAATTAAATTAGCTCCACCTCGACCCACTACAATATTAAAATGCTGCTAATAAGAAACAATATGCCAACCCATACATATACTATACATACGGGGGACGTTATTCGTAATGAGGACTTTTTTACTTCAGTCATATAACAAATTATTTTATTTGTAACAGTATGGTTTACACTGTTGTATGGATACTTGGAACAGTGGAACAGTATCTGAATACTTTTTTCCTCACTGTACTGTGTAGGCCTACATACATTACATCTCTAACACACGTGAAGCCTTGCAACATCAAGAATGACGAATTCCTTTGTTCTTTTTTAATGACTCATTTTACTAATCGTCTACTTTTTCAAAAATGTATTTCATTAATCAATGAATTGATTGAATTGTGGATTAATCTGATAATATAAAATCACACAGATGGAAGAGATGCTTGGATTATTGTCTGTTTCCCTACTATACAGTATATCGTGTGTTTTTTAATATAACTAAGATACTTTACAGTAAACCAAGGGTGTAGGTTTGGTTTCAACATTTTTTTCCTCTCTTCTCTCCTCTTTTGTGTCTTTAACATCTTTAAATGTACACGTGCCACCTATATTCACCTCAATGATAAATTAATATTAATTTATTTGTATAACCTCTGGAATTGAATACTTCATATGTGTTTTATCAAGATTTCTACTCATGTAAAAAGTATGTAAAGTATCGTTATGGCACTATAGGCTAATTACTAATATTAATAATGTAGTTTATTTGTTACGGTAACATAAACATGCTTTTTTTCCAATATTTACGAAAGCAGAAATTTATGGAAATGCCCCACAGGACTATTAAGAGTCATTATGTATGCATCAGCCTATTGGTCCGGGTCTGGACTGCTACAGTACAATTACGCACACTGGTGAGTCCGTAACTGCGCAACCCAGACTGTATTACGTTATAGTGCAGTGAAGGGAAGAGAACCGCATTTATGATGCCTTCAGAACAATGGGAAAATCACCACTCTTCTAGAGTGTGGGGGAATTTGTTGTGACACTTCAAATGTACTGGTGTGACGTTTATGGGGCGGGATGCGTGGAAACCCTGTAAACTACCGTTTTCCGTTGGGAAAATGTCCTGCTGTTGAAATAGTATTGTTTGTGATTTCCGTACAAAATATTAGCTAATACTTTTCGGGAACTTTATGTCAATGTGTATTGGAAACTATACTGTCTTTTTGCGAGGGTGGGAAATACATAACTTGTTCCCCCCTCTTCACACTCGGGCTATGTGACACAATTTGCAAAAATAAAACAAACTCTTTTCTTGGAAACTTTTTTGCAATTGCTTTCAAAAGCTTGGGTGCGTTAAAAAAATCGCACCTCTCGCCTCAAGAGTCTCAAGTTTACGACTGTTGTGAAGGCAGCGCTACTATTTCTATTTCTAACAGAGCTTCTTTAGCTTGTATTCAAGATGTGTGTCTTTGTTTTCGTTACCATTTGTCCCAGCAGGTTATAAAACCCCATTTGCCTCCCAAATGACGGCCGACGGTGAATCTTTGAGAGCAGGCAGGGCTCAGTTTGACGAAGATAAAAAAAGTCCGCGGGGAAGTTCCCTATAGGAAATCCCCCAAAGACTGTGCGGGGATATTATTCTGAGCCACAGCCTCGACACAAGTGACCTCCTCGGTCCATTTGTAAAGTCACAGGGCTGATAGCGGAGGTGTCAAATGCTGGATTACTAAAAGACCGATCCGTCTGTCAAAAATCTACGAAGCCAACTATGGATAACGTCAGTGTAAACTCTGAGAACGAAGTGAAACTCCGGAGTTGCAGTATGCTGAATACTCTGCACCATGAGACGCTGCAGGAAGTCGACCTTCTCAACAAACAGATTTACATTAAGGATAATATTATTGCAGATTTAAAAGCGAGGCTGGGGAGATATGAGCGGATCTACATGGCTGTGGGAGATAACGAGTCCGTGGTCATCGGGCCGTCCAAGTCTTTGCTGGAGAGCTTGTGTAAAGAAATATGCAAACTGAAACAGAAGAGGAACGACATGGAGTTCAAGGCATCTCGACAAACGGAGGTAAGACTGAAACTGCTTTTCATATGATGATCCATGCAGATGAGTGTTTGTAGCTTAATGCAGCTTAAAATTGGTTGATGGGAGAAAAGTTAGTACAGTGACAGGTCTGTTTCATGTAGGTACAAATAGTCTCTTGGCAACAACTAATACGCTTTAAATCTCAAGTCCATATTTCTATATTCATGCTGGTGGTTATTGATTTTATTATTGTGATTGTTGTTTTAATGTATTTACTTAAAATATGTTGAAACTTCCTCATAGATACAAGTAGACTTATGATTAAAAATAAATCTACCAGAGCAAATATTGGCAGCAATAATCAGAATGACAGATTTTATTTTATAAATGTTTTTTGGTATGTATAATAAATATGTCAAAAGGTTACACATTAATAACTGATATGGTCATGCAACTGATCTCTGTCTCTCTCTCATCCTCCCCAGGAGATCCAGAGGCTGACTGTGCAGCTCGGAGAGAAGGAGCTGGAGTTGGAGAGTGTCAGGTGTCAGCCGGACCACGAGAAGGACCGGGAGATCCACCGGCTGCGGGCGGCCCTGGAGGAGAGGGAGCGGTCCGAGGCCACCAGATCCGTACTCTGCACGTCCCTGGCGGAGGAGGCTGACCAGCTGCGCAGCCAGCTTGGGACCACAGTGAAGGTGTGCCAGGAGCTGCTGGCCAGGCTGGAGAAAGATAAGAAGGGAGGAGGAGAAGTGGAGGATGTGGCTCGGCAGCAAAAGTCTAAGGAGGTTTGTGTGAAACTTTGTCTGTGTTGAATATATTTGAATGTATCGCATTCCACCTTTTTAAATGCAGCATTAGAACTGTATTTATATTCGGAGGGCTCTGTTGTAACATCTCTTTCACCATTGTTCTACAGATGACAGATTCCTCTGACATGAGTGGTGTTAACGCCCAAATCTGTCAACTCCAAGAGGAGAATCAACAGCTAAAGCAGCGAGTGGCATATGTAAGTCTTCACCGAGTTTACAAGTTGTCGTCAATGACTATACTTATATTTTTCCCTGAAATAAGGGCACTAGAAAAATAAACAAACATTCATACGCGATATTAAGGTGGGGCTGTTTTGTTAGGAAAATATATTAAACTTGCTATTGTTGTTGTTCCTTCTTTTAGGTCCAAAGCCTGAATTCTCAGTGGCAGAAGTATGACTCCAGCAGGGAGGACTATATCAGAGGTTTATGTCAGAGGCTAAAGGAGACCTCTGGGCAGGGCTTGATGCCAGGGCTTGGCTCTGTAAGCACCGGTTTGCTTCAACAGGAGATTTCCAGGCTCAACGGCTTACTCGAGGAGAAGATGAGCGAGTGTGCGCAGCTGAGTAGTGAAGTGGAGGCGCTGAGGAGGCACGACAAAGAGCGCATCCAGACTCTGGAGCAGCAGGTCTGTGCTACACCGTGATCTCTATACATATCTGTATATTACGCTTCGTTGAAACAGATTTCATGAGTAGAGCTGGACTGCAAACGGCTCTTTAGGCTTCTGATGTGTTTTGAAAACTGACATTTGAAGAAACGAGAAGACTAAAAGTTCTTTCTATTCCTCAATCAGGTCCTCATCTACGCCGAGGACTTTAAGTCGGAGCGTGCCGACCGGGAGCGAGCGCAGGGCCAGATCCAAGACCTGAAGGAGCAGATTTATCAGTTAAAACAGCAGCTACACAAACAGGTGAGACGACAGCCCTCAAACACCTGCATATATTCCATATTTGTTTTGGTGTTGGCTTGCGCAAACCTAACCGTGTATGTACATAATTGCCTTCAGCAGGGAGCAAGCAGAGAGAGCAGAGAAGTGGTTCCCATGTGTCGCGTGCACATAGGGCACAGGATCACCTCAAGGCGCCATAAGGACTCTTCAGAGCCTCTATTGAGGACCACGGCTGAGTTGCAGCAACAGCCCGCCGCTGCAGCCACAGCAGCAGCAGCAGCCGCAGCCACACCGCGCCCTGCGTGGCACGAACGCCCGGGCCTGTCAGAGCTACAGTGCCCGCGATGCTTGGCCACGTTCAGCGACACGGACACCGCAGAGTACCTGAACCATTGTGAAGAGTGTGCCAGAAGATAAACGGAACAACACTCGTTTTTGGAAGAAAAAAAAAAAAAGACACTTATCACTTGCTGACAGTAATCGAACACTGAAGAGCAGCACTACACGGAAAGAAAATAACCTGAGTGGAGTTTCCAATTCGGAGAGACTTGACTACAAATGAAACAACTGACTTGAGATGTTTGTACATAGTGGAGCAAAACTGTACAACCCAAAGTTCCCCTGTTGCAAGAGAAATGAGTTGATCAGGCTTTTCTAAGTCTGCATCGTGAACAGTGTCAGGTTCTTAGTGTTCTCCTGTGGAAATGCAGGAGATTATTGTGGTAGGGAAGTGGATGTCAATGCAATATATCAAATGTCATATACCTCAATGTGTCAAATTACAAACCTGTTGCACTTTCTTGACATTTAGCCAAAAACTCAATCGTACGATTAAGACATCCATGACGCATAAGCTTCTTATTTTGGATAATGTGGTGCTATTAGTTGTTTATTTTCGATTGAACTTTACATATTCTGTCCTGTAAATTATACATTCTTAATAAGAGATTTAAAATATATAACTATATTAATATTTATTCATGTTGCATACATATTTGGGAAAGGTAAAGCCATGAAATATTTGTTTTCTGGTACACTTTTAGGATCAAAAATGTTAATACATTATAACTGTAAAAAATGTTTTATCCATTTTTTTGTAACATTGTATGTAAAGATTGCATCCCAACTGACAATAATATACTTATTTTTGGAGATCCTGTGCCGTTTCTCTTGAGCTGGCACATTATTTTTGTAATAAAATACTGTTTACCCACACTTTATCTTATGGTGATTTATATAGCTTTAAGTATGCCACATTATCACGCGGCGTATTTTAATTCTTGACAGTCTGCAGCCTCGAGCTGTAACCACAGATCATAGCCTAACCACGAAAATGTTGGCGCTACTTAATCTAAGTCTCTGTGTGTGTGTGTGTGTGTGTGTGTGTGTCTGTCCATCTGTGTCACGTGTATGTGCTTGTGTGCGCGGTGGAAACCCCCTTCCGAGTGTTGCCTGAATGGGCACGCTGTACTGTCACAGCCATATTCCCAGCTGTTGTGTGGCTATAGCAAACACTACAGGGCCACTGAGAAGACCAGAGAGAGTAGCTCAAGTTACATCCAACAAACGCCTGCGGATCAGTTGGTGACCAAAACATTCTGCAGTCACACAGTGTCTGTGAAGTATCATTTTGACACATTTAGGTCAATAGTGCTGTTTGGGTGATTCACTTGTCATGGGTTTAGTGTAGTAAGCACAGGAAGCTGGACATCCCCTGTTTAAAAGGAAGTAGGCTGTTGCAGTGCACAGAAAAGACTCAGTCAAACCACGTGGTGTCTGAGTGTGAGTGAACACAAGACACATTATGATCAAAGAACTGCTTTAAAGAAAAAATATGAAACTGTTTAAAAAGGAAGCAACATGTTCTTATTACAAATGAAACGTTGAATCTATGAGCAGTAACACTACTCTTGCTCGATTCAAAACAATCTTCTTTTTTTTAATCACTACAGCCTTACCAGCGTGAGCTAATGTTGGCAAGCTAGCAAGATATTGCTTTGAGTCACAGTCAGTCTTGTGCATCATTCATGGGATAATGATAAATGTGGTTGCTCTTGAACAAAAGTTGCATAGTCTCACTATAAATACTATACTTTTGAATATATTTGCTTTATTTACTTTCTTTCCAAGAATCCGATCAGAAGATGTTACCATTCTCTGTATGGTAAATATGAAGCTACTGTGAGCAGTCGGTTAGCTTAGCTTAGCACAAAGCTTGTGTGTGTGGGGGGGGGGGGGGCTGGCTATGTTGTACGGCTACACGGTAAAAAAGAATCAATGGAACATGTCTGTACGGATTAAACACAACATATGACAGTTAATAAGTGAGCTTTAGAGGTGCTGGTAGCAGGATTTTGTAACATTGGGCAAAGCCAGGGCTAGCCGTCTTAGCTGCGAGCGGTAGCCACATTTTAACTGTCAAAAAAAACCTGTATATCCCAAAATATAGAATTATTTTCATGTAAATCTCAAATTTACTAATAACTAGAGGTTATTAAGCTATTATTTAAGAAACATGTTTAAAATAAATAGTGTTGAAGGACTACCTCTGAAAACAAAATGAAGCGGTTCGACAGGCCAAGTGTTTAAATGACACCAGGTAGCATCACATGCTAACTTACTCATCAGTTATCTGGGGAAGATATTTGAAAATGTATTTAATTTACATATGGCTCTAATTCATGTGCCCGCAGAACGATTGGTTCCTATTTTGGCTTTAAAGGGCAACTTCAGTAACTTTGGTAGAAATGCACACAGCCCCTAAAAAGGCCATGAGCTGTCTGCTGGGGATTCTCCCCCCGCCACACACACACCCACGCATTTATAACAGGGTCTATAAGTGACTGAACTTCCACACAGAAAAACGCTCTACCCACCGATCTGAGAGTGGAAAGAAATAGGTCATAAGTCCCCACCTGAGTGTCTGGGAACTTTTCTAAGAAACAATAGAATTAATAAGAAAAAGTCAGGTGACAGCAGAAGATCAGTTCCTGTTGGAAACTAGATTCAAAGCATCAGGATGTACTGCTGTCGTATACTTTAACAAAGAGAAAAACCTTCAGCCTGACACTTATCCAAACACAGAATGGATAGGTATACAGCCTTTAATCTTATGTGTATCCTAAAAGAACGGGAATTTCCCGCCATCATGAGGGAATTCCCAAAAAAGCAGACAAGTTTATTATTTGAAAATAGAGCGTTGTCGACTTGAGCAGATCATTTTTGATTTAATGTATGTTGGTTCAGGTAGTTGGTATTAATGTTGGATCGGAAAGGATTTTTTTTTTTTGTAACAAAGTCAAGGGTTTCGACTATCAAAATCAGCATTGTGGCAGATGTTGTCAGGAACAAAGGGGGGGTGGGGGGGGATTCCCTCTTTGGAAGTGTATGTGATCCTGAAGCGCTCCAGGCAGTCGACAATGAAAAGATCAGCATTCTGATTACAAGCTACAAGGCAGCTGTGATCCCTTCTAATAATCCTTTTGGCGCTCGCCCGTCATTGTCAGACTGCTCCGAGAGCACCATTGTGTTTTCCCACATCAACCCAGAATTCATACAGCAAAGGTCAAAACAAGGAAACCTTTTTGAAAGGACAAATGATGGAAATTGACTCATACATTATTATTAACTGAGGGAAAGGGTTGTCTTAAGTAGCTCTTATCTCTGCACATATCAAAAAACACAAATCTGTGCCCATGTCATGTTTTATTTAGATCACGGCCCACATTTGTCTCTCAAGACATTTTGCTCGGTGATTTTTTGGCTCGTCTGCGTTAGCGTAGTTTTGCGGGGCATTTGCTCAAATGTGGTAGATCCCATCTTACATCACTGGTGACTGAGAGCGAGCGCGCCCTACAAACATGATTCATACCTGTAATAAATTATGAGTCAGATGGGCTCTGGTGGCTCTCACAAACTAAAACCTTTTGTCTTCCCTTGAATGAAGTGCGTTTACCACAGTTCTCTCAATCATCAAATTTGTAGGAGTGGTAATTTTTCATTGAGAAATCCCTCGGTTTTAAGAGATAAGTCACTCTTTGAAAAGTTGAGAGGAAGCAGTCTGAGGAACATAACTGTAACTCACTTCCTCTACACATCCATTTGGCTTTGAACATGAACATACTGTACTTTCACAGCATATTTTAACTTTTTATTTTGAATCAAAAGCTACTTATTCTAGGTTTAATTTGAGGCCACCTCTAGCTTTGTGGAAATAGATATAAAATTAGGTTTTAGCAACAAAAATGAAATGCAGATTGAAGCTCAAGTTTGTTGAAAAACACACAGCTTTTACTGCTGTTGATGTCCCGCCAGTGCTGTGTCGTAAAACGCATGTATTAGCTCATCTACATCTAGATAAGCCAAAGCATGACCTCATTTCACGCTCACTCTTGCTCTGAGGGAATGTACTTGATTTCAAAACTGCCTCAAATCAATTTTCCCAAGAGCTTCATGTGCATACATTGGGGCTGCTTATGTAAATGCCTGAAGCAGCCCAATGGCGTCTACCTTTTTTTTGTTTAACGTACTTTGGAATTGAAACTGAAGCTCGGGATCTACATGACTCACAGCCACAGTGGCCTTCTAGATTGATTATGACTGTCAATTAGTGGATTTCCCAAAAGGAACACGTATTTATTTGAGGGTGTGACTCACCCTGCAACCTTGTGGAGCTGCAGACATGCAGAGCAGCAACAATGGGTGAAATTCCTGCGCTGTCACAAGCAGTACATGCTATATTCACCGGTCCCATATGGGCGTCAACACATGGAAGTGAACTTGAAAGGGATTTTCTCACATAAAAAAGCAAAACAACCTTCAATTCCAATCCAGACTGAATTTGTCTTTTTGGAAAATAAGCTTTAGGTTTCTCGCCGCGAGTAACTTCGATACAATTTTCTTTTCCTGTTGAATATTGAGTTGCAGCAAGTTAGCTTAGCTTAGCACAAAGACTGAAAAAAGGGAGAAGTTGTTAGCCTGGCTCTGTCCAACTTCTGCCAACCGTCACCTCTAAAACTCACGTATCAACACGCTACATCTCGTTTGTTTAATCAGTACAAAAAGAAGGAAGTGTAAAAAGTGCAGGAGGTAATGTTCCGGACCGTTTCCTGGCTCTAAACCTTTGCGGGTAAAGTAGCGCAGACGGCAAGAAGCTACTGATCCCGACCAGGACATTGTCGGTAAAACAGCCAACTGTTGTTTTTAACGTGCCATTCTTCTTAACCGATTAAACAAATACACTGTAACACGCAAATGAGTGAGCTTTGAGAATGCGCTTCTGTCCCAAAACTATTTCTTTACATGTATGTGTAGTTTTTAAGTGTCCATGTAGGAAATAAGATTCGACACAAGACGCATAATCCTGCCATTCTACTGTATTCCATCTTTCAAAAAAGAAAGACAAGATTTAATATTACTTAACAATATGTTAAAAGTAGCCAGTTTGGCTTCAGTGTTAATACAATATACACTCTATAACAGATTGATAGTGTGAGTATTGTTCTTTTTCGATTTCATTCTGAAAGTATTCTGATACAAGCTGGCTACAGGTCAAAAATAAAGAAAACAAAAACTGTAACTGGTACACTTTTACTCAACAGTTTGTTAAACAGAACTTAAAAACCAAAAAAGAACATTGTCAAGTATTACGCTTTCCTCCTTTCTGTGAAACAGGGTGGTTGGGGGGGTGGTGGGGGGGGGGGGAGAGACCAGCTGACCAAGCCCATTCCCTTGTCAATCATGTGGATGAGATGCCGTGCTAGGAACGGGAAACGATGGGATATTAAGCCACAATATCTCAAATACAGCTTTTAATTCATTACATTTCTCTTCTTCTTTTTTTTTTGCAGTTTCCATTGTCTCTTTTTTTTGGAAGGAAACCATCCAGACATAGTAAGCATCTTTTGACTATAGGTAAGCCATTAAAAGAAAAAAAACATTTCAGACCATGGCTTTGGAAGTCAAAAGAAATGCCCAACTCAGACTAAAAGCACACAAGCACGCAAGGAAAATTAATCAGATGTAAAGTAGCATTTTGTGATTCTTTGTGTCATTTAATTTAATTTTTAGTTCTGCAGGTGGATCGATCCAGATGGGTCCGTGTTGGAACCACACAGCGACAGGAACAAAGCAAGGCAGCGTGGGTGTGATTTGGGCACAGCAGGAGAGAAGTTCTGGGAGGACAACAGCTGGGTGGAGGTAAAGGGGGTGGGGGGGGGGTTGCATGGGGGTTGGTACAGCTGTTAAGGTACTGATTGTGTCCCGACAGTCACTGACCAACAGCCTCAATGTGCAGCGAACGCAGCTTTCTTCAAACTAAAGTTTGACCAGTTGATGGAAAGCCGTTGGCGCGTCTGTCGGGCAGAATCCAAGCAAAACCTGCAGGAAAAAAACAACAACACATGAACCTTCTGAAGAGGCACACTACAAGATGTTTAAAGGTACCCTGTGAAGGTTTTGTGTAAGATTTCGTGCCAGAACACATTTTGTGTAGCTCTGAGGTATAATAAACGTGTATTTTTCTTTTATTACGGAAGGCAAGAAGACACTTTGAATGCTTTTAAAACCCTCATTGTTTGCATCCTTGTTTGCTTGCTAGCAGTTGTCTTCTTCCTGGTCTTTGCTGGCCAATCAATGTGCGTCTACCTCATTGCTATTCAACTGTCAACCAACAGAACCGCGTGTAACTGTGGAAACTGTGCAAGTGCATTTATCCACTTATGAGGACGTTGCAATACACATACCTTTTGAAATATTCCACCTCCCTCTCCGTTTCATCCATTTCAGTGGTATCCAGGTCGATGTCTTTGGGCAAGAATACGTCCTCTAAAAGAAAATAACATAAATGCATGTTAATTGCTGCGATATTAAAAATATTAATTACTTTTGGAAGTGTATTATGAAATAAGTCCTAAGATACGCATATCTGCCTCATATGCATCTTTGACACCACCACTACTACTACTACTACTACTACTGGGTGGCGCTGGAGTTGGAAATACCAGTATCGCTACATATCTGAATGTAGGCGGGTTTGTCAGAGGCATAAAAGCGGAAAACTCCCGCACACTGTACCAGCCACAAGTGAGACAAACCGGAATCTTTTTCCTCCAACAAATCCTTCTACATTAAGCAGATTCTATACCAGACTGTCGAAAATATTATCCATCCCCTGAATTGTGACCCATAGAACCAACCTATTGAGGTGTTCATCTTGTCCCCCTTCTTCTTCTTGCTCTTCTTGGTCTTGCCTTTGGGCTGTGGGGACTCTGCACTGGGAGGTTTGCCATTCTGCTCAGTGTGGGAGGCTGGAGGGGGTGACGGGGAAGGGTTTGACACAGGTGGACTTCGCCTGTCTTCCTTTATTAGGGTCAGCGGTTGTTGTTGTAGCTGCTGATGCTGCCTTTTCCCACTGGCGCTTCCAGTGTTACACCTGTCCTCCCTCCTCGGTGTAGTGGTTGGGAGGGGAGCCAGGGCCTCGGCAGGCCTGAATCGCGTTGCTCTGATGTCTGGTGTAGTGGTGGGGGCGGTGCCATTCGCTACCTTTGCTGCCACATCTGAGCTCCTGGGTAGCTCTGGGGCCTTCTTTACAGCAGCCACACAAGTGGCCACTTTAGCAGACTGCTTGGCCTTTACTTTACTGTTGACCTCCAGCTGGGACGTAGGAGTGCCATTGTGGAGGATGGCATGACAGTTGGGGATGTTGGTCTCAGTAGAAAAACCCCTCTCACTAGTGTGTTTCGGGCTGTGCTGTGTGTTGGGGCGGGGTAGGGGGTCTAATCTGGGTTCCTTCTTTTCAGGGAGCCTGATGAGGGTTTGAAGCAGTGAGTGTGACTTTCCGTTCTGTAGGTTATCTAAGACGTTCTGAGCTGTCTGTTTGAGGGGCTGTGGGTTGTTTTGTGGGGGAGCGGTGTTTTCCTTTGCTTTCTCTTTCTTTTTCTTCTTGGCAGCGCGATGTTGCTGCAGCTCTTGCAGCCGGAGCAGTTCCTTTTGAAGCGCCGCCTCTTCCTCTTCCTGCCGCTGTCGTCGTTGCTGCTCCTCCAACATCTGCTGCTCCTCCCTCTCACGGGTTTCTGCCTCCAGACGGGCCTTCTCCTCCATCTGAAGCACACAAGAGACGTACACTTTCAGCATTAGAACAACTTCGGCTCAAGAGTTATCAACAAAGAGCCATGAAAGTAATTGGGAGGGACGTTTACCTTCTTCTGTTTATGCCTGGCCCGCTTGGCTGCTTTAGAACTGGAGGCAGGTTTATTGTCGGCACTATTGATGAACTGCAATAGGTCCTCCACCCGCCTGTGGTCCTCCACTCCTCCATCTCGCTCCATCACCGGTTGCTGCTGCTCCTCCCGTTTAGGCTGCTCCTCCTTACGTTTGGTCAGACGCAAGCGCAGCTTCTCTCGCATCTCTGCATAGTTTCGACTGGTAGGAGCAGCTGGGGGCTGGGACCGAAACAAAGAAATGATTACATTAAGCTAATAATCTATGATTCACTAGATTGTAAATGTCATATTTCCATTTTCTTTGTACAGGGGATCATTGCTTATTTAAAAAACGATTAATTCTTAGCTTGAAACAAACTGAATGCAGAATTGAAATTCAAAAAAAGTACCCAAATCAGCATCCGCCCCAAAAAAACCATGTAAATTTGAGGTGAACATGCTAACTTCAGTGAGTAATACATGTGTGCCTCTTACCCCGCCATGCCCGAAGAACTCGCAGTAGCAGCAGTCACAGTACTTTCCTTCTTTCTGGTTTGTGGAGGTGGAAGTGGAAGAGCTGTGCTCGGAGCAGCTGTCCTCGTCCTGACTCTCCTCCCCATCGTACGGCTGGTGCTCGTACGCCCCATTCCCCTCACAGCGATGGCCTTCACAGTCAGGATCACTGAAAAGAATCGCACTTAAAACTGGTCCCTAAAGATACTTATTTTCATCACAAACGACTAAATGGTGGTCTTACCTGCAGACACTGGGTGGGGCACTGACGGGACCATCAGCTGAGGAGGCCGGCGGCTCGGCGGGCGGGAGGCACAAACCCTGGTGGGTCTCCATGAAGTCCGGGGCTGGGGCAGCCATCTTTGGAAAGGGCTGGGATCCCATTGTGGGAAGGTGCGTGGTGGGTGCTGGGGGCAGGGTGGGGGCGGAGAGTGGAGGGAGGGAGGTGAGTCCTGTGGGACAGTTTCTAGGGGGGGCTGGAGCGGGTTGCCTATGGTCCTCTTTACCTAGATTGTGAAATACATCGTCTAGAGGAGACAAAGACATATTGGATGAGAGCATTGTCTAGTGCTTCTTTGTTCTTAAAAACATGCAGTTAATCACAAAGTTATCACACAAAAGGAAACGTTAGCGTCAAATATCAGAGAATTAACTAGAACTCATATTTGTAAGAAACAAGTTTGTTTAAAATCTGAATAAATCCTTGAAGTTTGTTCCCAAACAGTTGATATTTACATTATATTCATTTTTCTGCAGTAATAGTGATTTTTCTAAGTGGCCCATGAATTGATCAACATCCGTTGCTCCTACAGCCTATATTACCTAAGGAGTTGGGTCTTTTAGACGCTAGGTGGATGGGTGGGTTATTACTTGACTGGACAGTGGTGGCAGTGCAAGACACAGAGGACGTGGAGGCGGAGGTGGCCATCACCACTCGGTTGGTCTCCATGAAGGCATCCTGGAAATTGTAGAGACACTTCTTCTTGGCGCCACTCTTCTTCTGCTGTTTGGCTTCGGAAGAGGAGCATGATGACGACGACGAAGACGAGGACGAAGACGATGACAATGACGAGGAAGCGGAGCAGGAAGGGGGCAGAGGGGTGGGCAGCGAGGGGTGTTCCCCTTGGGGGCCGATCGATGATGTCGGGGGGAGGGGCATGTCAGCGAGGGGTGGGCCGAGCATGTCGCCTGTTGATGAATAATAAATCAGACAACTCGTGATTTTAACAGTGTTTGACTTGCTGCGTTTTGTACGGGTTATTTCTGCAGTGCCAGAGAGGCTCACCTGGAAGGGACTCGGGCAACAGGACAGATGGATTCCAGCTCTTCATCACAGCAGCATCCCAAAGGTTCTCAAACTTGAGCGAGAGGCACTGCAGTGAGCTGTTCCAGTCGCCCGCTCCACATGCACCGCCAAAGCAGTTCTGGTAAACGTGCTCCGGTAACGACGGGCTGAAGGCCGGCTGCTTGGCCGCCGAGTGGTTTGATGTGGGGTTTGGGGGCAAAGGCTTAAGGAAAGAAGAAAATAAGTTACAAAACAAATCATGTCACCAGTTTGGGATTATGAGAAACTGATTTGAGCTGGTGTAGAATACAGTTTTGGTTTCAACTTGGACTGGGTTCAGCCTGACCCCTTGTGGCGGAGAGTTAAAATGACAGTGAAACAGAGTGAAACTAGAATACAACTAAGCTCAGTATTGTTCCTGTAAACTTAGAAAATCCCCTGCGATAAGGAAATGAATACATTGTCCCTTAAAGGGACTCTCACAGCTATAATTACACACACGAGATAAAGAAAGTAATCAGGAAGAAGATCATTTATATGTAGCCTTAGTGCTGTATGGGCTCAAGACTCGCCCTCACCTTGTTGTGTGTGAGAGGAGGACTGGGAGGGTAGAGCGTGGGGTGCAGCAGGGGCCGGGAGAAGTTGTGTAGGGGCAGGTGGCCGTGGATGTGGGGGTAGAGGTGGAGGGCAGGGTGGGTAGGGGGTGTCTTGCTGTCTGTGAAGAACTGGTGTCCAACAGTGGGAGGAGGTGCAGCGTGGAGGCGACTAGGGGGCAGGCATGTGGCTGGGCCCAGGGTGGAGGAGCTGGGGTCTTGGTTGCACACGTGGCATTCGCAGGCATGCTGGACCTGTTCTACCTGAGAGTGGGAAGACAAATTCAAAATATGTCATGTGCTTTTATTCTTGTGTGCGTGTGCGTGTGTTCCTCTATCCTGCCCTTGTAAGATTATTATCTAGTTATATTTATAGTGAAACAATTAGTTGTTCGACAGAAGATTTTATCAGCAGCAATTTCGTCAACCCATGACTCATTTCTTTCAAGCTTTCAGTGCTCATTTCATTATGAAAACATACTTTAAAAGGCATAACTGTGTAACAGGTTTAGTCACGGTGACGAAGAAAGCGTATTAAAAGGTGTCACCACACCTGTTGGTGGTTGTAAGACGGTGGAGGGCTGATGGTCTTTCCTGAGGAAAGCTCCTCCCGCTGGCCTCTGGGCTCCCCACCGACCTCACCATCGACTTCCTCCTCGTCACCCTCTGATGAGCTGCTGCTGCTGGTCCTGTGAGGCGACTGAGATAGAAATGAGAAGACCCAATTAGAAAACAGGTGAGGAACAGCACACAAAAGCCGGTAGCCCACTCATAATGAACGTCAGTTTCATCATTCAGAAACTCGGGAGGGAAATTCACAACTAATCGTGGGCATTTTTTTTGAAGTAATATAAAACAGCGAGCACAGAACTCACCCCTGCCTTTAGTTCCTCGTTTTCACATTCCCCATTGATGTCATTATGGAGGCCGTTCACAGCAGCGGTCACAACACTGTTCTCCTCATAACCAGTCATAGGGTAGATGTCCCCGAACTTACTGGACAACGGAGGCACTTCGTCATCATCACTAATACTAAAAGAAGAGGGAAATGAGTAGTGGTGTTAGCGGAAAGTGACAGAGGGGGGAATTATTGTTTATAGGAAGCGGTGTGCAGTTATGATCTGTATGAACTGTGCCTAGATGAGTCGTTACAAACCTTAAAAACAACCATTTTTTGATGGGACAGTGACCGGCTAACTTACAAAGTGTTGGGATCTCCTTCGGGCAGAATGAGCCTCGGATGCTGCTGAATGGTGATGGGAGAACTGGAGTTGGAGCCAGAGGCTGAGCTGCCGGAGGAGAGGCTGGGAGGGTGCACCTCTGCCAGGTAGTCGCGGGGAGGCTCCCCTTGCAGGGGCAGCTTGATGTGGAGGTCCTCGGCGATGGGAGAGTCCATGATGCCACAGGTCAGGATGTGGGAGAGACTACAGTCATCACACGTGCACCTGTTGGGAGTCAGTAGAACACGATCTTAATACTGCAATACTTATGACAGTATTTTCTTAATATTTGTTATTAAGTATTCACGTTGATATTCACGCTTCACAGGGGACACAGCTCAAAGATTATGTGAGAGGGCCCTAGCTCTTAATGGTGGAGAAACGCTGGCTGTTGGAAGTGACGTGATCTCAGTCCAGACAAACCAACGAGTCGTGGAAACTCACCTTCTTCGATAATTGCAGTTTGGGCAGTCTGGAATACTCAGACGAGATGAGAGCATTCTCATCGTGTCTGTGAAGTTGTGTTCTCCGGTGGGGGGCTTCTTACTGTTGGGCAACTACAAAGAGAACACAATTTAAAAAAAAACTGCTCTGAGGCGCAGAACTACCCATTTAAAATCTGCCACGACGGCTCCGTAATATTGTCGTGTACCTGTTCTTCTATAAATCTTCTCTGCTTAAAGAACTCCCAGTCCTCCTTCAGCATTCGCTGCTTCGTCTTCAAAGTCTGGAAATGGGCAGATAATTAGAAGAGCGTGAACTTCCAGACATGAAAGAAATTACAACTCGACTGTGTTCAGATGTCATCCTCAAGTCTCTTACGTTTTTGCTTATCAAAGACTTGTGTGGCTCTGTTCTTTGGTTGGTGAGACTCTGACCCTCCACCTTAAAAAGCAGCTGCAAAAGAGTCACATCCTCAGAGCGTTAATTACGCCATGTCCACAAAGTACCACCTTTTTATAAAAGTACTGTTATTTCCTGTATCAAATGTGTTGTCTGTCTAGGATGTGTATACCTGTTCATCTACGTAGTCATCAATCCTCTTCTCACACTCCTGCCATTCAGTAGCCACCGAAGCCATCTCCTGCTGCAGCTGATGGTAGCTTTCTAACAAGGTCCTGTACATATCTTCATTGTATGAATCGTGGGAGGCTGTGCCATGTCTAAAAAAAAAAAGAGGCAGAATAAGACAAAGACACTTGTATGGTTTAATGGACGAGAGACGTGTAGAATTTGTGTTCACAAAGGTCAACTGTTCATTTGAAAAGTAAACTTCTGAAACACATCGGTCCAATTTGGGGTCAAGAATATCAGAGTACGTGAAAGTGATGGATGAGTAACTATATCTTTCATTACACTAGTACGACTATATCTTACTTCAGCTGTGCAACCAGTGCAGGTAAACTGCTGTGCAAGATCGGTTCAGAGAACACAAGATTCTCAAAAAGGTGCTTGTTGTGCAGCTCCCACGTCACCTGGAATTTCTGAAGGTGCTCATTTTCCTGAGGAGAAAAAAACATTTCGAATCATTCAGTCAGCAACTAAAAGGCTATGCATTGCCTGTGATGCCACCTGCAGGACAGCCATCTCTGTATAGCTGCAGCGACACAAAAGACAAACTGACCAGGGTGAGCAGGAAGCTGCTGATGGTGCGTGCAGCTTGACAGAGGGCGTTGTACTCCTCCAGCAGCAGGGAAATGAACTGGTAGGCCTGAGGAGGACCCAGGGCTGCAGCCACAGTCCCCGCTGGTCCTGTAGTCTTGGGTCCTGTAGATAGGTGCTTCAGTAGCCGCACCTTCATTTCCAAGACGTATTCACGCGCCTGCTGCTCCAACCGTTGATACAGCTGGTAAGGGTCCTTCTCACAGAGTCTACCGGGGAGGGGGGAAATAAAAGCAATTAAATGAGACCGGATTAGTGTGACTCGCCAAATGTGGACCGTGGGTGTAAGCTCGCCACTGGCCGAGTATTTCACGGGGCATTCTCCTCCCCCTCCGGCTATTCTGCGCCATCCTTTTTTGCAAGGGCAACTTCGCTGCATCCTGTGCTTAACGCCGCCTTAAAGTCGATGGGGTTAGTTTTAAGAAATGACTAATCAAGCGTCTTTTCCCCCCGATACCAGAATGATGGGTGCAACCACACCTGTCTTAGCAAGATACGTCTTGCTATGTGAGGTTCAGACTGGACAGGTTGGCGTAAATGAAAACTCTTACTAAGACTCTCAAAACTACGACCACATAAAACTGGTTCTGGTTCCTTAATCTCCCCCTGGTTTACAGTTTAAAATGTTCCCCCAGTGAGTCATGGCACAGCCGAAGGTCCCGTTTCAACAGGAAGTACGTCATATCAAGGAAATAAAGATGAGATTTTAAGGGGCTTTTAATCTGACCGATACTTGAGATGGAAGTAGTTTCAACTTGTTGACATCATTCCTTTCAAAGGCTGTCAGGCCTGATTGTTCTTACAAAAGGCTTATTTAATGCATCCACAGTTCAATAGCGGCCCCTAGTGGACAAACACCTAAAAGAGTCGTTTTACCTATCGACAAGCTCCTTCATGCCCTCCTTGTCTCTCTCTAGGGGCTGGTCATGGTCATCTGCTAATGGTGTTCCTGTCTGACGGTAGATGCAGCGCACCAGGTAGCGAACCTCCGACCAGTGGTTCTGTAGCTGCTGTGACTCCCTCTCTGATTCAGCAGAGATCTCCCTGTTATTTAGGACATGAATTCATTAAGAACTTTAAAAAAATAAAGATTTAACAGTGAATTAGAATTGAATTCCCTTTTCGAATGGCAATCACTCTGAACCGACCGTCTCTCGTTGCAGGCGTCACAGCTGCACACTGTATCAGCGGGCATTGGTGCGGTGAGGTCCGGGGCAGGGAGCATGGGTAGTGTCGGCACAGCAGTGGTCAGTCGGTCCCCTGTGGCTGCCTCCTGGGCCAGGTTTCCGTTACCCACGGGCATGTGCAAAAGGAAGTCCTGGCTCTGTAGGGAAACATCACAAACGGCACACTGAAGACACAGAACGGTTTTGATGCTCTTTCCTCGAGATGCAAGTGAGCAAAGTTTGTCAATGGTCAGTGGTCACTTTCGCCTCATGTTCTCCATGTCACAGCTTGGGTTCTCTCCGGGTTCTCTGGCTTCCTCCCCCAGTCCAAAGACATGCATCTGAAATTAATCGATGACTCTAAATTGCCCGGAGGTGTGAATGTGACCGACCTTCGCCCAATATCAGCTGGGAATCGGCTCAAGCCCCCCCCACCCCCCCCGAACATGATAAGCAGCTTAAGATAATGGAGGTTTTGATGTCTTAAGTCCAAAACATGCTGCAACAACACATCATATGACTAAAACAGTAACTGTTAGCATAGCATAATGTGTAATATCTGGATGAAGATGGAACGTCACAGAGGTCTGGACATTGAATACCTCAGTATTATCTTTCCTCCTTGTTCACTACGGCAGCTACAAAGAAGAAAGATGTTCTGTGAGCCGACAACAGAAGAAGTCACAGGAGCTGGGATCGGCCAATCCAAGGAGAGAGTGTTGCACCCCAACAGGAACGTCATGGGGTAAGTGTTTCTTACTTGAATCCCTTATTAAGATACACACCTATGTAACTACGATAGGAGCCGGGCTGGGCTGGTCTAATCATTGACAAGCTGCTGGAGCTAGAATGTTACATTTCTGAACTTTCTGCAGCTGCTTCACAGTAAAAGCTTTCCAGTGGTTTGGCTCCGTTTACTACAGCGCCATGATATTTAAGAGTCAGCATCAACCCCACTGCTGTGAGGATGCAGAGGAACAATACATTAATGAGGAAACCAAACCCAAGCCGGACAGCCAAGGCACACCCACAACAAGGAAACCCACCGCTCTGACATACCCGACAGCCTTAATATAAAGCCTTATCGTATAGTATATGAACCAGATCAACAATGCAACAGCTACAACCGCTCGAGGTACTCAATACGGTTTTGAGTTATACAACTTTGACAAGTGTTAAGAATTGACTTCCATATGTACAAGTGTAAACTTAGTATAACTTTGAATCACAGGTCAGTAAGGCAGTGTGTGTCTTTGAGCCCATGTGTCATTGTAGTAAAGTGCACCTAACACGCACGTGTTACTTTTGAAATTCTGCTACAATATGAAACTCCCGATTTCTTTGGCCGTTTTGGATTTCACATTTTTTGTTTCCTAATCTAAGTATGTGCTTGAGTAATGATTCAGGAACTTCCCAGAACATGTCATCAATGTGCAAACAGCAAAATGATGCAGAATGTACCTCTGTGTGAATACAATAATTGTAGTCGATGACAGAGATGACTACCGTACACATTATTTCTGATTGACAAGAGTTGACTTGAGGCTCAGGTCACACAACCAAAATGTAGCGAACACACAGCAGAAATATGTAAACAGTGACGACAATCAGCCTTTGGCTCTGCTAAAACATTAATAATGGAATATGAAACTACTGCTTAGTATACAACAAATAAATGCTCATAATTTGCACTTAATCAAAGCAGACAGGTCAAAACTATTCAATGTTTAATTACAAGATGTTTCCACTTCTATATTGGTGTTGTCCTGACAAAGACACAAGCTGAGCACATAGCCAGGCTGTCTAACATAAAGAAGCTCTTTATATGAAGAGGCGTCTCAGACATCGTTCATACAATATAGGCCAGAGAGCATAATTACAGTCATGCTCTGATGTGTAAAGCAAATCCAACTACAAAGTGTTAACAAAGGTTACGGTTACACATACTGAAAAGAATATAGTCGTTGTTGATCCACTGCATTGTCCTTTGTTTTAAGAACTTGACAGAATTAGCATTTTATGGCCTAGTTACTATTATCTAGCTATAGCTCAAAGTGAAGCAAAGTCAAAATATGAAATTAGAGTATGTTTGTAACGTTTTTAACAGCAACAGCTGTTATTTCTGGTTGCTCTGCTTTTCTGGCAAAGAAACGGATGTGAACGCGAGAGCTGCACCATCCCCTGAACGACTGGCTGCAGCTGTGCGAGTTAAACGGCAGATGTATCACTGCTCAGACGGATGATGTTTGAATGATTCCACAGTCTCCAAAGAAACTACAGGACCTGCAGTTTTTACCTCACTAGACCCGCAAACGTTTTGCCCGTCACCTTTGAACTTCCAACACCTTCAAAACTCTCTCTACCCGGGTGTCTTACCCCCAAAGACTGCTCCAGAGCAGTGTGTCGGTCCTCCTTCTCCACTGTGCGCCTGCAGTCGGAGCACACCCACAGAGGCAGCTGGAGGGCGCTGGGTGTCTTGTTGGGCTGCGCCGTACCGTTCTGGCCCGCGATCCCTGCCTCTGGAGGCACACAACTGTCTTTGCGCTCACATCGGCATAAGAGGCAGCTATCGCCGGCCGTGTAGGGAGCCCGCTGGTTCAAGCCGAACGTGAACGGGGTCTGTGGGGAGTATTTAGTAGGAGGAAGAATAAATCAGCCACATAAGCATTCACATCAATATTAATTTTAATATTTAATTATAATAGAATTTTCAAAAAAACATGTAAATCATTTAAATCAATATGGACTGTCAAACTAAAGCCTTTCTTTGAAAAATAATGTGCAAATTGAAATAAAAATGTCTCCAGGATGAACCAGTCTGCAATACAGTACGTCTACTAGATATCAAGGCAGGTCACACTCTCCTCCTTTGTAAGGCATTGCATTCTGGGTACACCAGCTGTGTAAACCGCCATTAAAACACTGAACCTTTTTCTTCATGTGCAGCCTCCTCAGTGAGTGAACCACAGCGTGGCACAAACACATAATTACCAGTCAGAAGTTTCAATTAATGATCTCCACATTGGTGCAGTTTGTCAGAGAGCAAAATGCCTTTGGGGGTTTAAAAAAAAGAAAAGAGTTGCTTTGCATCTATTTCAGCAACAGTTTATAGGTGTACCAGGAGTTTCCAGGAGTTTCTCAATCTGTGGGAGTTGTGGGTTACTCAGCTTGATTCACTCCTCCAGCAGTGGTATTTTCTGGGGATTTCTTATCTTGACTGTATATTTTGGTAAACTGCAATGGCCAAACGGGGCGTAAGAACTAAAATAACCTGGTTCAATCCAGTATAATTGTGTCACAATTGAATACATTTTTAATAAAACAACAAAGCAATGTTCCTCACATTTTTACTTTAAATTTATTAAGTATTATAATTGAGATGTATAGAGTAATTTCTTGTCAGCATAACAAAGGCAGTGTTAGCAAGATAACAAAAACACAATATAAAAAATAAATAAAAGGAAAAGCTATTTTGTACACGCGCAGGGTGCATTATTGGATTTGTTGCATGTGCTGAATAAAATATATTGTTCTTAACAATACACGCAAAACACATTGTTACAGCCTGAATGATTACTCAATACATCGATGCACAAAAGCAGTACAACATGTTCAGTAACATACATGTCAATAATTTTGTTCGAGCCGTCAATGAGATTAGTTTAGTTTTGAAAGAACATTTTGGCTTTTTGACAAGAGACTTTACCGGGATATGGGCACAGTCCCTCATATGCGGTACGGCATACATTCAAACAGCACTCATTTGGATATAATATCGTCAATAATCGTCCCGATGCTGTGACATTCAGCTTTAGCTGGTTATCTATGTTTGTGAATATTGATTTCACTGTCCAAGATCTTAACGACAGGACAATATGAAGTTTGGTTTAGGTCAAATTTTTCATTCAAGACAATGTTTCAATGACAGTCACTTTACATATGGCTAGATGCTAATATAGTGCTGATAACGCATATGCAGCTGTCAAAAAAAGTGCTGCAGAGCCTGAAATCACTGCTGTAATGGATCACTTAGGGCGGGCTGTCACAAAACGATGAGACCGGTTCCCGTCACGTTCCAGATGTGTAGTGCAAATACAGATGTTGAACCATCTTGATGTCATGCTGTGGCAGAGCGCACAACCGTTTGGTGCCCCATCAGAATTTACTATTCTTGATATTTGTGACAGTTATGTCACTTCAGACACTAAACGTTTAAAATTGTATGTGTAAAGGCAAATAAACAAAGAGCAACGTAAGCCTTCTTGTAGTGCGCTTCCTCTTCCAGTGTGCCTAAAGTTCTGGCATAAAGGTGTACATTTTTGATAAATCTAACTGTGGCTTTAGATATACTTCTGAAACACCTGATGTGAACTTACCTGAAGGACCCCGGAGAAGTCAGCATTCACTGGTCCTTCCGTAAACTGTGGTGTAACACTGTTGCTTACCTGAGGGATACAAACAGCTCAATGTTTACATAGAAGTGACACGCTTGATTAATCAGAGTTAGTGCACCTGTAATTATTACATTGTGACGCCTAGATTACAGTTTACAATCTTCTAAAATGTGTTAAGTGACACCGTCAGGCCTGCTCAGGAAAGACACAGACTACAATATAAACAATATGTCCATAGCCGATGTTCAGGCCCCACTTGTATCTAGTAATATCTACTTTATGGTTTCTTAGCTCTTTTGGCAATTTGTGTAAAAACGTATCGACTTAATTGACCCCAAAACTAACCAATTAACTTTTGAATCTACATCTTGAAGTTTAACTTTGAAACACAGGTCAGTTACAAAGAAATTAGCTAACATCTTATGGTGTCACTGTAACTTAAGGTTTTTTGTGCTTACTTTTGTGCCAATGGCATAAAATTAAGCTACTTTAGATATCTGCAGGCGGTTAGTTTGTTTAGCGTGTTATTTGGTGAATATAACCAGGTTAAATTATTTATAAAGCAAGAAAAGTGGAAGGTCAGCTCGTACACATCGAGGCCCGACGAGGTTGAAGTTGTTAGTACTCTTCACTGTTAGCATTAGCTAGCATTCATGTTTATCGGCGTAAAAGCAGCCTTATGGTCCAACTGTGTTGAACCTTATGGTTCTCCTAAATCTTTCGTTTAGCCCATGCAATCTCCACCCAACGTACCTGGACTGCATTTGCTAATAAATAACGCTTCTTGGTGACTTAAGTTGTTGTCGATTCAGCTGTGATATCTTAACTTGAGCTAACGATGGTAGTCACAGCGTTCGACACCAGTAGCCTAACGCTAATGTTTACGACAGTGTAATACCATATACCGAGGCCGGTTTGACTACACGGCTAGACGACTTGCTAGCTGGCACTGCACACCACAAAGCACAACAACCAGCATTAGCGGTAATTAAGCCAGTTAATGTCCAGCTACGCATACGTTAGTTCGCTAGCTGCCCTCCTCGCATCAGTGTCGGGCCCAAATCAGATGTGTGTCGTTGATAGCGCTGCTAGCTAGTCACCCCGTTTTTGACATCCACCGGTTTACAACGCGTGACACTCTTACCTCTCCGTTTATGCCCGTGATGGACCCGATATTCCCGTTGCCCGTATTGCCAGTTGTTAAGAAACTGACGACAGAGGCAGGTGTTGCTGTTCCCGCACAGCCAAGGGCCGAGGCAACCCCGGCCTTGCCACCGCTGGTGTTGCAGACAGCACTGCAAATACTGCCACCGCCCCGCTTGTTCTTCCTGCGCTTAGCCCCTCGTTTAGCATCGGTTGGACTCATTTTTTTTCCACAAAAGAAGCGAGACAACGTGCCGTCCACACTTGGCAGGGTCTCGAGTGGAATGCCTGACGCGATCACTCTGGTATAAGTCCGGGATAGCGATTTAGAGACTCCCCAAAACGACTAGACACTCAGTTCCATCAAAGTGCAAAACCCGACTTCATAGATTCCAATATGGCCTCTAGCTGTGCTGCCTCAACTTGGCAGTTTGCGTTGCAACGCAACTGTGCGTTCCACCTACCCGAGGCTTCTGGGAAATGGAGTTTGTTGTGTATTATCACATTGTAACAAGCTACAGTGGAAGAAGGTGTACCGTTGTAGCTGAGATACACATTTTTTGAGCAAGACTTAACCAGCACATTAGCCTGTTCATTGTCGTGTTTTACCCAAAATGTGGTCATTTTAAAATTAATGAATGAATAAAATGAATTTAACTTATTTTAGACCTTGGACACAAACTGCAAGTAGCATGTTTTAACAGCAGGGGGAGAGCGCATGCAGCGATGTGCAAACGATGCGGTCTCTGCTTCAGATGACAGCCGAGGGCCCGCACATTGGGTCAGTCTTTCCGGGATTCAAACAGCAAGCCTAGTCTTAAGCAGAGTCGAGGACCATCGACGGTACATTGGTAGTATATCTATGCAACGTTCGCATTAGCATCAGGCACACTGCCTTTCAAAAAAGACGTCCAGTAAAGTACCGAGGATCTCAGTGAACGACGGCTAACCGTTCGCAGCTAAACAGTTAGCCACACGACCGCAGACAGGTGAGTTAACGTTAATGTTGACCAAAAGTTTTGAGCATCGCCATTCCCTTATAGAGTTGCACATCTTGTCAAAATAGTATTATAACGGCCATTTAAAGTGCCTTTATTTAAGTTTAGTATAGGTTCGTTGTCTGCTGTTTAGCTCGGTTAGTTAGCAAACACGTCAGCTGCTCTGATACACGTTAACTAGAATTAGTGGACATCCTAAAGCTAAACTACCGTAATGTCTGTCGGGTGTTTTGCTTTCCGAATAACTGTAACCTTGCAATATAACAATGGCACTTCCTCATATGATGTGTCGTTACCAGCATTTATAAGTACTTTATTACTTTAGGACGCCCTTGCTAGTCACGTGACTGTGTGCCGCAACAGGTAGGCTAATTGTGCCACCAGCTGCGCAGTTTTGACTGTCTAACTGTGCGAGTAATGGCATCCAATGTCGTTTCTTCATTAAAGTACCCAACCTGACTTAGTAATGGACATATAAATGGCTCATATCTTCCTGCTGGGAGCTGAAACCCTGGAAATGCACACCTTAGCATTGCCTTGCCAGCACTAAGCTCTCATGTGTGTATCTGTATCCAAGGCGAAGGTTGCTTTAGTGTTTTCAAGCTGATATGTGATTGTTTTTATATGTGTTATGGATGAAGGCCAGATCAAGTAGTCTATATTTGTAAATCACAAACTAAGGCAAGTTACAAAGTGATACAAATGGTGTTAGATGGAAATAAGTCTTTGCTTGGTTTGCAGGACATGAGCCAAAATGATCAGTCTATCATCTGTCCGTGGTAACAATTAAGGCTATCTATACTACATACCTTCACTCACAATAATGCATTTAATATTTGTCTTGTGTTGTACGAAATTAGCAAGGAGATATGTCATTTCCAGCTACCGTCTAAAAATAGCATGGCAGGAATAGTAGAAACCTGTTTTACCAGTCCTGGGCTATTAATTTTACATCCAGATGCTTAGAAAAAAACAGTAGTAGCAGTAAATGTTATTAAACAATCCAAATAAATAAACCAATAAATAATAACATTCACATCCAGGTACAAACTGTGAGTTGGTTTGTTTTGCACACCTTTTATTGTACTGTTTTGGTGCTACTACAAGCTGTCAGATGGCTCGATAGGACCTGTTTATACCCTTCTATCTGTCTGTTTTCAGGTATGTCTGAAGTTAGTCTTAAGGCTGAATCCGGGAAGACCTCAGCCGAGGACTCTCAGATGGATTGTGAGGGGGCTGAAAAATCGGAAGAGAGTTTGAGTGAGGATGAAAAACAGGAGAGTGTAGACGACAGTAGGCGAAGAGATGACACAGACGATGTGCTGTACGACGTTGATATTGACAGCGCTGAAGAAAATGCAGGAAACGGCGACGAGGCCGTTCTGGAGGAGGATGAGGGCATTCAGAGGGAGAGTGCAGTGACGTGCAGTGACAGCGATGCTGCGCACGTGTCTGACAGTGTAGAAGATGAGGGACAGGAGACAAATCGTCACGTTGAAAGCGCTGAAACACCCGAGGAAAGTGGAGATTCTCACACTGAAACAAAGGTGATGTTTACCGTCACTTAAGCGCTTCCTTACTGTGCTCTTGTTCATGTTGCTTCTCCAATCTTTACTTGCTGTGATGGTGGTGGTCTCTTTCCTATATATATAATACAATCATCAGAGGCCTCAACATATTTGCATCGCCCCGGTAGAGGTGTCTCAGATTTGATTGTGCTTTGCTGGAGGTTTTAGGAATGTATAGCTGGTGTAGCTGTCGCTCTGTGTTGATGGTGCCGTTGGTGGCTTTCTTTCTGTTTACTCGTGTGCTTCTCTGTGAGGTGCCTTTTCGTGTTTGGGGACGATCAAGGCCTCGTACATTTCCTCTGCTTTGTGTAAATGCTGGCTTATCTCAAAGTGATTGTTGAGATGGATTCATTGTTCTTTATTACCATGCAATCTCTATGTATACTATTATGAAGTACAAGTCAGTAAGTATACACTTCTCTACATTTTGCCTTGTTTTCTTGGACAGTGACTCTGTGTACATGAATGTGTAAATGACACCATTTCCTCACAATGGTTCCCTGTTTGTAAGTTGGCTACATTGAGCTCTTAAATTCTACATATCGTCAAACACATGACTGGGTAAGTGAAACAGATTTTGGGTCCTGACTGCACATTCTCTGGCAGTCCCACAATTCTTGTGTTGCTGGAATGTGTGACTCCTCGCGCTGTTGATTCACGTTTTGGGGTTAAGTGCCAGTGTTGCACGTCAGATTGCAAGAATTTAAAATCATCTTCTGTTTTTGTGAAGCCTCTTCATTTAGTAGCCTTAACTGCATCACAGTGGTAACCCAGAATTGTCAGGTCTCATGTTAAGATACATTTTCCGTCCTGTGTGCAGGCAGACCCGGCATTGTGAACGTGACACAGCCGTGTTGGCTGTGTCACGTTCGTCTTGTACTGTGAGAGGCAAGCCATGATTCTTTCCTCTTCAGCTGACCCAGCTAATTGGGACAATTAGGATATTGTTGTTATCCCTTCCTCCCACGTCAGTTTAGCTTGTATCCAGGAGACTGAGCTGTAGGGAACGGCACACGATGACTTGCCATATATAATGCCTTTTCATATGCCTGATTGATTTGCAGCCACTTTGCTCCAGCAGGCTGACATTTATTCACTAACTTTCTTGCAGAGTGTTTGCAGATGTTGGGTTGGGTCGTATTGGCTTTGAGACCCCTGGTCATACCCGGCTGAATCGGTTATAATGCAGTATAAGAAGCATCTTGAATTCAGATAGTTCTGCAACAACCGCAGCTAAATAATAAGAAAACAAACGGTGCTTGTCAGCAAATGTTGTTACAATCTGTCTTAATTTACACCCCGTTTTAGAAATGCATGCAATCGGAGATGTGTCTCTCCCAGACAACCTGTTTCAACTTGATGTCGGAGGATTATCAGGCAGGAGTCTGGTTTATCTGCAGTAGGTTGCTTGACAAGCCTACCGGTGCATGTCTGTGCTGATCTGCCTGCATGCGGGCGTCATATGGCCTTTAAGTATTTATGTGTCTGTCACATGACACACAGTCTTTGTTACAAATGCCAACATGAACACTTTGGTCTTTTTTTAATATGTTATATTCTGGTTGAGCATGTAGGACTTCTTTGGTTCTGGCTTTAGTAGAGGTGGGTTTGACTTCCAGAGAGCAGGATTTCCTAACGCACCAGGTTCTTTACATAAGATTTAACCCATACAGTATCAGATGACACGTTGTGATAAAGGTCACTTCCTGCCAGTCAGCTTATGGTCATATACTACTTTATTTTAGTAAAGGACCTCACATTTAAATCTTCGTCGCTTTAAGCATTCTTTAATAGAACGAGCTAGAATACAATATAATGACTCGGTACTTTAGGGAATTGTTGCTGTCAGTAAATACATAATTTTAGCTTTGATATGAAAAGTGTTATTAATATAAGTCCATGATTTAAACTCACCTTTTTTGCTCACACAGTGAAGCCAGTCAGTCAGTTTGGATGAGTCCTAGATCTCGTTACCATGCGGTCTGGTAGCTATTTGCATTATTTAAGACCCTTGTCAAGGTCCACCTATAGCTGAAGGAGCTTGTTCAAAGATGAACATTCCGATTTATTGCTTTATAATACATTGTTTCTGTGTTGGCCTCTTTTCCAGGCGTGTCATTAATCCACATTAACCAGCTTTACCCGACCAGAGCTCTCGCATGTAAAGCGTTTACATTGTTCGGTCAGTGTCCTGGTTCCTAAGTCCACAGTGATGAGGCCATAAATTGTACTAAAACTAACACAGCTGCATCTTCAGCCTGCATCTTACAGACATCTAGTTTATTATAGGCTGAACAAAACTGATGTTGCCCCCGTGTCATTTTTATCCACAGGCACAAATTAGGAGGAACCATGATTTGTACGTTTTCATGAAAGATTATAGCAGCTCTTTCCTTGTGTTTGGTAATTATAGTCGACGTCAAGGAGAATTTTGTTCCATGCGTGTTTGCTGCATCACAGGATCTTTCTGAGTTTGACCACAAAATGGCCAGTTATAAAACATGACACACGGGGTTTAATGTGGCCTGAAGATATTGATGTCACTGTGAAACGGGAAAGTCTTGTACTTGCTAGGAAACACTGACGTGAACGTGGCAACGAGAAACCAGATATTGTCGGTCCAAAGCATTGCTTTGGAGAACAGCAGATGTTAAGAGATAACGGCTTGATTCCCTTTTTTTTTTTTTTTTGCATGGGTGGAGCCGTTATGCACTAAACCTTTTATGACGCATTATGTCAATACTAAATGTATGCATTTAGTATGCATGTAAAGAGTGACGATGGTGTAATGCTCTCTGTAACGTATTCCATCCGGCAGTGTTTAGTAATTAAACAGAAACAGTGTTGTAAAATAGGGGAGTGTCGAAAATTGATGCTAGTTGTTGCACAAGAACCTCAGCGATCCTGCTAAATGCTGTAATGCTGCAACATAACTCACTGAGCTCTTCATTCTGTCCTGAAAATTGATGACCGAAATCATAGAAAGAGGGCGTATTTACCTGAATACAGGCATGTTTATTGCAAACATTTTCTTGGGGTGGCACAGTGTAGCTGAAATCAGTGTCAATTTTTGTATTGTATGTGTTTAACTTTCAAATTGTTGTCACCAATGTGTTTGCCCAGATATCCCTCTCAATCCTGTCATCACTATATGGAACCCACAACTTTTATCATCAATGTTGAGCTGCTGATTTCCACCATGGCCGTGTCCACAAGATGGCAGCCCACAACTATTGTGTCCTCTTTTCTTAGCGGCGGTCTCTCTCTTTGAAGTTGTTTGGGAAAGCTTTCGAAGAATAACCGGCTTCATTTCGCCCTCTTCGTTACAGGAAGCCACAATGACTGAAGAGTCCCACAGAAGCTCAGCCGCTGAGATCCCAGTCACCAGCAATGGAGACCTGGATCAGAGCCCTGAGACCCTGTTCCAGAGGGTAAGGGCTCCGCTTTGAGAACAGCATCTCTCCACACTGTGTAATTGTCAATATGAGTTTAAACAAAACTTTGACGAGGTCTTCAAAGTCCTTTCTTTGAAAGATTGTGTTTGTATAAACAACATAACCCTTGTTAGGATGTCTGTCAGGTTTAATATCTGTCATCTTTTATTAAATTAACTCTGCTCTTGGATGAAGATGAACAGTGCAAACAAATATGTATAATTTATGTCTTTGGCATTGAATGCTAAATAGTAGGGCTGCAACAATTATTTTTCAATGAATCATTATCTCAATAAATCTGTTTAAATCATGTCTATGAAATATCAGAACACTTCATAAAGTTTGCAAATATACTCATGCAATTAACCGATTACCAAAATAGTTGCAGATTCATTTTTGTCAACCAAATTTGAAAGGAAATTCAAAACAAATCGTTGCAGATCTACAAAATGGCTTTCGTTCTGTGAAGCAGGGACAATCTCAGACACTCCAGGTCAGATCCTGCTGCAGTGAAGTGCTTTAGTCGGAGACCTCGGGGTGCCCGCTCGTCCTCATCCATCTGACTGAGCAGGCAGTGCGTCCAGATGGCCTGCTGTTTACCTCTAATGGCTCCACAGTCACACTGTGCAGCTTCAAGATGTTAAATCAGCCACTGAATGTATAAATGCAGACACAGGTTTATCGACGGCGCACCGTACAGCTGCCGCTCGCTACTTTAGGTTTGCAGTGAGTTAACTTAATAATAATAATAATACAATTATATTTACGGTTAAGGGGAAAGCACAGACATCACTTATTCAAAGTGCGGCTGAACAATGAGTAAAGGTTAGCAGACGGGAGAGAGCAGGTGTTTGGAGAGCATGTTTATTCATTTTTTACTAAAGTAAACATACAATAAAAGCCTTTCAGAGAGATGATTGAGGCTTGTATTGATAAGCTGATCTAAATCTATTGTACTTATTTGTGTGTAAATTTCAAATGTTTGGTGACACACATACAGAAAGTACATGAAGTTCCCTGTCAGCTAGGATCCACTAAACCTGTTCATATAAACCCTGTTTTTTCTCTCTCACAGGACTCTTACCCCAGTGGCCCTGGGGCCCTAAACCTTTCAGAGTCCTGTGTCACCTCCAGCAACTTTGCTTCAACAACAGAAGGCATCATTGAATCAGGACCGTACAAAGGTAAAACGTCTCTCCTTTTTTGTGTGTGCACCGTTTCCTCACTCACCGTTTAACTGATTGCTTTGCAGCATTCTGTGTTTACAGGCGATCTTTCTCTCACAGTGCTCCACTTTTTGGGTTTTAATCTCAGTGAAATCTGAAAGGCAGACATTTGAATCTGTAAAGGTGAACATCCAATTGAATTTAATGAGTTTCCTCTGATCTCCACGTTGTAACCCTCCTCTCCTTTTCATCGTCATGCCCTTGTTGCAAATGCAAATCTCCCCATAGAGCGGGGAGCTGTTGTAGCCCGTCTGCCACCATGTTGCCATGGCTATTTTCCATGTTATTGACACTGGTTGAGGTAGGCTTTTGTTCATTCAACACGTTCATCCTGCGACATTGGAGAGAGCCACCGCGATAAGAAAAACACGCACAGGAAACCAACAATCGATGAGAAGTTCCCCCTTTTACGCTTGTGTAGGCTGGATGGTGACATACTAATGAATCATGACTCTGAATATCTCCCAGGGTCAGCAAGCCTGCCCACGTCTCCCGTGACACCTGTAGCTCCCAGCTCGGCTGTCGCTAGCCGCCTGGCGCGCTCTGCCAGCGATAGTCAGGCTGAGAAAGGTACCACCAGCGAAAGGAGTATGAATCAGATGATACTGAATCGTCGCCATTTGCACACTGAATTAACCGCAGGCCTGTCGTGCCTTTTCTTGGTTTTCACCAGTTTCTTACCTGCTCCTTGTTTCCCCACAGGCTGCACTCCATTCAGAATCAGACCTTTCTTCTTCTCCTTTCTTGTTTATTGGCTCTCCAGTTTTTGTCTTTGCATAAGTCTGGGCTAACTGAAGTAGTTTTCTGCTTTGCCGTGGCTAATGAAATGCCTTGTACACGCCCCTTAGAGTCATTTTCTCAGGATTTCTAGGTCTGATGAAACCTCTTGATGCCTAAAGCATTTGCTTGGCTGGGAACACAACTGCTTTCACACTTAATCGCAGCGGGTTTTCCTGCTTGTAACCTTTGTCCTTGCAAAAGTTCGCACCCATAGTCTCCCCTAGTCTCTCACTATGGAGTCCCGAAAGTGACAAATATAGTAAAAGGTTGTCGGACTAGTAAAAGATAGAACAGAATACATCAATAGATCATTTTTTTGAATAGTTTTTTTACACTCTGACTTTACCCCTCATTCAGTTGGTGGGGACAAAAATCCTTTACCACCAATTGGTTAATAAAATAAAAAAAACATTTAAAGGGACAGTGTGTAGGATTTGGTGGCATCTAACAGTGTGCTTGCAGATTGCAACCACATAAACGTGAAAGGCTCTCGAGCCAGTGTTTGGTTTGTCCATTCTGGGCTACTGTAGAAACATGGCGCACTCCGTAAAGAGGAACCGCTCCCTGTGTAGATATGAAGGTGATTATACACTAAGGAAAACATAGTTATGAATATTATATTACATTTCCGCTAATGGATCCCCCGTAATGCTACACACAGGCCCTTCAACTAACAATAGTATGATTATTTCAACTATATTTTTTACTTATCTGACATCCTTTTATCTATATTTTGTCAGTTTCTGCGCTCAATATCTTCCAGCATTTCCCCTCTTGTGCCCAAACCACAATAAAGCACTTTTCATCCCTTTTACTGTGACTGTTTTCTGAAAATGGTAAGTCATGACTAATTGTATTTTAATGTTCATTGTGATTTTAATAACCACAGCGTCCTCCTAATGCCTTAACTATAGTGTTGACGTTTCAGTGTTAACATGACAATCTCATCACGCTGTTTGATGATTGTAACACTTTAAATTGTACTTCCCTTCATTTTCACCACAGCTCTCCAGCCTGCAAACCCAATAACTTAATCACCCACTAAGTGAATGACTTTTAATTGTCCAGGCACGATGAATACACAGCCAAAGAGTGACGCGGTGGTCCTTTCAGATGACTTAAAGAGCCCAGCCATGGAAAAACTGGACCTAGTGAGGAAGTGGAGCATCAACACATATAAAGTAATCCTCTCTGTCCTTGATTTATTCTGTCATGTCCCTCCTCACCCTGCGTCTTCTCTCAGCTCTCAATCTGTGTCTTCTCTCTGTTCATTAGGGTGTTGGCAGAAAAAGTGAACTATGCCCCAAACTGAAAAACACAAATTGTTGATATCCTTTGCTTGTTTTAGACTTTGTTGTATAGCGACTCCCTCCCTCCAGTCACTCCTAATGTTTAAAAATGCTCTGTCCTCTGCAGTGTACCAGGCAGATCCTGTCGGAGAAGCTGGGTCGGGGCTCGCGGACCGTGGACCTGGAGCTGGAGGCTCAGATCGAAGTCCTCCGCGACAATAAGAGAAAGTACCAGAATGTAATCAAGCTGGCTCAGACTCTGTCCGGTCAGCTGTCCCAGATAATGCAGACGCAGAGGCAGCTGGGCGACGCCTTCGCCGACCTCAGCCTCAAGTCACCAGAACTGCACGTGAGTCCATATATTTCGATGCCTTGTAATCAATCAGAGTGGGTTGGATAAACGGGAAGAGGCGTGTTATCATCCTCGCCCAGTGTCCCGGCAACGAGTCGTAAAATAATGCCGAACGTGTATTGACTTGTGAGTCATCTACTCTGATCTCTTAGATTACTGTTTAACTTGTGATGCTTCAGTAGAATAGAATACAGATAGTGGCTTAAAAGGCAGTAAAGAGTCTTTCATAATTCAAGTTTGTGTCCTCCTCCACTTCCTCTGAGTCCTCCTAATTGTCTTAGATGATTTATCTTTATTGCTCCATTATTCAAATACCAAGTGCATTATGTACAAAATAATGACTCTACATCATAGAAATATACGTATGTATTTTGTATCTCAGACATTGGTGCTCTTTTGTGAATTTTGTGCTGTAGATTTAGTGTTGCAATTGCCGTTTTATTATGTTTTATTTAGTCTGCACATTCATTGATTTTTAGTTTTCATGCCTCTGCGACAGCATTATGTTTTTGGGTTGTCCATACGCCCGGTCCATTCTTGTGAACGCAAGTCTCTCGGCACACCAGAAGGGAATTTCTTCCAATTTTACACAAAGGGACTCAGTGACCCCAGAAAAAATGTTTGGTCAATTTCACACAAAAGTGATGACATTTTTTGACAGACATGGATGCAAACCTGTGGAGGAAAACAATATCACTTATGTATATATACAGTATATATATTTGTAAAATGTATAGTATGATGTTGGCACCACAGCGCCAAATAAGCAAAATTCACTAAAACTAGTTTGACTCTGTTCTTTAGGAGGAGTTTGGTTACAACGCTGACACCCAAAAGCTTTTGTCCAAAAACGGAGACACTCTGCTGGGTGCCATCAACTCCTTCATCTGCAGTGTGAACACACTCGTGGACAAAACAATTGAAGACACCCTGGTTAATATCAAACAGTATGAATTTGCCAGGTAGGTAATGCATGATCATGTGTGGGCACCATCTCCGAACTGCAAAATGTTATCCAACCGTTTGGAGAAAACGTTTCAGTCCTGGCTGGATCTTTTCTGAGATCAAAGACCTCCAGAGAAACTCTACGAAAACTCTCGAAATATTCTCAGCATAACATGTGAATGAATGCATATTAAAGCTGTCTGTTAAGGTATTCTTTCAAACAAACCAAATTCCTTTTCCCATTCAGTGTTGCTCACTACAACACATTTGAACATATCCTTGAGGTCTAATAAAGACCTTAAACATTTCAGGGTTTACTGCTGTCTCCTGTTGATGTCTAACAGTCTTGCCCCTATAATGATGTTCGTTTTGATTACCACACGTCTAGGGTTGAGTATGACGCGTACCGTACAGATCTGGAGGAGTTGAACCTGGGGCCACGTGACGCCACCACCATGCCCAAGATCGAGCTCTCCCAGCAGCAGTTCCAGATCCACCGCGAGAAGTACGAGAGGATGCGAAACGACGTCTCCGTCAAGCTGAAGTTCTTGGAAGAGAACAAGGTGGGGCTTCAGAGTTGTTCTGCTCGACGTACCTGCGCCCACATAATGGCTTTGCTCACCGTCTCTTTATTTCCTGTCCCCAAACAGGTGAAGGTATTGCATAACCAGCTCATCCTGTTCCACAATGCCATCGCTGCGTACTACGCCGGAAACCAACAGCAGCTGGAACAGACACTCAAGCAGTTCCACATCAAGTTGAAAATGCCAGGTGGGGACAGTCCATCTTGGCTGGAAGAGCACTAATCACTCCGTTTGAAGCCACAGCGGCTCAGTTTGACAGGAAATGTCAAAATCTACAGGACCCTCCCTTTCCCTTTTCAACTCGACTGTCACTGCATTTCAAACTTTCACAATTGTTAATCTTTTAACTCAATACGCAAAATGAAAAAAACAAAAAAAACACTCCTACAATCCTTTTACTCTTGTTGTTAAATCATCGTTTTCATCTTGCAGTGATTTGAAATCATAGGAAACGCACTTTTGAACTGTTTGATAAATCTGATGAACAGGAGTCGCTGCAGTAAAACACATTTAGAAACTGTAAATGGCCTTTTTGCAATCCAGCATATGAATGTTGTATCTCAGCACGGCGGACATGTTGGCTCTGTAAGGACCGCGTCGGGATCAAAACGACTGCCTGTTACACATCATTTGCAGAACTCTTATCAGTTGATAAATCTAATCAGGAAGCTTCAGGAGACTCTGAACATGAATTCTTTCATGATTTGATTTGACACCTGTTGTGATAAAACGGGGCAAAGCAGCATTCAGATTTATGGATCATGCATGCAAACTGGCCGGAAAACTCTGCTTTAAAGTGGTAGTTTGACATTTTAGGAAATGCACTTGTTTGCGTTCTTGCTGAGAGTTTGTTCAATATGAGACTACAGACGGCAGCCGCTTAGCTTAGCTTAGCTTAGCGTAAAGACTGAAAATGGTTAGCTGTCAGGGTAACCTGGCTCTCTCCAAAGGTGAACAAAATCCAGCCTACCAGCACCTCATAACCTCACTAATATAAAAAAACTAAGTGTAACAGGAGGTTATGTGCCTTAGGACAGAGCTAGGCTAACGGTTTCCCCCTGATTCCAGTCTTTATGCTAAGCTAAGCTAACCAGTTGCCGGCCGTAGCTTTATATTAAACGTACAAACATGAAAATGGTTTTGATCTTCTCGTCTAGCTCTCGACCTAAAAACAAATAAGAGTATTTCCCAAGATGTGAAACTATTTCTTTAACTTGATATGTTAGAATCCTATTGATGTCTGTTCACAACAAATCCTGCACGTTGTGAAATGATTATGCTGACAGGATGCTATTTTTAATCGATATTATTCTCTGTTTGGCATATGGCTAAATGGGTAAAAGTGTTTGATTCTCTTCGATGCAGAGAAAATGAAGGACCAGCCTTATGTGACTAAATGTGCCTTGAATTCTTGAATTTGTTCTTCTCTTCCCCGCCGCGCTTCAATATTTGATCTTGCTGTTGGAAAAAGGCGCTTTCACTTCCAGTTTTGAGGACCAACTCTAGAAGGAAGAGAATGGACCAAACACACACACACACACACACACACACACACACTCTCAGAGGACCGTACAGTTAGAGCCTGTACAACTGTACATGTTTAAACACTCAACACAACACACACATGATAGCTGTGTTAAACACTCCAGTAACATTCAGAAAGTCTAAATCTGTTTTCAGACTTGCTGATTTCAAAGATATTTATCCATATTGCACATATGCACATTTATGCATTTGAGACTAATAAAGGGGAAAACCAAAATACGATTAACTTTTTGTAAATTTGAAAGACCAGCATCTTTTGTCTGAGCTGCTCACCGTTTGTTTCATTGGGCTACATAAAAGTATATTTTTCAAAGAGGACATACTGTACGCTGTTATTGACAACCAGCTGTCACGTCCTCACTTTGTTGATTTGTACTTTTCCTATGGCTCACCATAGCAGTTTGATAGTGTGAATCTTGTACAACAACCTATTGTTTCCCTGAAATAGATGGATATATATTTGTAATTTTCTCTATTTCACCTTGTAGTTTACGACCAATGCTGCCGTTTGGCTTTGTTTTTGTCTGTTTTTCCTGAAGACCTACAGGCTGATGTGCTTAGTGGGTCTTTACCTTTGTAATGATAAAACATTAACAAATGTTGGGTGACGAAAAGGATTGGGAATGTTGTGTAAACTCTTTGGGAAGATTAAAGTTTCTTTTCTTTATCATCTAGTGGTGTTTGTAGTGAGCAGCTCGTATGACAAGTCACCACCAGGGGCCAACAAAGAAATGTGAAGCGAGAAGGCTACAGCAGAAAAAGATGCAGACATTATCCCTGAGGGGGAAAGAAACGCTTATGATACGCCCCAGGAAAGTTTACTATTATATTTTGAGTAAACCTTTTCTGCATTCATCCTGTTTTTTGTTCCTGCCCAGAAAGTCAGCAGTGGTTTATAATCTGCTGACTTGTGTTTACTTAAGTCCAGGTGCTTTTAGGTTTCCCTTTAGGTTGTCATAATCACAACCCCACCACACCCTCAGGTATACACTGGACAGGATCTGGTTAATCCTCAGAAAAGCCTTGAGGATGTTGGTCACAGACTGTCAATCAGATGATGAAATCTGGCAAAGCAAATAGATTTCCTTTAACCAGACTTGCAGCAGCAGGTTAATGTTTCTCAGTGGAAATTAATGGAGCGCTGCAGTCTTAAGATTTCACGTCAAACTGCAATTTAAAAATGCAAATGCTTTATTAGTAAATGCATTTAATTCAGTAACATAACTATTTCCACTTTTTAATTGTTTTAAACTTATTTTGTAGCTTAGTGATTTGTGCAGAAATTGGAAGAATGTTATGTTACACTGAGGAAGTGTAACATAACTGGAGGAAAATATATATACATCTTTGATTTTTTTTGTAAAAATTGTAGACCTAGTTGTACTAATGTTTGAATGAAAAGAAAAGTTCTGATGTACTTTTAAATCTAGTTTTTTATTTTTGTCTAGTTAATTATTTTTAACCGTTTAATTCTCTGATTTAGTGGAAAATCTATTTTAACCATCAGAACTTAATCTGTCTGATTTTGAGTTTATTTGGATCAGAATGGTGCTAAATGATAATTTATCAATTACAGAATCAGCCGGTGCTGCCAAATGCCAAATCAAATCCCGAAAGAAGACTTAAGAACTTTAATAGAACTGTCTACTTACTTATAAGATTTAGAAGACTGGGCAAATATGTGAACCCCCTCTTCTCCAGCTTATCAACGGGTGGACTTGTTGTGATCCTTTTTCCTGTGAAAAAAAAGCATCATCAGTTGTTAAATCCTGATATTTAAGCAGCGATCAACATCATTCTGTCACTAGTGTAAAACTAAATTTTTTCCTTAGAGACTGAAGTAGCGGTTTGCAGAAATTCAAATTGTTAGTTAAAAGTAAACCAATTTAAGCAGTAAAATGTTCTCAAGTATCCAATATTTAGCTGTTTTATCTCCAAGTTTGGAGGGATTTTTGGGATGTCAAAATCGTGACGGAGGAAAGGACAGTAGGATAAACATAATGATGGACACAATAAAAAGAGGACAGAAAGGAATGCAAAATTGTCCAAACCTCTCACAATGATGTCTAAAATGCATGATGTCATCAAGCTGGAACAAGGCTGTTTTTCTTTAAAAGCACAACCTTCAGATAAATGTGGTAAAAGTATGATATTTCCCTCAGAAATGTGGTGTAATAAAAGTAGATTTTTGCTAAAAATGTAAGTAAAATGCTAATATCTCAAAACCAGTGCTGGAAAAAGTATTGCGACCCTTTACTGAAGTAAAGAGCAATAGCACAGAGTAATTACTCTGTTACAAGTTTAAGTTGTGTATTCAAGTGAAAAGCATGCGTTATGCACATCGGCCCCATTCAGAGTGGTAGCTATACTTTATATATATTATTGGATTAATATTACAGATGCATTAATGTAAACGCAGCATTTTACTGTTGCAGTTGGTCAAGATGGAGCTAATCTGAACTACTGCCAGATAAACGCAGTGGAGTAAAAAGTACAATATTTCCCTCTGAGATGTAGTGGAATATAAATATAAAGTTGTATAAATGGAAGCACAAGTACCTCAAATTTGTACTTGAGTAAAAGTACTTCTCAAACCTTATTAAATGCACCTTAATAAATGAACTCACCTGATATCACTAGTTGCAGCCTTAAGATTGCACCAGTGGTCACAAGTTGGTCGCGCGCAGGGGACACGTGAACGCGCCTGTTCCACCTGGCCCTATCACGTTCGAGGAAGCTCACAACACCGCCGTCTGCTGCTGCTGCTGCTGCTGCTGAGTGTGTCTGCACTGTTTGTGCTGCAGGACGCCAGCACCAGCTCACCTGACCGGCCGATAACCTGAAACGCAGCGCAGATTTTCTCCTCTGAAAAGTATCGACCACTAACTCCAACGGTGTCGGAGCGCGTTACGTGTCCCCCGGCGAGCCCCTCTCATCTCCCTCCGGTAAGTCAAGCAGGACCGGGCACCGCCGCATCACGCTGTGTGTGTGTGCGCGCGTGCGTGTGTGTGTGTGTGTGGATGTGAGATATGTAACGACCTGCTGCAACTGTGCAAAGAAAAGTCATTGTAGAGTGGTGTCTGCACGTTCAATCTTTAGCCAAGCAGAGCATTTGACCTTCCTGCCACTGTCTCGTTTAGCTTTGAAGGGGACAACAGAAGGTGTCCTGCAATGCAGTCGAGGTCCAACATTACATCATAATGAAGATTTAGGGTAGTTTGAGGCCTGAAGCTGTTGCACTACTGTACATTGGCAATGTAAACACATAAGGAAACATTGGCTTGTTGTTTCAACCTAAAGGTGTAAATGTCATTCAAGCAACCACATTGTAATGTAAAATAAGTAGACACAGAGAAGAAGAAGACACACTGTGCCTATAATAAGTATGAAATCCCCTTTGGGAGTTTTCATGTTTAATTGTGTTACATTGTAACATTGAACAATTTAAGCTTTTTTTGACACTGATCAACAGAAAAAGACAACACGTTATTACCAGAATACTCGCAATATAATAGTTTTCCATGTTGGAGTAACAGTTTCTATAGTTAAGAGTCTCTTTTTGCAGATGACTGAAGCTTTTATGTTTGGCATGATCCTTACATATTGTATTTGTGCTGGATATAGTTTGCAATGTTCCAATATTTGCATTATATATTCTGGTATTTGACAACAATGTAACACTTTTCCCGATACTTTCCTACAAAATCGTTGTTTTAATTAATCCAAAACTAGCCAAAGTTCTCACATTTTAAATGTCTTTTCACTGCCAGTCACACGAGAACTTTGCCTAAATGAAACCGTTTTAAAATGTACTTTCAGGAACTATCTGACCAAGAAATAATTTAACAAAACTCTGTGTTCTGATCTATCGAGACATTTGCTGCTAATTTCCAGTTTTTGACACATATTATGGTGCTTGAGATGGATTTTGTTTGCTCCCACAAAAGGTTAAACGCAGCTCTGAATGTTCGATGGACATTTTTATCCCACGTTAAAGCGATTACTGGCGTAAGAAGCAGTGTTTCAGTGTTGGTGGCGGTTGTTGTGGATTCACTCACGGAACTTCCAGCCCTTTTAGTTCAGCATGTATGGCTTTATAACTCTGCCCCTGTTGGTTTTGTTCTGCACCTCAGACCCCGGCTTCCTTGGCTTTTGTACACTACTATACATGCTGAGATGAATTAGAGGGCAGTCCATTCAAGTGTTTGGGAACAATACCCCTGTGCAAGAAAAAAAAAAAGAAGGGGGTTTGTCCCCGGGTCAGGTCAAGGGAGAGGGCGGTGTCACCCCCACCCACCCGGTTGCTGTGGAAGCCGAGAGTAACACGGAAAACTCAATTCTCTGACGTCATCCCCGGGAGGAAGATTCTGGGGGGGGGGGGGGGCTTGATTTATTTCTGTGGGAGCAGGAGAAGTGCTAAATAGTTGTCGTCAACTCGAGTGGTCTTTATTTCCTGAAATATCTGTCCTTGTCTTAAAAATGCAATTTTAGTCGTCCATGAAAAACAGTAAAAAGAGGAATAAAAAAAGAAATGCAACAAAAGAAGACAGGAAATAATCAAAGTGATCTTGGTTGCATGCCTGTCTCTTATGTCACACCCCAAACTCCCACCTGTTACCACCCCGATCTCTCAGCTATAAACGTTCTAATAAAGAAAATAAAGCCCAAAATAAACCTTAAGAAAAGTGTCGACACCTGACGCATCTTTTCAGGCAAAAAAAAAAAAAAGAATATTGTTTTGGGGATTTCTGAACACTGCTTAGTGGCTCCTGTGTTTTGCGAGAGTCTGTAATGGGACCTGAGTGCCTGTAAGTAATATTTTGCAGGTATTAAACTGTATTCTAATGAAGCCTGCTGTGTCTCTGGGCCCTTGGGCAAACACTTCTCCCCACCGCCATGTAAACATGTTTGCATTTCCCTGCTGTTGTCTCCATGGTGACCTGAACACCTGCCTTATTTGTCACCTATGTATCGTCCTAACCTTACTCAGGATCTGTTGGTTTAGTAAATCGTGTTTATTCTGTTCCAAACTGTGCGATTAATCTGTAATCCTCCGTGGCAGACGTTGGTTACATGCTGCACAAGACTGTGAAAGCCAAGAGGTACGGCGAGATTTGCCTAAAGCTGATCTTGGCACCGGGCTCAGATTGCTGGAGCAACAATTGCGGAGCCGAGGCAGAGGTGATGCAGACGCAGTGGTGTGCTGCAGGCCAGACACTGATCACCTGTTAACAAAAGAACAAACGGGAGAAGAGTCAAAGCTCTGTTTTTGATCCGTAGCGTCGCAGATGGTGTACTCTGTCCCATCTCATCCCTCCTTCCTGTCATTTCCTCGCCCGAGTGGGTTTTCTTTCACCTGGTTTTCTTTTTCTCTGGGTGAGTGATGCCTTTGTATTTTTGTTATTCGGCGATTCAGTGTTTGTTTTATGATCTGAAGCGTGATTTACTTCTGGAAAATGTATTTATGAGACAGTTTCGTTCCTATTAGAAGTGGGTCATATGGATGAATTCCTCTGTGTTGGTTTTAATTGTGATAACAATATTTAAAGTAAACTCTTTGTGTCCACCTGACGAGTTGGAGTTAAATATTCACTCCTTTTAGCTTTGTTTTGGTCTCCACCAACACCTGTGGGAAATATCTGGCTTTTTAGCAGCTAAGTGCTCCACTGTGTTCACCAGCTAGTTGCTGATTTTGTCAGTCTGTCATGCTGGGGAGGTGGTACGGACTGTCAGAACACCTTTTTAAGATACACACTCTATTGCCAATTTATTAAGCCTCTTTCCAAACATCTGGCTTTTGTCTTTAGTAGCAAATGTTGCAATCTGCATTCATTTCCGGGACAAATGACGGCGGTTTTCTGGTGCGATGCTCTGTCGCTGTGGATTGTAATGAATATATGATAACTAAAATACAAAACATAGAAGTAATATGCTCTCCTCAAAGCCACAAGACTCCATTGCCAAAACAAATGCAGTCTCATACAACAGTCCTGTGAAAGATCTCACTGGCCACCAAGTTTAGATACTATGGCGTAGCAAAATGTCTGACAATTGACACATTTATGCTGTCTCATGGTATAGATCCTCATGCCCAACCATAAGGAATTCATTATCAGTTAACCTGCGTATTCATGGATTGATTGTTTAGTCTATAAAGTCTGATGACCTTTGTATAGACCTAAAGAAAACATACATACATTTTCCTTCACTCAGCAAGACAGTTTTTTCACTTTTAGTTGTTAAGTCGATAAAATGTAAGAAAATAGTTTCAAGGGCCGTTCACAATGTGCGAGAGCTCAAGGTTTGTTTGACCAACATTCCCAAACACAAAGATATTCAGTTCACGACAATGAAAAAACAGAGAAAAGCAGCAAATCCTCATATTTGAGAAGCTGGAACCAGCAACTGTGTAATCCGCTATAATCAAAGAGTCCACTTATCATTTCAGCAGTGTTAGAAATGCTCTCCGAAGTAAGTTTGAGGTTGTTATTATCAGCTGTAATGAGTGAGACGTTTTTCTGCCTGGTCAGTCGTTAAGGGGATACGTACAGATTCCTTGATTGTTTGAATCAGGTTTAAAGAGGTTTAACTGTTGGTTCTATGATTAGATGAATTCCCTCCTCAGTTACAGGTTAGCTGACTGTAACCGGTGTTACAGGTGAGATAGTCCTTAATATTAGTCTTAGCTCAACCCGTCCTTAAGCCTGTTTAAACAGTCATTGCCGGAGCAGCATCGCGTGTTCTGCAAACTGGCAGCTTTAATCTTGAAAATCTGAGAAGCTCATTTCAGACACAGGCTGTTATTACCAGATTTATGCTAAGCTTGGGGGATATGTTGTGTTGGGGGCGACTGCATCTGCACGCAGTCTTTACAAAATCCTTCCTTCTCCGGCTCTGCAGGTGTGTGTGTGCAGCAAGACGAGGCAGAGTGAAGCGAGTCAAGGGTTTTTGTCAATATGCATCTCCATTAGATTGTTCTTCAGCATGCAAGAACGGCACTTATTACATGGTGCTATGCAGAGCTGATGTAAGATATATGATTTGTGACGGTGTTTGGCAGTCTTTGTGTTTCAGCCGATCTCCAGCTTTTAATTCCAATACATCTCATATTATTAATAAGATAAAGTAAATAACTTTATTTTTCGAGCACCTTTCATACAATCATGCAGCACAAAGTGCTCCTAAAGGGCAACATTAAAACAGCACAGACAAAATACAATAAAGTAAATAAATAACAGACAAGGAGACTGAACATAGATAAAAGTCAGAATAAACTATGAAATAATATGAAAACTAGTGATTAAGACTTAAATACTGAGGCAGTAAATGACGTGGCACCTTAAGTTTAAGCCAGGCTAAAAAGATACGTTTAAATAAATAGAGACGGTAACTTTGGCGGATATCTAACTCTTGTGGCCGAAGTCTCAAATTGACGTCAGATAAACTTTTGAACCCTTTTTTGCAGAGAAGAACTGTGGATTTTGTCCTTTATCACTTACATTAAAGCACTTTAGAGATTCTCTTAACCTGACTATCGCTTTGAGACTTTAAAAATGATCCTTTTAAAAAAACTAAAATGATGGTGCTACTCCATTAAACACTACTGTAGCACCAAAGAAATCACTGTGAAATGCATATTATCATGCCACTTTTATCACACACTATATATAGTGTTTTTAATTGAGAGCACCGTCATTCCCACGGAGAGAAGCTCAGTCAGTAGATTAAATCTCATTAAACAGGACTCAGAACACAATGCCATAATTATTTGACGTGATCATTAATCAGAACTTTAAGAGCCCCAAATAGCCTACTAAGCGTTTCCTACTTTCCAGACTGCACTACATAACCCAGAAACCCACATTGCTGCCATAAGAAGTCATGGCTAAGACTCTGTTGTTAAAGTTTCTACCAACTTGATTAGAAAATTGTCCTTAATAAAAAAAAAATACCCACGGAGTAGTTTATTTTAATCCTCCAGCATCATTTGCTGGATTACAGTAAAAAAAACAAACTAGATAATTGAGATTTGGAGATAATCTTGCTGTTTACCAAACTTTCTGAATTGAAAAGACAGCCCTGTCACCTCCAGCTGACAGCTCTCCTCTCACACTGAGTGGGACTTTGATGCAGAGAGAGATGGAAGGGAGATTGCGGCCTATTTATAGTAACGCTTGTGTAAATCGTGTGCCAATTTTGAGACCAGGCAGAGGAACATCGGGGACAGTTTAAAGGAAAATTTAGATCGAGCAGGACCTTAATTGTTTTTTTTAACCAATTTAAGAGGCCAGCGCACTGCAGACTTTAAAACGATGCTGTTTGCAGGAGACGTCTCACTTTTTAAGGAGCATTTTGTTTTCTGGCTCCTGCCTCTTAACATCGTTCAATTAGAATGATTAATGTACTGGTGACAAGCCAGACCGAGATCATCCTCTGCTGACATTCAGCAGACAAACCTGTGATGCAGAGATCCATGTTCTTCAATATGGCAGGTTTAGTTTCACATGGCAATGAAGTGCTAAGTACTGTACCTTGGCCTCCTCACTCTAGACACATAACACCATGTAATAATCCCCTTAACACCAGTTTTGCAGATTTAAGAGTGAAGAAACTGTTAAATTTAGCTCAAGCCACGTTAATCCCCCATGTCGAGCCCACTGTATCATTGTTTTTGGATGTAGCCCGACTCATTCTGCAACGTCATTTCTGAAAAGTTACACGTCACATGCTGTAGCTTTAACCAGAGTTCCCTCTTTGGTGCTAAATAATGACTTCCGGCTCTTTATCATGGATTAAATTAGGGATGGTTTAGGAAACAAAGAGCCTGGGAGGAGCAGTGACTTGAACTCTAACAATGGTTGAACAAAAGTTGAAAGCTAAGCAGACTGGTTGCAGTGAGTAGAGGAAATGAAGGAGACTCCCATGATGAGGATTATCTGATCTGACTGCTTGTAGACCGAGGACTGACATTGATGTATTTGCTCAAATAGTCCAAAACGTGATTGCTTTGTGTCAAGGGAGTCGGGCTAAAAGCTGAAGCGTTTTAACTCGTCCCTTAAAAGGTGATATGGAGCTAATTCAGTCCTTATGTGTTAAATATCCACCTACACACAGTGTGTATAAGACTTTGAAAAGTGTTATTCAGCATTGATGTCAATTTTCTCAACCTTCAAAGGGGATACAAAATATAATAATGAAAAACATTTTCATTGTCAAAAGGTCTTTCTAGTCTGTTTGGATCAGTAATGTTGTTTATAAGATGTTTTTGTACGTGATTTTAGTAAAAATCTGTTGGTCAGACCTCTGACATATATGGAAGATTTCTATGTTAATCGGGAGAAGAGAGTTTTGTTCACAAATCAATAATAAAGTCTTCAGAAGATTCAAAGTTGTCTTTGTCTGTTTATTCGCTTGCAAGGGAAGAGTGCACAACAGAATACGTATTCAGCAGTCTGTGGTATAAACTTCAAAAAACTACAAGACCCCACATCATTGTATGCATGCAGAGGTTCACGCCTTTAGATAAATCATACATATGGGAGTAGAGGTCTTTTTTTGACACAGGCTGTCTGATCTGCCTCTAATCTGGTTTCTGCCAGGTGCGTTCAACTGGGAGTCAAGGTTCGTCTTCAGACTGTCAGACTGAGATTGGGAACAATGGGTTTCTGTTTCTTCCTCTCGTGTGGGTGCATGTGATCGGCCCTTGAAGAACAGGGCACTGGTTTCATGACATCTTTCAAAACTTTCCATGATACTAAAATATATTTTCCCATTACAATGTGAAATTCATATGTTGACCTTAGATTCATTTGTTATTCTTTTTAACCGGTTTATCCATCCATCCATTTATCCTTCCAGGCCCAGGTCGGGTCATGAATAAATGATTAGGAATTGTAATACTGGGAAGCACTGACACATAGTATGTGACATAAATATCAATGAATCCATGCACTTAATAAATCATATTAGGCCACATCACCCCTACTGGTTTTAATCCATATCGAAACAGTCTTCAATTTAAGGTCTTGAACCCTGCAGAAACCCTGACACAGCCGAAAACGTGTCTATTTTCTAGCGATAAGACCCAGAAGTTGAGTTTCTTTTACCCTTCAAAGATATAAATGTACACAGGTGACTTGCTCCTGGGTCAGCACCATTGAGTGTAGACGCACTCAAATGCTGCTGACAGCGGCGTTTAAGTTAGAAGAGGGGTTACTTTATTCATGGGGACATGAATAATTTACTCTGTCAGGTTTTGCCAGGGTTCACTCAGAGAAATACAGTCATAACGGTACCAAGCGCTCAATCTCTCAAAATATTTGATAAATCCGGGATTTCCTGAATAATAGGCTCCTTGTCCACAGCGTTTTCCCGATTAGACTACTTTTTCTGCTGCGTTTTGTTCTGGCATTGTGGTGCATTACACAACCAGGGGCACGAGGTAATAAGTGACCTGCAGTTCACCAGATATTTGATATTTAGTGGGTTACTTCAGCACATTTTGTCCAATTATTTTTACACAGAAGCAATGTCCACTTTATTTGACCGAGGTACATCGTGTCTGAGGAAGAGGCCGGGAGCCAAATGTGATTTATGGAACAGACCAGATTTATATGGCTTGACTACATTAGTGCTGCAGTCTGTCACCTTCTGAATGGTGAACTACAGTCCCTCTGCTGTTGCCTGGAACCGCTGTACTGTAAACGTTTGGCTCTGTTTGCTACACGCACCTAAAAGGTGTCATTTCATATCCTCTGTGTGTGTGAAAAGAGCATTTTTGGCAGCACGGTCTTTTTGTCTTTGGTATCTGAGCAGTAGTGGCCGTGTGTGTGTGTGTGTGTTTTGTTGCTGAGAATATGCTCCACTCTGTCTCTCTATTGTGTGTCCTCTCTGTTGTAAACAAGACATGGAAATCAGAGAGATAAGCCGGCGCTGTGAAGAAGAGCTGCAACGATTCATCCATTAGTTGTCAACTATTAAATCAAAAAAAAGGCAAGAGTCTCTTACTCCAGCGTCTTAAATGTGAATAGTTTCTTAATATAGTTATATAGTTAAATAGTTAAAAAAAACACAGCTCAGTGCCACTAAAGTCCCGTCACTGGCTGCCCCCCCCCCCCCCCCCACCACCGTTTGGACAAGTAGAGATCAAAAACAAACAGGTCTGACAGCGGCATCCCACTGAGCCCCACACAAAACGTCTCTCTGCTAACGAGCGTTCCCATGGTAATGATGATGGAGCACGACTGGGCAAATTCCTACTGAACGCACCTCTGTGCCCCTCCGGGGTCAGTGAAAGACCTCGGCTCTGCGGGGTGTTCACTGACCCTCGGCAAACTGAACTGGAAGTTAGCAGCAGGGGATTATTAGAGCAGCCGGTGGCGCCTTGACCTTCAGCATTACAAAGTTGTGAGTGAGAGCGGATTATATTTGTTTTGGACCAGGGTGGCTCCCTGGAAGCTTGTTGACAGTTACCTCCGGTTAAAATCACTTTTTCAGAATGAGTTTTTTTTTAATAGAACAAGAAAAGGAAAATAATCCGGCTGGCAGTCAGAGGTCTCCGTGCGTCACTTTTTGTTTATTATGAAACTAAAGACGGGATTTGGCGTACATTCTCCAAGTCTCTAGACTTCGACTGGAGGGATGAACGCCATTCTTCTGAAAGATATTTGCTCACTCGTGGATTAAGATCTGGTGACTCCAAAAGCTATTGCGTAACTTTCATACTCCTCAACCTATTCATTAGCTGATAGTCAGATAATTAATCTGCGAACCATTTTAAATAATTTTGTCAGCAAAAATGTATTGGTTTCAACCTCTAAAATGTGATTATTTTCTGTTTTTCCTCTTTATTATGACAGTAAACTAGATATCCTTGGGTTTTAGACAGTCGATTTAAAAACATCACAATCACAATTTGTTGAGGCTTCTTAGACCAAATTAGTTGATTACTCAAGAAAAAGATCGGTAGATTAGTCAAAAATTAAAATAGTGGTTAGATGTAGTCCTAACTGACAATACAACAACAATAGAAAGGTCCTCTAACCAGACACAATAAGTCTCCTGGCTCGTCTTGGGTCCTGGGTTTGGTCTCAGTAAGTGTTCCCGTCAGAACCTCTACCTCGGATTTTTCTTGGATTCCTTGAGACCACTGCTGTCCATTTCTACATTCATGTTACCTTTGACCTGCTGATCTGGGCTGTGTTACCTGTCTAAAGACTAATGACAGTGGGATATATCTCCTGTCACTCATGAAGACTGATAGGGAATGCCTCGGCGACAGGTGGGCCTTCAGCCCCACAATCTGTGTTCATTCATGGCAGCAGGTGGATGTGAGGAATCCGGACTCACTGACTGCTTTCCTCTCCCTCAGGGCTTCTCTGTATAGAGTTACTGACAGGTGTGTTTCCCCTAAATCATTTTAGGCAAAGGATGTCAGGTACAGCCTTGTTGATTGGTTGAAATATAATTAAATTAATGGGAAATACCACAAATCCATCACTGTCACAGAGCTGATTTCTTTAGAGAGGCAGGATTAATGTACCTGGAGCCTGAGCATATAGAGCCCTGCATTGAATGAGTCCTAAAACCCTGGAGATGAGTTAGCATTTGTGCACGTCTATGGCACGTTTATGGTTATGTGCTGGACTATTTCTTGGCCAGGCGCAGTGACTTTGGAATCTCAAGACTTTTGATTTATTGTACTGATTAATTAAACAAGATAAAACATGTTAGTGAACTAGATGGGTTTTTTCTTTTACTGTTTCACCCTGTTTGTAGTATGCTAATCCAAGCTAACCGCCCCCCTAGCTGTAGCTTTCTATTTAGCGTGTGTGTGAGAGTGTTAGCAATCTCTTCATCTAACTCTCTTCAAAAAAGTGAATACATTCATTCCTTAAAATGTCAAACTATTCCTTTTTAAAGCAGCTGAGAGGACCATAATAATGAGGAAAAAGGGTAACAAAAGAGACGGGACAGTTTAACTCTTTGTTCCTTAGTTCTCCATAGCATCTGTTAGATGTAGCCACAGAAGAAGATGACTCAGTGTGAGGTCAGATGTTCTCACACAGTCTTATGAATTAGACATGAGCGACGGCGTATTCCAGCTCTGAGGACGGGACAGCTGAGTGTGCGGGCTGATGTTAGCAACATGAGGCCGTATGTGACGTCTGCTTTCTTAATTATTCATCATCCCCGGGTATCAGGTGGAAAAGGCTGCTAACTAATCGGAGGTTCCTATTAAGATATTACCAGGTTTTATAAGATGAAACTTGATTCTAGAAACCACAAAGTGGCCATGCATGCAGTGTTTTGTACCAATTATTTATTTATTTTGATCTAAACGCATCCCAAAGACAGAAAATGACCAAATTATTTCTGTTATTAACCTGCTGACAGAAATTATCGCCCCCATCCACCACCATGCCTTTGATTTATCTCTTGGGTTTTTTTTGTCAGAAGCACCACTCATCTCTTTGTTTAGTCCAAGAAGAGTATCAGATCACTGTAAGTGAGTGAAGTGTGGTCCTGAAACAGAACCAGTTTCCCTCCAACCGAGAGCTACAGTGCAACCGTTGAGAGAGAGGGAGAGGGAGAGAGGGGAGGGGAAGTACTTCCTTTCCTTTTGTTCTGTGAGGTTGAAGACTGCTTGTGTTCTCCCATTGTCATTCACCACATTATCAATAACCAATTAAATAAATTATCCTCTGGTGTTTTTGAAAAACTGTTCTAGTTTGTAGAATGTCTCACATTTTAGAGGTTTAATCCTCTAATAGTGTGCAGTTTACAGATTAAGCTGTGCTATCGTTTGTTGGCCCGGTACCAAGACATAAATGTCCTTTTCAGTTGCTTCGGAGGGATTTGCTGTCACATTCTTTTCATGGGTGACCTTGCAAGAGCAATCTGACAAAGTTCGACTAGATTTCAACTTTTTTTTTTCTGGTGCCCTGTGTTGTTTGTTACTGGTGTTACTACGTGACAGGCTCTTATGGCAGCAGATGATTTGAATACATAAGAGACCGCTGGTTGTTTTCCATTAAACTACAGTCAGTCCTGAATGTTGAATGGCCACCAGTATCTATTCCTCTGATTTAAATCAGTAAATCTGTCTGGTTGGGTTTTGAGTAACTGTTGGGTTTCACTTGGTTACACGTATACTGCCTCTGTGAGGAATAAATGAATGAAATTAATTAGATTAACACTGAACAACCAGAAATAATTGAACATGCATACAGACATTTTATTGAGAATTTATTTACATTTATTTATTTGACAAATTCACTGATGTGTCTGTCTGAAGCAAGAGCAGATCCTTTGTGCTGCATAACATTTTGTTTTTTAACCTGCAATAACCTTTTTATCTCTCTTAGTGGCCCGCTGCATGAGAACTCCTGTAATGGTATTTTTTTTACATAGTATATCTTACTTAGAATATATCTTTTTTTACTCAGTATATTGTATTCATGCATAAGTACTTGTGCTCTGAACTTTGTTGAACTTCACCGTGTCTCTGTTGTGTAAAAGAAGAGTTCTCCGTTGCCTGTGCACAAAGATAACTGTGTTGTATGAGAATGTTCCAGCACCAAGGCCTTCGGGCCGTTTGTTTTTGATTGTTGTTCCTATCAGTCTGAGACCAAAATGTCTGTAACATTGGCCATCGGCCCCCACCTTTGCTCACTGTGTATAAAGAAAGTGCGTTCACGTTTGTCTTGGTTCTTCCTCACTGAGACGTACACATTCTGTTGTGATGACTGAACACAATAGAGAACCTCTGCTTTTTGGTGTTCTTTATTTCAGCATCAAAAGAGTCGCGCAAAGTGGGTATAACATTTTTCCACCACACTCCTTAAGAATGAAAATGATACCAAACTGTGTCACCGAAGCTAAGCTGTGTGTGTGTAATGTCTCTTGACCATTACACACACCAGAGCCTGACTTCAAAGCCCTTCAAAAATAGGAAAAAATAGGATTTGCCATTTCCCTCATTGTGAGCCCCTTTGACTGGGTACCCCTTCTCTTTTGATCTGTCTCACCCCTTAATTTCCCCCTAATTTCAGATTGTCCATGACAACACGCATGACTACCTCTGTATAATCCTGTCCTATGCTGTTTTTTTTGTTTTTTTTCTAGCTTTCGTAGCTCCATGGCCATCGCCGCCGCTGCCGCCCGCCCTCTCCCTCCGGGAGGTAACCTTCAAAGGCTCTGCTCAGCACGATGGATGACCAGCTGAGTGATGGAGATGGACAGAATCAAAGGACGTGCTCCCTTCATTGTGACCAGATGAAGGGACATCTACCTTCTTCCGGCAGTGAGGGGACGTACACTGCAGCATTTTGATGTTCTTCAGAGCAAATTGACGCAGTTAAAAAGGAAATCTTTTGGAAATTATTTTTAAAAAAGAGGAACCACAGCTCATATGCTGACTGCTTCTCCCCGTGATGCTTGTTATGAGTTGTCCATCCACAACCGATGAGCCAGAGAGCTGCAGCAGCGAGGGAAGCAGCTGCACCACTTCCTCCATCACCACCTCTGACCCCTCCTCTATGTCTGGACACACTCGCACCTCCCTACCTTCCGCCGGCGATGCCCCACACACCTCCAAGCACGAAGCTCCCCCACCTCCTCCCCTTCCGCCCCCGCCCCCCACCTTCCCCAACCACAACGCACGGAAGAAGCGCCGCGTCCGCAGCTTCTTCTGGAAGCCCATACCGGAGGAGAAGGTACGCGGGAAGCCCAACATCTGGACGATGGCGGTGCGGCAGCAGCAGTATCAGATCGACGTTCGCTCCGTGGAGGAGCTGTTCGGGCAGCAGGAGGACACGGCGGCAGGCGCACGAGGGGGGACGCCGGCCTCTGGAACCTCAACCCGTGTCTCCAGGTCTCGCTCCTTCAAGGAGAGCAGCAAGGATGAGGTGAGTGTGCCGACACCAGCAACGCTGGACAACATGTTCATGACCAAAGAGGACAGGTGACGGTGGAGTTAAGAGTGCTGACACAGTGATTATACATCAATCCTCTTAGAATTAAAGTGGCCCATGTCTGGTAAATAATTCCCTGGATTTACTTTAGACCAGTAAGATTACTACATAAGTGCCCTTATTTGTGATGTGTGTCAATGTTTTCACAAGTTGTTTTACTTGCTTAACTCGAGGAAAGTGTTTTCCAGATTTAGTTTTTGTATTATTTTCTTCTAATTAAAAAAAGATTTGCACACCATTAAGCCTTATTGTCTCTTGATAGCTCTGTAAACTGAGAAGAAATCAGTCACAGTCAGGCCTGAATCTTTCCTGATGAAGGTCTACCAACTGAAATGCTCTAAAATTAGTTATGGACAATATTAGATTATTGTTATTCTGTTTCAGTCCCTGATGCTGTCATTACAAATCTCAGCTTCTCAGCTTGAGTAGTAGAAATATGGAGTCCTAATGCCTACAAGCTCTTACGCCCACTGCCATTATTTTTGCAAACATGTGCATAACATGCTGGTTACCTCTGGTCCTGAACACAACACTGACAGGATCAGAACGTCCCAGATTCATAACCATACATGCAGTACAAAACTCTGCCCTGCTCCCCCTGTATTCAGATATCCCTGCAGGGACAAGTTAGGCAACAGTGCTCAGTTACAGCTTTTCTTTGAGTGTAAGAAATGATTTGTGTTCATAAACACAACAAAAGCATGCTTGCGTCATATTGGACTCCTGTAAAGTAACATGTGAACTGTAATTCAATAAGAGCGTGAGGCGAAGGGAGACTCATGTCACAGAATAACTGGCCTCTGTGTTCTTACAATAAGCTGGCTGCAGCTGGTCAAACCTCAAAGTGAGCAGTTTGCAGGGAAAAGCTGTTACTAAACACTCCTCTGGGAGTTTGAGATAATGCACAAGGAAGCATACCGTATCTCTAGTTGCTACTCTTTGTGTATTATGCATGAAATATAGTTTACCAAACCTTACATTGCTGTCACAGTCACAAGGGAAGTAGATCTACATTCATTATATCACTCACAAGTAATCAATTATTTAGTGATTGTTCCGTCTATGGAATGTGACAAATACTGTCAAAAAGTCCTCGGATAACTTGTTTTGTCCAGCCAACGAAGATATTCAATTTGTAATTATTTCACACAGAGAAAAGCAGCAATTCTTCACACTGGAAATATTCGTCATTTTTGTTTGATAAATGTCTTCAAAAATGAATTGTTTGTATTATAGTTTATGTACATACAACATACAACAGTTTAAATTGTCGGCAATTGATTTACTGTCAATCAACTAATCATTTAAGCTCTATATTACATATCTTTAGGTATGTTGAAGTTAATTCTTCTTCTTCACCCATCTTCCTCCTCCTCACCTGTACTTCATCATATTTCATTCAAACCACAAAAGTCTCTAATTGCTGTTTAAAAGCCCTAATTATGTCTTGTGGGGGAGCCTTTTTTAAGAATGTACATACTGTACTGTCACCTGTTGCCATTGTTGATGGAGGAGGCGTGAACCAAGTGTGGCCCGGTGGAATTTCAGTGTCCCATAGTGTGACTATGGGTGGGGGGGGGGGGGGGGGGTGGGGGTGGGGGGTGTAGTGCAGGTAACACAAGCTACAACAATCAGGAGTGGTTAAAAGAAGGGAGGGGTGTGGTTTCATATGTGTGTTTCATTGGGTGTTTGACCACATTCATGAATCACTTCTCTCATTTGTTTTCAGATCAGCATCCTTGACTCCAAGAGGGGGATGAATGTGGGAATTTTCCTGAAGCAGTTCAGGAAGTAAGTCTTCCACCTGCTTCACTACCTGACGGAAGAGCTGCTTCCATAAAGCTCAGTGGAGTATTTACAGATTTCAGAGAAATCTGAATAAAATAAACAGCCTTAAATGTCTTAGTAAGCCTCAAGCAGCTTTGATGCTCCTTGTTATGGATTCTCTCTGGAGTCTAATAAGACTTGTTATTCCCTCACTGGTGTTTTAATGATGGTGGTGGAGAGTGCTTTCCAAAGACTGCTTCGCATAGCTTTGTGTTATTTCCCGCATGTCAGTTGATGAGCATACAGTTGCTGGTTTGTGCGGATCTGAAGAGCAAATATGATCAGTTTACGTTTGCTTTTATGGCGAGTTGATGCATCGATGAGTGGAAATAATGCTCCAGAAGTCGTATGGGCAGATGTGTCGGATGACAAACTCTTGACTGTGAAAGGGCCAAAACATCCAGCACACCCTGTCGATCACTTGTCCTCATTTTATTCATGAATGTATTTTACCCGGTGACGGTCTGAACACTGAAATGTGAGTGCGCTTTATCAATTTGATGGGAAATGCCGCTGTTCTGTTTCCCCCGTAAGTCAAGTCAATGTTATTTATACAGCCCAATATCACAAATCAGGCTTTACAATCTGTACAGCATACGTCACCCTCGCTTAGGATGAGACTGATAATCTGTGAAAAACTCAGGTTCCTCTGCCTCCTTTCAGTGCTCGTGAGATCTTAACGCCCCCGAAGAAAACCAACCAATCAGAGCCGAGGAGTCTCTAACGCAGCTGTCAATCACTGATCGTGAACTCTGATCAAATATGAATCAAAGGTTTTGTTGCTACATTGCCTAAATCTCACATCAACAGTTTTCAGTAACGTATTTTAGTTCTGGAAATCTCGAGAAGTGTTTGATCGTTGTGTTGTCTGTCTGTCGTGTGGAGCAGAGAACTAAAAGTGTTTTCAGTATCTTTTTTTTTGCATGGCGGTGTATTTGCATGGCTCCCCACTGTATTTTAATGACATTTGAATGTCAGCCATACTGCACTGAGTCAGGACCTCATCACTAGTAGTGTTTATTTTTGTGGATCTCTAATATGCATTTATCCTCTGTCCTATATATGTATCCTCTATCCTATCCTATTAATGCTTTGAGTCGGTTTTCACAATATCATTTCAAAGTGCAGAACTCTTCATATAGCATTTAATACATTTTTCTTTCAGCCATTCAGCAGTGGGTTTATCGGCAGAAATGGAATACAATATCCATGACTGTTTTCATTAGTGTGCAATCACCTTACTTGAATATTATTATCTCATCCTCTCTTGTCTTGGTTTACAGTTCATGAGAATCAATAATGCAACAATCCCTGTATTTAGGCTCAAAAATATCACGCGGCATGCAACTCTTATGTAGTAACAAAAGAGGATCTATAGTGTCCAAAATGACTGTTCTACTGTCACAACTACAATGATTGTTGATCCAACTGTGGCCTGAAGAGTTGGATGAACACGTATCTGATACAACAAGGGTTGAATATTATGAGCCTCAAAGGTTATCACCGAGCTACCGCATCGGGTTACGTCATATTGTGAAGTGTCAGCTTACTTTGTTTTTGGTTTATAGCAGTGATGTAATTGGGAATTGTGTTGCAGCACTAGTGACTTGGGTGTGTCATAGATCAATGTCACTACAGATAATGAGACGTGATTGAAAATACGCGTTGAACCGTGAATATCGTGTAGTAAGAAGGAGCAAAGAAATGCTCACATATACAGTTGAGCATTGTCAGCGTTTTGGGGGATTTGTTTAGTCCCTTTGTAAACACAGAGCACCTGTTCATCAGTGAGTTTAATTGAAACAAACGTGAATGTGTTTCAGGTCCAACCGCTCCATTGTTGAAGACATACGACGAGGAGAGGGACAGATTTACGGAGCGGAGCTGCTCAGAGACCTGCTGAAGCTCCTGCCTGACGTAGAGGAGGTTTGTGTTCATGAACGTCTGTGTGGCTTTTAGCAACTTCTGAATAGTGTGACGTTTTTGAATCAAAAGACCAAAACCTGGTGATGACAGACTGTGAATGTAGAAAGAAGACAATAGAGCCTGCTGAGCTTCCTCTTCCTCTATTGACAGATCAAGAAACTTCAGGCGTTTAAAGGAGACCCAGACAAGCTGACACTGGTTGATTCCTTTATGTTCCTCTTGATCCAGGTGCCTCGGTAAGTTGATTTAAATGGTGTGTACATAGTGTCATTCAGTCAAAGGGAGAGTCCACCAAAGAAAAAAGGGGATTCCACCGTCAATTTTGAGAGTAAGGATTTGCATTTTGTGGGAACTTTCCAACGAACTTGTTCCTCATTCACACGTGTTCATACAAAAGTGTTCTATTTGTATGTATGTATTGATTTAGCTGGGACAGTGCATTTAAACTGTAATGCACCAGAATTAGCAAAGATTGGCAATTGTAAGCTCTTCCCAAAACGTTAAAATGACCTGCAAAGATTTAAGTCTCTCCAAGTTACTTCTGCTAAGTCATTTTTCACATTTAATGGGTTTTTTCTTTTCATTCTTCCATTTATTTATTTTTTGCAACAACACATAACATATTAAAGTACAATTGTAGTCACTACGGGGGGGGAATAATTGAGAAGTAATACAATAGTATTAAATGAAGTAACTACTTTTTAAATGAGTCATGAGTATCAGGAGGTGCATCCATCAGCTCCCACCGCCACTTAGCCTAAAATAAAGTTCCACTGACCTTAGTTTACTTTTATTATTTACTTAGTTTAGTTAATTTGAGAGAAGGTGCAAATTGATTAATACACATGGTAAAAAAAACAATGCCATGAAAGGCTATTAATTCATCTGTAGTCCCTGGCCAAGGTGTTACAAAAGGCTTCCTGAAATACAATACAGGAATTATATTATATTATATAGTTGGCCTGTGACCAGCTTATTGAAAATCATGCAATGTAGAAACGTCTTAGCAGCCTCTGTAGACATGCGATTTCTAAATTGTCAATAACTGGACCCTTTTTTATTAACATGTGACTTAGAGGAGCAGTTTGAGTCAATAAAAACCTCAAGATATTTGAATCCACTCACAACCTGTAATTGTTCACCCTCTACAAGTATGTGAGGGTCCCTAGTTGTTCCCTCGTGTTTCCCCATCCATCATCCTGGAAATGTAACCGTGGAAATGATGTTCAGGCTTCTCTGCAGAAACACAGCCAGTTCCTCAGATCACAGATTTAACGGCTTCGTCTCCGACAGGTTCGAGGTTCGGATCGAGGCCACTGTCCTCTGCGAAGAGTTCGTCCCTTCCTGTGCTGTGATGAGCCGCGAGATCGATGTCGTCCGCGTCGCCACTAAAGGTAATGACACACGGCTCTGCTGCCTTCACACACACACACACACACACACACACACACACACAGTCACATGTGCTCAGACAGGTGACCCAGATATTTGAGCTGCTTAACAAGAAGTAGGAATGGGTCACCTGAGATACGGTGATGTGGGGACAGAATGGAAAGACGAGGCTGTGTCATCTTTGTACCGTTGATTTTTTTAATACATATAAATAATACATTCAGTCTGATCATTCTGTCTACGACACTTATTTATTATATCTTAACAGTTTGTATACTAAATTATTATACTTTTGTTTTTTTACCGATGCCTCTTAGCACTATCCCATTTGCTGCTGTAATACTGCAAATCTCCCCGCTGTGGGACTAATAAAGGATTATCTTATCTTCTCTTGTACATTATCTAAATTATAAAAATCTACCAGGAAAGTTTGCAAAAATGACCCATATTGATCAGTGGACACCTGTGTATTACCTCAGTCTTTATCAATCTCGTCAGTATGCTAACGGCTAAGGCTGATATGAATGCTATTCATTCTGCAGGTATTTGGTAAACCAGTGTTGGACCTATTGACCCGGTGATAGCACTGAATAAAAAGTTAAGGGTTCACCAAAGTACAGTCAATGCTGAGAGGGATGTGAACGCCTGAACTAAATTTCACAACAAATCCATCTGATAGTTGTATTTCAGTCTGAGCGACTAACATCGCATCCCTTGAGCTACAACAACATGCTTAAAATGCCATGTGTTTTTGTAATTTACAGTAAAATGACACACACACACACACACATGGAGCACACATACCTTTATCTGTACCCTCAAACATTTTCTGAGTGTTTATAAACTGACCTGGGAACAGTGAAAAATACTTAACAGTGCCTTTTTGTTGCAACCATCCCTTGAGCCGGTGTAATTTTAGCTGAGTCACACTGTCCTGCCGCTCTGAGGTTTATTGGATTTTTCTTAAACCCTCTTCTACAGTACTGTGACCTTTTCCCTGCAATGCAGAGCCATCAGTTAAACACCGCATGGGACAAATGAAGTTTAACTTTTGTGACACCATTTAATTAAAACGTTCAACGGTATGTACTATTTACTCTTTCTGATAGTCCTAAAAGGGCAGCTGGTCGAAAATTACATTCATGTCGTCTTTCTATGAGTAGGAGTCATTCTTCCTGCTGACAGTCTGTGTGGTGCTGCTAAAGTGAAGTAGTGTGTAATGGGCTGCTGAGATCTGCTGTGTATTCTCTTTAAGTGAGTTCATATTGATCTCATCATATAGAGCTGATGAGCTGCGAGGAGCTTCATGCCATCCTGCATCTGGTGCTGCAAGCTGGAAACATCATGAACGCTGTGAGTCCACTAGTTATGTTCACCTAATACATTAACATCATTCTCCTATCGGCCTGATTTAAAGGATTCGGCTTTTTCTTTTTTAATGTAAAGGTTAAGTAATCTGTGCGCTGTAGTTTTTGTTAATTGTTTCTCAAATAGGAGTAAATCGTGCAATTGGTAGGGATGTTTAGCTGAGCTTAGCATAAAGACCACATTCTGTCTGAAGGTAAGAAATCATTTACTTTAAAGCTCACTAATTAACATGGAATACTGAAATTGAGCCAGGCTTGTTTTTTACCCCCACCCTCCAGTCTTCATGCTCAGCTAATTTTTATAGACAAATGAGAATTTTTGATGTTCTTATTTAACTCCTGAGACGAAAGCAAATAAGCAAATTTCTCAAAATGTCAACTTATTCCTTTAAATAAATTGGATCTTTGGATTATCCTTCAACGTCTTGCTGTGTCTCTGTGAGATCTTTGATTGGTCCTTCTGTGCTTCTCAGGGCGGTTACGCAGGCAACGCTGTGGGCTTCAAGCTGTCATCCCTCCTCTCATTGGCCGACACCAAGGCCAACAAGCCGGGCATGAACCTGCTGCACTTTGTCGCCATGGTTAGTGAAGGCTTCAGTTATATACAATATGACGCACACAATACCTTTAAGAGCTGCACTACTGTCTGTAACCGAACACGATGCGGCAAAGTGGGGCGTCAGAAAATGACCATGTAAACACTTCTCCGACACGATGTCAACATACAAGTTAATATTGAAAGCTTTACAGCGCTATTGATTGTTGCAGGTTCACTTAGTGGGATGCATTAAGTCAAACCTCTACTCTATATACTTTACTAGATTGAATATCATACCTTCTATTGTGTGAAATCAAAGTAAGGTGAGACACATATTTTAGACCTGTCAGACACAAATAAGTTATTTTATATAAATCTTTCTCAGCAGTGGTGAGTAAACAGACTGCAGGAGGTCAAGTGGACAGCAGATGGTGACAGGAAACAGAAAAGAGCCAAGAGAGGCTGGCCAGGCACTTACATAACCAAACAAAGAGCGGTCCTGCCTTCACAATGCAATGATGCCGAGTCATCATGCTCGGCAACAAATCAGTTTGGATGTAAACTGTGTGATCTGTCTCACTCTCTCTCTCTCTCTCTCTCTCTCTCTCTCTCTCTCTCTCTCCACGCAGGAGGCAAAGAAAAAAGACGAGAAGCTGCTCAAGTTTCCAGAGAAACTTCAGGATGTCCAGAGCGCCGCCAGGTAAACTTCAGACTAAGTCGGAAAACGTAGCCGTAACAAAAGACACATTACACGGCGCAATTTGTCAGTGACTGTGAAGTTCAGAATATTTTCCCCCAAAGGTTGTTTCATTTCAACAAACTTAATTTGGTTTGTGGTATCGTTAAACAACGGTGGTTAGCTTGCAGCACGATTCGTCCTGCAGCGATCACATTTAAAGCAGCTTCATGTACTATTTAATGAAACCAGTAACTCCAACATTTACTACAGGTTTAGACTCATTCTATTCTCCATAATACCCTCTCTTTAATGTTTTTACCTATAGTTCTTTTATGTATTATTTCTGTGTGGCCAAAAATCATACAACCGTTTGATAACAGCTTTAACGTTTGTATTTATTGCTGAATTGACAACAACATCCAGCCTCTTTAAACACGCGGACATGTAGTACTGTGAGAGTCATGTTCAGAAGGCAGTGTGATGCTGGTGGCTGTCGGGCTACGTCAGCTTCACAAGGTCGTCTCTGTGTGGAGACAGTACAGCTCCTGCACCAGATTACTCCTCCCTCCCTCCCTCCCTTCCTTCCTCCCTCCCTCAGGATATGTGAACATTTTTCTCACTGTGGTCATATCTTCACCTTCAACGGATGACATTCTGATAGTGGGTTCAGGAAAATGCCGTCAAATATTGCCATGCTCAGCAGTAATAGTACAATGTGATCATCACCAAAATTGTGTCTAAGCACATTTTCCTGATTTGAATTTCCCTGCTGTAATGTTTTCATGTAGAATCTCAGTGGAAAACATCGAGGTGGAGTTTTCCTCTTTATATGTTCGGATTAAATCCCTGGAGGAGAAAGTTCAAGAAGACCAGGAGCTTCTGCAGCAGCTGGAACCCTTTCTGCAGGTGAAGCAGCAGCAGCAGCAGTATGAAATACTTTAAATACACAGACACGCGTACAGAGAGTTGGATCCAGGCTACTGTACATTTCTGGCACTGCTGACTCAAGTGCTTTAGATAATGACACCCATAAAAGTGTAATGATAAAAAAAAATGCATGTGCCTGATGTCTCAGAGTTCAGCGCGGACGCTGCAGGACCTGAAGAGACGCAGGCTGGATCTGCGTAAAGAGGGGAACGCTCTCATCGACTTCTTTTGTGAGGACAAGGACACCTTTAAGCTGGACGAGTGCTTCCGCATCTTTCAGGACTTCTGCATCAAGTTCAAGAAGGCTGTGAAGGTCAGTTTTGGTGACATGATAATTCTGGTTTAGTTTACAGCTTTTTGTAGAGTCGTGTCTCATTCTAACGGGTAATGATCACATTGGATCAGGGATCAGGGAACACGACATTGTAAAAAGAGGTCAGACTGGGCAGGAAACCCAACAAGACAAATACACAAGTTTTAAATATGCCACCGTAGTCAACTTCAATTGCAAACATGTAACAGTAAGATTAACACCCAAACTGTTTGTTGTAACCATCCATTACAGTCAGCCTCACCTTTCAACTTCAGCTTTAACTTTATTGTCCCCTGGGGGGGAAATGGTCTCACAGCCAGGGAGAACACAGATCTACTTCCTCATTCAATAGATTTTCTTGTGCAATTACGGATTCTTACTGACATTTCCTGTGGGTTTTAATTCCAAATGAGGTGGTTTAAATACTGGTTTAAGTGTTATTTGCAACCTGTCTAATCAGCCTTACCGGTCCAGTGCCCCCTTGTGTCCATCGGATCACAGATACGTTGGATTTTTCCAAAGTATGCGTTGAAACCGAACTGTTCCATTTCAACAGGAAGTAAGACGTAGACGACAGGAAGCCGGGCTATAAACAAAAAGTTTTGGCTTTGTTTAGTCAAAAGAAAACCAACTTTTCCACAAACGAAAACTATAATTATGATTTAATATATGATGAATAGAACATGCCATTTTTCCCCCCACTCAATTCTTTCAAATGTATTTGGGGGGTTTTATCACATACATGACATTTGCCTTGTCGGATTATTTCATTAATCATGAGAACCAAGCTTTGGGCGGTTCTGTTCTATTCTGTCAACCAAAGCACTGTGCTGTGCTAAATCGTGGCTAAAACTACGAAAGTAAGCGCCGTGTTGAGATATCTGGGAACTATCTAGTAAGAGTGAGTTACAGGTAAAAAAAAGAAAAAAGGTGCTTGAATTGTTTATTTTTTTACAGTCCAATTTGATATTAGGATTTATTTCCGTCCCTGTCTTCTTGCCCGCCTGTAAACATTTCTCCACGCTCCTCTTTTTCTCAGGACAACACGGACCGTGAGTTAAAGGAAGCGGCCAGACAGCGTCGTCTGCAGGAGTTGGAGGAAAAGCGGTTCGCGTGGTCGGGTGCAGATCAGAGCGGTGGATTTGGCCGGAGCAGCAGCGAGAACGACGTGGAGATGCTCACCAAGGAAGGCCTGCTGGACTTCTTCCAGCAGAGGTCTCAGAGTCCACACAGTCCGCTGGGACGCTCCGCCAGCGCCCGCCGCCACCGTCACACCATGACCTCCATAGCGGACCGAGAACTCCAAGGATACCTGGAGCTATTCGGAGGCTCTGGGAACCCCATTGACTATTCCAAGTTTAACAGCCTACCTCGGTCGGGCCGCGCCGTGCAGCGGAGGACGACCCCCTGGATCTTAGGCCAGGACGACAACCGCGAGCTGGACAGCGACAGACAGGTGACGTCTCCACGTGCTGAAACTGAGCCTATCAGCCCGCTGGCCAGGTTTTCCTCCTCTGGGCTGAATGATAATGAACCGTACTACAACAATAATTACTCATCTGTGTCAGAGGGCAGCGCTCTGCCTCGTCCCTTTTGTGTTTTTCAGAAGTCCTCCCATCTCCCCAACCCAACGATTAGCGGCCACATGAACGTTAGTGTAGAGACGCACACTTTAGTTCGAGGTCCTCAAACTTTCGACCTACCTAGTCCAAACAACAATAGTAATCCTATGCACTTTGTCAACCAGGGGGATGTCGTGGTGACTGATTTGGAAAAGGACAGACACTCCCTTCCTGTAAATCTGGACATCCTCCTACATGATAACGTTTTAGAAAGAGGAGCCGATCCCAAAGTGGCCTGGGGAGAGAAAATAGATCATCCCACACAGGCTGGAGTCTCTCCTGAGAGAGAAGAAGAGGACAACAGCACATTTTCATCAACAACCTGCGATACACCCCTCCCACTAGATCCACCTCTATCCAATAAGAAACCAACGGTTTATATACTAGACTGCACAGAAACTGACTGCTCTGTCACCTCTGATTACTCTGAGGTTGAAAGCTCGTCTCTAACGAAAGAAGGACTTCATTTCAGAACGACTGGCTGCAGGAGGACCGATCCGGAGAGCCAGCAAGATCCGAGCTCTCTGTCCTCTAATTTGGAGTCCATGTCGCCCAAGGAACAGTCTGTCTCAACCAACGAGCTTTCGGCGCCCAAACCTGTGGACGCAGCATCCGTGACCCCGTCTGCTACCACAGAAGAGTGGGACACAGAGAGCTGTGACACGGCTGAGGGGAAACAAGGTGCGGAGAAAGATGCGCAGAGAAGCGGCAGAAAACCAGCGCATACAAAGAGCAAAGCCAACAAAGCGCCGAAGAGCAGCGGAGGTCACGTTGTGCGAACGCTGACCAGCAGCGAGACCCAGGGCATGAGGAAAGTTGTGCCCATCAGCAAGCTCACAAGGACGGGTGGCAGCAAGGCAGCAGAGAGACCTTTGGTGCATGACAGTGGAGGGTCGGGCCGGCCTCTCCGTGACCAGAGCACCCCAGCGAGAGGAAGGAGCGAGAGGACCACAAGACCTCCTCGACACTCCAGTCTGCCTCCGGATGAGTCGAAAGATCAGAGGGGAAGCAGCATCACAGGCGGCGTTTCGAGATGGGCACGCGATCCGACTCCGAGAAAGGCGTCCATCCACAAGCCGAGCGCCAAGCCCCTGAGGAACATCCCCAAGCCTGCGCCCGAGGAGAAGATGTGCCGCTCCACCATGAGAGCGCTGGCCCAAGCTCAGGCTCCGGGGGGAGCTTCCTCCGAGAACAGCAGCTGCCCCACGCTCAGCTCAAAGAACACATCCGACGTCCCCGGCTTCGCCCGCAACACAGTGGCTTCGACCTCCAGGACCAAGGCTGAGCTGGCGGCCCCGTCCGTCCCCTCCACCCCGTCTCGCAGCCCCTCGCTTCCAGGTCGACCAAGCCCGGTGAAGCAGAACAAGTTGGCGCCCGCGGTTCCAACCAGCGAGGAGCGGCCACAAGGGACAAGCCTGCGACGGGTGCAGAGCGTGAAAGCAACCAGTCGCAGCGCCTACCGCAGCGGGACTCCCCCACCACCTCCAACAAGGGAAGATATGCGTAAGACTAGTAGCATTTCTGAAAAGTCCGTCCATTCTAGAGACCTGGTGACGTTCAGCAGGGGCGCTAAACCAAGCTGGAAATGAAGCCAACGTGGTGGAAACGGACTGCAGAAAGACCAGAAGATAGAGACACTGTGATGTAAACTTGTAAGACGTATCCTCTCATATCGTGCAGAAGACAGGAATCTGAAAACAAGTTTTAAGCTATTCCCACACTTAAAGGTTCCTCCAGTAGATTCTGTATCAATTGCAAAGAGCAAGACGCAATGAACTGCTCCACATGTTCCTGTTTTGTTGCTGTTGTTTTCACAACTTCCCTTTATTTATCAAAGGGGGGGCATTAACTAAACTGACAAATGGCAAATTGTTGCTTTTACCCAGGAGCCTCTTTGCCTGCTTAGCTGTCTAGTAACTGTACACGCTAGTGTCTGTGATGATGTTGTCGTTGAACACCACTGACTATACGATGCTGCTAATTAGCGCCGACAATTCGAGACTGAGTTTCAGTGTCCGTTTGATTCAGGGTTACAGGATTTGTTGTACCTTATCTTGCTGCTGTTACGATGTCTTTTCGTTGCGTTGCGTTGCGTTGCGTCCTCACTTTTTTTGGTTCCTTTGCGTGATACCTCATAAAGATCTCAGTGGCCTTGTACCAGCAGAAAAGTTAAGAGTTAGTTGATTTGGCTCTGCATGATGAAGATGTAGATCTGATAAACTGGTTTAAACTGCAATGTCACTTTTTACAAATCCCTGGTATATTAATATTACTACAATATATAAAGTCACAGATTATAAACCAGTGTATACCGACTGTGGTACTTGTTGTACCTGTTGTATGTAAGTGTCAGTAGTTTGTAAATGTGTTATAACTCCTCCGTAATATCATGGGGTAGACGTGCACGTAGGAAACGTTTCCTGTATACTGAAGGCTAATACACGATCACGCGTCTGAAACAACACTGGAATGATCATCGGTCACGTGATTATTTTGACAGTCTGCTGTGAATGTCGTCATCTCATATTTTCTCTAGGTCAACAATAACATGGTCATACTTCAAGGTAGGTTTTTGTCTCTCGTGTGTCTCCATTACATACGAGTCACAGAACATCTGTTATTCTGAAAACAATTAACATTTACATCTGTTTAAAAAGGTATTTCCAGACTCTTATAATCACGTGGAGGAAAATTTAATCTGTTTGTTAAAAACACGATTTGTGTCCCAAGTTCCGACTACATTTTCTATGCAGGTAGCTGGAAATGAGTCAATTTGTATGTCACAAGAGTAATATTAACCCAATATTTTGTATGAAAATAATTATAATAAAATATCTGACAAAGGTTATAGATTTTTGTTTCATGAACGCATACATTTGCGTAAATGTTTCCCAATCCAAAGATGGTAGCAGGAAATAAAATGTTTGTATTATCTGTTCTATTTGTGCATATTGATGTTACATCGTATTGTTTTGTATTTTCATACAAAATAACTGGTTTATGTCTCTCACGAAAACTGTGTTGTTGGACGATATATTGTCCCAGAAATATTTGCAATAAACCATATTATTGCCATTTTAAGACCATGTTATGCCACTGATGTGATGATAATATAATAGCACAAATATGCAACACCCTGTGAAAGAGCAATGGACTTTTAATTCTTGAAGAAATTGGAATTGCAATGTGAAAGATACATTTAAATATTCTCAATAAATAAAGATAAAATAAAACCGCACAACCAAAACAATAAATAAAATAGACTCCACTGGTGTGCGAACACAAATGCGCAATGTCTGCGCTGTGCCCAAGTCTGATAATGATAAAGAAAATGAGGAAGAACTATTCTCATTTCCTGCTACCTGGATGAGAAATGTATAATATTTATCTTGTAAAGATGTTCAGCTCCATTACTCGTATGTTATGGTTTGACACGAGAGGCACAAACTGAAGCTAACATTCAGCCCTGTTGATCATTTCACACCACTTGCCTTTCAAACTGCATTGTGCCATTTGCCTTGATGGCAGCAACACTCACGACAGTGCGTTGCCTTAAAGCTTAATGTAGCCGACCCATCACCAGTAGAAACTGTTACTACATTCCATCGCACGGAGCTGAAACAGCAACTCCCGTTACACTTTGTACATAATGTAAAGACATAGTATTTTTCTGACTATCAATATGTTTACATAGCATTGAAACATGAAGGGTAAAAAGACTGAAGTGTGTGAGCGCACAGATGTTTTAAAGTGGTCCGAGCATCCCTATCTTTTATCAGAGTGTGTTGACATGCGGCGGATGTCTTCCTGTTCCTTGTGATGCAAATGAAGGTGATGAGCCGATGACACAAAAGGCCCAGTGTGACATGTGTGTGTGTGTGTGGTCTAAAGGTCCTGATTCTCCATCAATCTGACGAAAAGTCAAAAAAACAGTGAAAAATGCCCGTCACAGAATAACATCCTGAAGCCCAAGTAGACATTTTTCAAGATGCTTATTTTATCCAAACCAAAAGATATTCACTTTACAATCATGGAAGTAATTTGCTGTTTTTTTCTAAGCACATTTGAGAAGCTGTGACGAGAGAATTGATTTCATCATTTTTGCACAAAAAGAAGAATCACTCACATGATTGTTTGATGTTGTCAAAATGTACTCGTTTTCTTTCTGCTAATTGATACAGCTCTAATTCAGCTCTAAAGTAATGACTTTCACTTGGCCTGGAATAAAGACGTCTTTAATTTGAGCATGAAAATTCACCTCGTAAACCATGCAGTTTAACACGATTAAGAGCTCTGGGGGGGGGAAAGCTAGTAAGTGGACCGTGATACCCATTCAAAATATTCTTAAAATCACAAAGATTGTTGAAAATAATCGACTATTTTAACAGTTTTATAAACCTTACAAACAATCATTTCAAACCAAGGAAAAATGCGTCTTAATTCCTTGATACTTGAATCAACGTTTGTTTACACTTGGATCATTTGCATTAGGCTGTTTAAAAACACCAACATGAGTAGAGATGCTGTTCCTCCAACCTGGACACAAATGTCTCTCCTCTGCACTTCTCAGAGTCGTCCTTTGTGTATCCCACAATGCCCCCTGCTGCCACCTTCTTAACAGCCCCCAGAGCGTTACAATGGCTGCCCTTTTACTCGTCGCCTGACTGGCCTGCAGCAGTAGAGCTGCTGAGGAATTTGAATACGTACTCGACCTTTTCACCACAACTTCCTTTTTTACGGGATGGTTACTGTGGTAACAGTCCAAACATCAATTACCATTGCTCCACCAAAGGCCCTGTAAACCTGAAAGGTCAATGGCGTCTGCAGACTTTTGTCACGTGGTATTGTTTCACGTCCCTCTACTCAAACCTTTCTGTTAGTTAGAGTGAATCTTTGTTAATCATTACCTGCAGAGTGTCTGATTCTCTCGTAGTATAAACATGTATTTATCTTTCACCAAATGATTAAAGGTTGACGTGTCCGCTGTAGTTTTCACACCTGAGGTAAATACATGTAGGTGCTCCACCGCTCTGCTCGGTCTTCTACAATCTGAAGTCTCACCGTGAAAAAGAAAACACCGATCACTACGATCGTCTCTGATCACCAGACCGCAGCGCTGCACATTGTGACGCTGCTCCTCTGTATTTCTGATGATGACGTCTAATAAAAATCACATGTTGCTGTGTAAACAGAAAACTGTTTGTTGGTTTTACTTTATGCTGAATGTTGTCTGACTATAGACATTTTTTAACAAACTATAATGGCCTCAAATCACAAGTAGTCTGTTTTTTTAATGTATATATATATACAGTATATATATAATGAATATGTAAAAATTAAATAAATATGTCATTCATTTTCTAGAATAGAGAATAATACTGGTTATTTTAGGGGAAGTGTTGAACTGTCATCCAGATTATTGTCAACTATGTATAAGATGTATTAATAAAAAGGCAATATATTTTTGGGAAATATTTAAAGAAAGGGAATAACAAATATTGACCCAGTTTCAGCCTGTCTCTGTCTCTGTCCCCTTCTCTCCACACGGGATTTTGTTTCAGTTCACACTGAGAAGGTATTGATGGATGTTAGTTCATCTGGTTTTCACTATCCATTAGTATTGATTGTGCTTTTTGTTCAGTTATTGTAGCAGAATCTATTTCCACCTCCCTACACTCATATTTTCATTTCAATTCATACGGCAGTTAGTTAAAGATGAATTTGATTGATTTCTTTCATTTTTATTTCCTATAATAATATTGTTATTAATTATTTTGGCCATGATAATCTTGTAGCATTAATCTGATATTGTGACGGACACAAACCAAATGTATGCGGTAGAGTTATTTATAGTAAAACAGGTTCTAGCAACAGAACAGAACAGAACAAAAGCACTTTGATTATTGAGCCTCGGCCTCTAAACCACCAGAGTGCAGCAGAGTATCTGAGTGTCAGCCGTCCTGTTAAAGACCCTCATCCTGTTCTCTTATTTGTTTTTAGGTTTTAAAATGCAGTTTTAGCAGCTGCATACTTTGCAATAATTTTCATCATCATGTTGGACTGAGTGAATGGATAGATGTGACTTTAGCTGCATTTGAAGGTTTGATCTGGAGTTTCACACCTTCTATATTTACTGTATGTCGTTACAGACCCGTTAACCACTTTCAATTACAAAAAAAGTCACTCTGGCCTTTTGTAGTTTCTTTATAAAATTGCAGGACATACCTTTGTCTTTTACATTCTCTCTTGAGCTGCTTCGAGGCCAATCTCTTCATTTTGAATTAATAAAATCCTCTGAGGTTTTTTCTTCCAGAAGCAGAACTGAAGTTTCCGGAGAGGACCAGACAACAGATGCTGAGAGAGAGAGAGAGAGAGAGAGAGAGAGAGAGAGAGAGAGAGAGAGAGAGAGAGAGAGAGAGAGCGAGAGAGAGCGAGAGAGAGAGAGAGAGAGAGAGAGAGAGAGAGAGAGAGAGAGTAAATCACATATAAACAATGAGACTGTACAACTAGACCAGTGAACCTCAAGGAACACGTGCGTTCTTGATAACTAGAAATAAATTATTAATATAATGGACAAACATACTGTTGTATGATATGTCTAGTACTACTGTATATAAGCTATATGCTAGAGGCGTTGACCAGCATAGCATGAGATGTCAAACGTCTGGTGACTCGGCCCGTTTATCTCCAGATCAAAGTTGCTGTAGCCATGTGTGAGGGATTATGCTCCTCTCAATCCCTCTTTATCCTGCAGCTCAACCGGACATCTGAGGAGCAGGATCTTTACTTTCACGGGTCTTTTCCTTTTTACACGTCAACCACAACACATACATCTCCTTGTTTTTTTAATTTTTTTTTTATTTTGATGGATAAAAGAGCAGCTCGAGCATGTTCTCCTGCTCGTCAAGCACGTCATGAAGCAGACAAGTGTGGATCGGACAACAACGTGGACAGGAGGGAGGCCTCAGCAGCAGCATTCCTAGAAAGAGTGAGTCGCAACTTCTGTCTGTTTTTATGAGCAATTATCACGACAGCGGTCGTTTCTGAGGGTTTAGAAACAAAAAGCACATCGTTTTCTGGTCCCTTTCAAATCCTCCTGCTCTGAACGTTTGCGTATTTGCAACCAAAATACAAAATTGTAAAATGAAATGATGCCCCCTAAAAATGAGGCTCTGACCTTTTACTGCATTTAGTTTTTGTAAGCCTGCAATCTTGAGTTGATGTGAGTTCACTCTTCCGAGATGGTTTGCTTTGTGACATCAGGTGACAGTCTATTCAGAGTTTTACCGCAGTGTCCCGTCGATGACCTGAACCCCCCCTGTCGCTTTAAAGGACAGAGTGTCCCATCAAATCTCTCCTGACCTTTAACAAATACACTATACACATAAATAAATATATGCCACCATGCTGGGATTTCTTAGACTCATTCTACTACAGCTACAGGGATTATCAGTGAGAGATCAACAAAAGACCACTGAGATTAGCAGCCAATTCAAAGACAACGGCCTATTTGTAGAGGACTGTCCAGACTGTACGTTTTAAAAAGCATCCAATAAAGATACGCACTCTCAAAATACTTGTCCACGCCTTCTTCCTTCTGTCTTCAGATCTACATGACATTGAACGCATGGTGAGAGTCAGGACACTGAACGCTGAGAGAGACAACCGGAGGAAGTAGACATGGGGTGAGACACAGACAGTTCATGTGATGAACTGTTTCCCTTTCCTGTTTGGACGCTCCTTCTTATGTTGGATTACAGAGCTGAAAATGTTGTCTCTTTCTTTAGTTCGGTAATATCATTGCAGCTTTTTTTAACTATTTCGATAATCGTTTCAGTCCTTTTTTAATTAAGCAAAGATCACAAACATTTTCTGCCTCCAGCTTGACAAATGTGATCACTTGCTGCTTATGTGCCATATATTTGGGTTCTGTATTAAGAATTTGAAGATACTCAATATCTTAATATGATAATCAACATATAATCAGAATAAGTGTTGGCTGCAGCTCTAATATTGAGATTTACAGTCAAATTATTGTCCGTTCATTCCACACATTATCGTTGCTGCTATTTAAATGAAATATTAAAGTACCACTAACTGCATCACAAGTGGTTTCTGAAAGCACGTAGGAGCCAGTGTACGGTTTGAAGACGTGATTTATTTTATACTTGAATTTTTAAAAGCTTCTTGGACACGGCAATTATTTCTAAAAGATAAAAAGCCTCCGTATCAGCACATTCTCTGAGTCAAGGTCCAGTTTTATCTCATATATAGCACAAAGGTTGTGTTAAATAGAGTTTCCTGTTCTTCTTGCTGCTTCTGCTATCAGAACATCGCATCACTGTAAATTAAGAGTAGAGTTAGTTCAAATAAATTGCATATTAGCAGTTTTTTTCTGGTTACAGTCGCTTCATTTAGGTAGTGCTGCACATTTACCAGCAGCCTTCCTCATAACTGTTTCACTGTAATGTACCACATTCCCACATCAAACTTTCATTGCGATTTGCTTGTCAACATATGTTCAATCAAAACGGCATGAATGAGACAATAGAAGTTGGTCAATTATTCAGCAGCCATTCATTCACAGGAGTCTCTCTGCTAATCCCGCCATGCTCGGCTGGACTAAAGACAGCAGCAGCTGCGGACGGCTGCAACGAGAGCAGCATGAAATGATGGTCGAATTATGCTCTGAATAATCTGGTTCTGTCCTTAGACTCAAGTAGCCGGGTTTACAGGATCAACACACATCTGTGAAACTTGAGGTGCAGGAGTCATTGACTGTTTACATCTTGTTTCTTTGATGCTATGATTTCTTCATCTCGTTCACTCAAAGGCAAAATACATCATTGGTTTGTTTCCCGTTTGAAGTTAAAGCATATGTGTTGTCTCTTCATAGCTTAATTTCTCATGTTTTATCCTCTAAACTAGAGCAAACAACTCTTGTGCCTCTAAGCTGTTTGAATTGACGCTAAGTTTGAGTTCTATAGAGTACCTGTTAAGTTATTTAAAAGAAAAAAGAAATCTTTGCACCGAGCCTGTGATTGTGCACTGCATGCTAAGCAGGTGTCCTTTGACTGTGACACACACACACACACACACACACACACACACACACACACACACACACACACACACACACACACACACACACACATTAGTTTTCTTAAATAGTTGTGAGGCCTTCAGATGCATCTCGATCCCTCCCTCCCCCACACGTCCAAACAATAAACCTTTTTCTATCTCACAAAATCTGTAATGGAAAAGGAATGCAAATAACTTGTTTCTGTCTTTCATGTCTTTTCTTTTTTCTTCTTTTAATCTGAAAAGAGTCTTTCATGGACTGCTGCATAATCTAGGGTTGTCCTGGCAACATCTTCCCTCATAAGAGGGGAGGGGCTTGACTGGAAACCACAGTTACTATACTGGTGCTGGGATGTCCCATCAGGAGTAGAGATCTTCACAAATTTTTGTAATTGTAAACGATTTTTTTAAAATATAATTTGTTCTTGTTTATAAAAGATATTTTTGTGATTATATTTTTTACACCATGCGTCTGTTCTCAGCTAAAGTTTGACATTTTAGGAACTATTATTTTTCACTGTCTGGAACACCAACAATAATAATAAACTTTATTGAAGTGCACCGTTCATAAAAGAAATGCAGCACAAAGTGCTTTACAATAAGGGAAAATATACTTAGAGCTATACTTAAGATAAAGAAAGTGAATAAAATACATAGAACGCAATAAATAACATAAGATGGAAAATAAAACCCACTGAATAATGATAATAACCATGGACTCATATTTGCAGCATGCACATAAACGATACAATACACACGGCAGCAGCATCAAAAGCTCTCTTCTACTCTGATCTTTTATTTCTACATCTGTGGTGGAGATTGGAATTTCTAAGACGAAAACTATTTTCACCTTGAGTTCACAATCATCCAGTGGGTTAGCTAGCCTGGAGGTAAAAAGAGGTAAGAGGTAAAGATCAACAGACAGAGGTCAGAGGTCAGACGTGCACAAAAGGCCAAACATCAGTGGTGACTAGAAATGGGTAAAAGGCTTAATGTATGCTAAATATATAACAGCAAATCCTCAGAAAGAGGAGAAATCCTAAATTCTAACCACGCAAAATCACCTAAAAATCGACTTGATCGTATTATCAGTGATTATGATGATTATGATTACAAGATGTGAATGTGACAAGATCACGTAACAAATGATTCACAGAATTTGATCTTCAAATCAACAAATTGCACCACAATAGCAGTAATGAAGATACAGTACAAATACTTCAGTAGCTGCAGCTGACTGCAGTGAAATTCAGTGAAGCAATACTATTTGCTTAATGCAGTGCATTTGTTTACAAATATAAATCACATGTATATCTTATGTCGTCATCAACTAACTCCCACTCAGCTGCAGACATGTGTAAACCATTTGTTTAGTGTTCTCTACTTGTAATAATGATTTAATATTTTTATATTCAGAACCATTTTTTTCTTTTAGTTCATCAAACATGACACTACACAAACGGCCTGTATAATCACTGAAGGGGAAAAACAGAAATCATTTACGAATGCTATTTTTACACGTGGATGTAATATTGATGAGCTTTTTCTTCTTTTATCGTGACTGGATTAGCTCTCACTGCATCCGGCTGCGGGTGCCTTTCCCTTTTATTTGTCGGCGGGTCGGATCCCTTTAATAAGTGAGGTGGAAGCGGCTCTCAGGTCAGCTTCTTCAGTTTGTTGTGTGCAGAGCAGCAGACAGGACGGCGGAAGAAGAGACGACCACAGTTCAACTGGGGAAAAGTCCAGAAAGGATCACCGCCTGTCATCTGATATACATCCGCATGCGTCGTTGTAGTTTTCACACCGGCGGATAAAATAACATTTAGGTGAGTGAATCGCATCGTTATCTTCCTTCAGAAAACGTGAGCTGAGATTGAATGCATGTCCACTTGATTCTATGCGAGACTTTTTGGATAAATGCACAAGCAAGAAGGAACTTTAAAAAAAACAAAAAATGCAGAATTACATTTCTGGATTAACATTAAATATGCATCCAATCGTACAAAGTGCTACACTTTCTGTGTTGTGTGCAAATTGAGGAGTTCAATAATCCAATTTACAGCAACAGCAGGTCTTTTCCCAGTACATGTCTGCAGCATGATGAGCAGCAGGCTCTTGTGTGTGTCAGCATCTTAAATCTGTAGAAGCTTGAATGGGCCTCTGTACTGATGCACTTCCTGATTTATGAGTCAAACTGGATCTTGTGCATCACATGGCTTGGTGTTTTATGTGCATTATTTCATGTGCATATACACTTGGTATCAATAAATATTCAGATGTAGTGTCACAAAAGGAGACTTCAGCAATACAGTTACTAGTGCAAATAAGGTGGAAGTAGAGCAATTGTATGTTTTCTTGCTATTTAAGAAGGGATATTTAGTTTTCAGTGATGATTTTATTACTTTTAGTTTAACTTTTGAGTAAGTGCAATTAGATTTGATATTAAAGTTGAATACAGCTTTACACACAAGTGAAATAATCTGAATAATTATTGCATTTGAGCTGCTTGAATGCTTGAATTTATGGCAGCTAAATAGCTTTTTCTGGCAACAACGGGTCAAAATGTCTATATCTACCTTTTGACTTAACGATCAATATACAGTAGCACAGTCTCTGTAAAAACTGTAGAAACATTCCTCAAAATAAACATGCAGCTCATGTTCTTGATGATGTTAATTCAATCAAAGTCAGCTAGTTATGTTTTTAGTTTCTGCACTATTGTTAGTGGTCAGCAGGGGATCTTTTCTGCTTCCAAAAGGGTGAGCAAGGTTTAGGAACCAGTGCTTTAAAAAGCTGTTTACAGGAATTAGTAGACATGTTGGCTCAGGTATTCACTTTGTTGCCAAGCGTTGGATGAAAAAATGAATACCACTCTTATATCTGTACAGATGCAACATGTTGTTTAGTGAACTTTAGAGGCTTTTCTATCTTTGGAGGGAACCAGGCTCATTGTTTCACCCTTCTATTGTACAGAGCTCGAGTTTGCAGCTAGCTTAGCTTAGCATAAAGATTGGAAGCAAGGGGAAGCTGTTTTCTACTGTACGACAAGAAGAATCTTCCTGCTAGCACCTCTAAAGCTCACCACTTGTATTCTTTTTGTTTAACTTGTGCACAAACAGCAATGTAAAATTGACCAATTTTCGACTTTATTGCTGATTTCTCTCTTCAGTCTGTCTGCTAAGGTCGGCTAATCAACTCCTGGTTCTTGCTTCGTAGTTAAATATGAAAATGTGGGGCTGTCTCATCTAACTTTTTGCAAGAAAGCCAATAAAAACATTTCCCAAAATGCCGAATTGTTAACTTTCAGCTTCAACACTTTTATCAAATGAACACGGCAAAGATGATTTCTAGACTGGATAATTATTCAATAACCATGATTAATTAATAGGAACAATTCTTTATACATCACTCAATAAAGATGATGTTGAGTTGCAGCACTGTTGACACCACTTTATGTAACATTGTTCCAGCAGCACATCACCGATCCATATTCCCGTAATTAGATGGCTCCATTCATCCTCATGGATAAACTCAAAGTGGATTAACGTCTCATTACATTTGACTGCTCCCCCCTCTGTCTCAGTGTGTGAGGGTGTCCTTCTCCTCCTTTTGATGTCTGAGCCCTCGTCTTTCTACCGCAGCTGTTTTTTCAGTCATTGTGACATTAGAGGTGCTTGAGTGCAGTAAGTGATTCTGGTAACAGGAAGTAGAGGTGATTCAGTAAAGGCTGCATAACGCTCCCACCACTGCAGTACGCTGCAACTGTGGGAGTATTCTCCTGCTAATCTAGGAAGCCGCCAAGATGACTCACTGCACTGAAGTAATGCAACTTGTACATTTAACCTCACTGTTGCATACAATACTCGGCTGATTTGTCACAATGCATTACATGTCCTACATAAAGGCTGCTCAGGTTATTTAAGTAAACACCTTTTGAGTTAATACTCCAAATTATTATATGAAATTATTTAGCTAAGTTTAGTTTGGACAATATTTAACGATCCTAATAAAAAAAAAAACCTCTTGTAGAATATCAAGTTATATAAAGGCATTGACTGGACTAGCACTAGTATTGAAAAATGTCAAGCAATGCAATGGGTCTAGGTCGGATTTAGTAACTGTACCTATTAGTCTTAAATTATGTTTGCTTGATATCTACTTGTTAAATTTACTTTCATATAGTTGTGTTTACGTCATTTTGTGAAGTTAATCTAAATTAAAAATGGCACTTATGGTAATTAACTATTTCTTTCTAAGTGTATGAAGGTTTGTGACCGTCGTCTAGGTGTGTATTTTAATTTTACCGTCTCTCCTGGAATCACTTTTTGTTTGTATAGTAAGGTGACCGTGAGCATTTGATCAACCAGTTAAAGGCACACATCTGTTTCCATTGCAAATGTCGACTGGTGGTGTTATTGATGTTTTCATTCAGCTTGTCCAGTGACTGGAGGCCCTGTGACACTTTAACCTCTCATGATCAATGGGCATCGGTGCTGTGAGCTCTACAGCGACGTGTGTCTGGTTAAAGCTAATCGATTAGCATTGGTCATCAGCCAGTTTAGACACTCTTGACTGAATAGTAGCTCAGTGTCTGAAGTATTTGGAGAAGCCACAGTGTGTTAAGGGTTGTAACATTTACTGCAAAACACAATAGGAACTTCAGGGCTGGACACTTGTTCACTTAGACAGCTGTTTAATCGGTGGATGCTGCACAAACTGTAGCAAAGCTCACAAGTCTGATTAAAACACCAGAGTGCCACAAAGCATGTTATAAGTTGATCAAGTCCGTTGTCTTTTTGTTTAAAGATGTACTGGGGGGCAGCATTTCACCTCTACTACTGGGTCCATACAATCAAAATTTACAGTCATCGGTTATTAAAAAACTAAAATTTGTTGCTATAACTAACCGCTAACTGAAGGTCTGTCTCCGCCCACCCTCCTCCTACCGAAGTAGTCTCCTGGTTGTGGAGAGGGCAGTAAGAAAATACAAGGTTTTTTTTCTTCTATTTTGTATTTAATCCAATAAACTAACCATCAAAACGTACACAGACCCTGTACCTTCAACGTGATTGACAAGCCCTCGGGACGGCTCTACTTTTTCGACTCACTGCTGCCTCTCGAGGTAAAAGTAGTATTACAAGACAGGACGGTCCAGGGCTAGCTGGTTAGCATGCTCATCTAAGTAGATGTCTCTGCAACACAATATATAGACATCTTTGGCATAACGTTGAAACTATAACATTAAATAAAACGAGATACGTAGTAGTTGGTTGTATTATGATTTCTACTTGATGCACAAACATGTGAGTGGTATCGATCTTCTCATCTTACTCTTGGCAAGAAATGAGTGTATTTCACAAAAATATTGAACTCATCATTTAATCTATAAAATGTAAAATTGTGGAAAATCGGCCATTACAAGTTCCAAAACCCCCAAATATTCACATTCATTGAAAAGCAGCAACTTCTCAACACACACCAACACACTGATTATTCTGTAACATCCAGCTTTATAATGTCTGGGACTGAGGCTGCGATTGTGCGAGTTCTGATAAATTAGCTTTAAATTGAGACTTCCTTTATAGCAACAAATACTTCCTGTGCTCTCCGTCACAGCTCCGGCTCAGTGTTTCTGCATTCTCTAACAAGCGCCGTCATAGTGTAAAGTGCATGTCGTGCTCCAGCCAGCAGGGGATATCAGCATTGCACAAAAGGAACATTGCCCATTCAAATAATTACCATAAAGACCTACGATGCTTCTTAAGCAAACCCAGATTTTGATGACTTTTTTTCAGCTAATTGGTTTTATTTGGAAACAAACAAAAACAGGTTGTTCATAGCAGCCAGCATTGGTGTGCACAGTGTGTTTGTGTCCAGGCTGACCTCTGTTTGCATTTCAGTTTTCTCTCCGTCTGTTCTTTTGCTTCAAGGTTGAGCAACTTGTCTTCGTTTTCTTTGCTCAAGGGAATGAGAGAAGTAGTAGTTATAACAACACTAACAAATCCACAAATGGTATTCTTGTTTTACCTATTGTCTAATTTTCTGCACACTGGGCTACTGTTAATGATTGGACTCCCTTTACTTAATCACACTATCTCCTGCTGGATTGTTAATTTAGCATAAAACATCACATTTAGGCACTATAAAAACATTCTGTTAATTTTTAGTTAGTTCTCTGTGCTTTTCACACTAAGGGATCGAAGTGGCATCATTAGTTTGGTTAATAGTTGTGTAGTTAATTATATTTACAGTGTGTGTGTATATATAAAAAAAAAAATGGAGAGAGAGATGTTCAGCCGGTTTACTTTTACGTTTATGCAAATGACAGTCGCATCATATAAAGCTAAGTTTAAAAATAATTGATTCATAGTATGGCTTGTGTCCACGTGGAGCCATTTTCTATGCTGTAAGTAATCCGGTTAAGTGGGAGTGGATGTAGAGAGGGAAAACGAATGCATTTGGATAATTACTTCAAACATTGTTTGTGGCCTGCCAATAAGATTAAAGCTCTCAAGAAATGGGGAAACTCTCGAGGGGCATACATGTCTGTGTTTTGTAATGTTTGGGTGTGTACAACCTTAAAAGACAGAATGATTGATTTTGTTATTGTTTCTCTGCCAAGATGGAAGTATGAAAAATGTGGTAATGAGGGGAGGGCTGCTCTCTTGGCAGCAGGTGTTAGAACAGGATGCTCATTTTGCCGTCATGTGTTGAGATATTTTAACTCAAGTCTACAAACATTCAGTAATGAGATACTGATATAAACACTATTGTAAATGCTGCAAAAAGGCCCAAACTTCAATACTGTTTTGGTACTGACCATAATGTGTCCATAGCATATTATTGAAGTTTTTACTTTTTCTTTGATTTGATGATTCTGGAGGTTAATAAACAGCCAGTTGTGGAATTGTTGTGAGCACTTAAGTCCTTTTTTAAGTGCTCAGATAAAATCACCACACGGATTTGATTATGGTGAAATTGTTTGCTCAACTGCTGTTTCCAAGGTCGAGAACACGACTGCCTTTGAAGAGTACAATTAACATTGTAGAAAAGTGTTAGATTATAACAGGACCATGCAGGCGTGATAGCAGCTTGATTAGGTTGTAGGCACAGCTGTGCTTTGAGCTAACTTCAGCAAGCTGACATGGCAATGTGAACATGCTGATATTAAGCAATGTTTAGTGTGTTGGCATCCTAACATTTGCTCAGTGGCGGGCCGTGCATTTTATACCCAGGCCTTCACTGCTGTCATGCTGTTTCTGTGCTCATGTAGGACAGTGGTTCTCAGCTGGTCTGGCTGTGGGACCCACCATCATCCCTTAACGACAATCCGCAGCCCATTCATCTCTTTAGGAGACCGTCTTATGATTTTACTTTTACAACCCAAACATTAAACGTACTGCTCTGCAATCTCTTTCCTCGTCTCAGTCCCCTGTGTCACGGTGTGTGGTACTCGAGTCAGGAAACTTGTCAGAATGCCCATATCTGATTGGCTGAGCTGCATCACGTGATGTGATTCACAACGCCGACTAAGCCTCTGCTGTTAAGTTTCGTTTCACGATAGTCACGTGCTCGCCCACTGACCAATCGCTGCACTACTGCTGACGTAGTTGTGGGCCGGCTAGTATGGGGATAGCGGGCTCTGACACGTCAAAGAATACGCCCAACATGTCAAACTAAAGATCTGATTGGTTGAACACTATGACAATCAACAATATCGTCCCCATTCACTTAAACTGCACATGGATGCAACTTGTGAGTCTGCAGGCCTCAGGCCTCTCTTCTTACCTAGAGACACAGAGGTGAAATCTGATTGGATAAAAGCTCTACTTATAACAAGCTGCAACTGAGGAAGACCGTAGCTGTGCAATGAGAAAATAAGACAATGGGAAACATATTTTTATAAATTATAATGCATGTAGTGTATTTAAGAAAAATTATTAAATTATAAAATAGATATAACTTTGTGATTCTGTTTAGGCCAGCAGAGAAGGCTTTGCAGGCCCCGAAGGCCCGCCACTGCATTTGCTTATTGTCACTAAATACGACGTACAGCTGAGGCAGGGGGGCAATAACACTTCTGCAAGTATTTGGCCATAAACCAAAGTATTACGCCAAAAAACACACAAAAGCAGCAGCGAGCTGCCGTGCAAATGTCTACTCTGACCTCAGCAAGCTGCGGCCTTTTTGAATCTGTTGCGAAGTGCGGCCAAATTAAAAGTTTGGAATAGTTTCACTTTAGCAGCAAAGTATGGCCGGAGAGAACCTGCAGCTAATCGGTATACAGAATCCTGTGACTCCTGTGAGATGTTGAGCTATGTTACAAAGAATTTCTTCCTGCCTTAAACACAAGAACACGCCTCCCAGCTGCAGAAAAATTTAATAATTGCAGCTTTCCTGGTGTGTTTTCATCGTTAGACAAATTAAAATGTTGACCTCACTTTAGGTATCATCCTCTGGGGACACTGAATGTCTGTACAAACAGTTGTTGTGATATTTTATGGACCGAAGTGGTGGATCGACCGACTGACATTTCTATCCAAAGAGCCATGCTGCTCGCTAAAAGGCTTTTGTAGAAAACATGCATATTTCTCTGAGAAAATGTGTTGTTTTGGTTTACCCTGGTGATTTGTGGGTAATGTAGTAGTAGCAGTAGTTAAAGAGTCTTTCTGCTGCGTCATCTCTGTCTTGTTTACCAGCTTTGCTTCAGTGCACCGAGTCCCCCGGGGGAACAGGACAGATAGTAACATGCTTGTTTAGCTGGTGAATAACTGCAGTTTCAATCTTTGAACTCTTGTGTTCTGTGAATGACTCACTATTCAAAGGATTGTTATGGTTATTGTGGCTTTCATTGTGGACCATCTTGTTTCAATTACTGTGACTTTGGCCGACTCTTTAATTCTCACGGCAACTCTCAGGAATGGCAATTGTGCGTTTTAGCTTTGACAATTTGGACCGATGCCCTTTTTTAAAACATTATGTCATTGCAGCTCGCTGCAGGGAAACGCTCATGAGCACTTGGGGCCTTTCTTGGAAATGGAGATTAAAATTGTGTTCATGACATCGGGGTTCAACTTAAGCCATCCTTGTTTTACAAAATAATTTGGCTTCTGTTGGAAAGTTTCTCTTCTCTTTCTGTGTGATCCTCCGTCACTCCTTATCTGTTTCTCCTCGTTGTGCCTCTGGGACTCTTGCCCTCACTGGCCCCGCCTCCTCCAGCCTCACTAAACCCTCTGATTGGTCCGAGCTTCCCCTCTACATCCCCGTAGAGCCCTCCCCTCTCCGTCTCCGCACACTCAGTGGCTCCCTGTCGGTCTGTTTGGATTATTGTAACAGCTCAGGCCTCTCTCATGCGCTGCCCTCTCTGCCCACTGCACACATTACTACAGTTCATCAGAGATGAGAAGGATTAGGTGACAGAGAGCAGAGTTTGTTTTCACCCCAGAGAAGAGAGGAGGAGAGGGGAGCAGCCATGGAGTTGAAGTAAGTGTGTTGTTTTGGATGGAGAGGAGGGTTGGAAAGAGTGAGTAGTAGATGGAAAAATAACATGAGGAAAGTGAAAAGGAAAGATGTATATTTAAAGGAAGGGGAAACTGTACAGATGTTGTTTGGGGAAAGTCCTTAAGTAGAGTATAGTGTTGATGAATTGATTTTTATTTTCAGTATGTTCCTGTAGCAGGAAAAGATTATCAAAAGATGCTTCTGAAATTCCAGGTTATAACGTCTTGTGAGCTAATACTAGAAATACAGGTTAGTTCACGGTCTCATGTGTCCGCATACTGAAGGGGAAAAACTCCCAGCAGATGTGCAGGTACTTTACTGTATGCTCACAAGAAAATATTTGCTTTGCTTTCATTTCCTGTTTTCTGTTTGTCATGCTCAGTGGCCTCAGCTGGTCTGTCTTGAAACCAAGAACATGTGCATTGGCTTGAGAAAAAGTCAAGTCAAGCTTATTATGTAACCCATAGATATTTCTCCAAGGGCTTTAAAATGTGTACAACATACCGTAGGAGACCCTCGATGTGGTTAAAAAGACGTTATTTGAGCCATTGCATATCAAGTGTTTGTCTCTTCTTTATCAGTGTGAGGTAGAATAAACCAATAAAAAGCTGTTATTTGAGCCATTACATATCAAGTGTTTGTCTCTTCTTTATCAGTGTGAGGTAGAATAAACCAATAAAAAGCTGTTATTTGAGCCATTGCATATCAAGTGTTTGTCTCTTCTTTATCAGTGTGAGGTAGAATAAACCAATAAAAAGCTGTTATTTGAGCCATTACATATCAAGTGTTTGTCTCTTCTTTATCAGTGTGAGGTAGAATAAACCAATAAAAAGCTGTTATTTGAGCCATTACATATCAAGTGTTTGTCTCTTCTTTATCAGTGTGAGGTAGAATAAACCAATAAAAAGCTGCTGATCAGCTGATGAAATATGACCGATAGCTACAACATTAAACTGTTATGCATTGACATATTTATCTTACTGTAACGCCGGTAACTCTTCTACTACTGACTACATTACAGCTGTTTTCAGGATGTAGCTAAAACTAAAAAAACAACGTTTTCACTGCAACTTAGTCCACTTTAATGGCCAAGGAAGTTGGAAAACACCTCTGAAAACAAACATGATACGACTGCTAATGTAATGTACAAAGTGTTACGTAGCTCCTAGCTAAACACTGAGTTAGTGAATTTAAGAGGTGCTGGAAGGCAGATTATTATACGTATAACGATGTATCACTACCATATAATCTGTACACACTCTAAATGGAGTTTAATCATATTGTTCACTATAAGTGCCATGCAGGAGGATTAAGGATCAACTAACTCAAAAACTAAAACCATTCATTATGCATTTTGTCTGGAGGTTGAGTCAGTGTTTTCGCCTTTATTGAATTCTGGTTGACAGAAAGCACTAACGCTAGCACATCTGTTGGCCTTACATGCGCTAACACACTAAGGCACCCAGACAGGACATTGCCTTATCTCGTGTCACCAGAATGCACGGTTGACGGATATATAACCCAGTGACGCAGTGACATTAATTGCATTCACTCGGAGAACAGTATTTTTCTCTGAAACATGAAACTTTAAAGAATAGTAGGAAATTCAGTTTTTTTCCAACAGGAATAGCACACAACTCCTTTTTTTTTTTTTTTATATATAGTTTATTAATCCTAAAAATTTCTTAAAGCTGCCCAAACAAAATGGCTAAAACAGTGTTCACTAAATTGCTTTTGAGGTCTAAAACCACCATATATATACCAGGACACTTTCATCTGTGCTTTGCAAAGATGCTGCAGCTGAAGTGGTGCTCTGCTGCTGTAATCGCTCATCATCCTGTTCCCAGTGGATGCTTTTAGATTAGCATGAGACTGTTCTTATAATTAAGGAGAGGGGGTTATGTCACCCTCTCCAGCATTATAGGCATGCGAAAGCGCTACAGATACACTCCACTGTTTAAAGTTGGTCGTTATTTAGCTGTAATTTATTGGAGCTGCTGCTAAATAATTACAACATCTGGAGAATGGTAGCCTCAGATTTTAAGTATTTTGTTATGAAACTGTTTCAGCGCTGATGAGACTGTGCGATTACCAGGGTCACCATGGACATAAGCCTTATTAGACACACCATCTGGCTTTAGGTGCTGAGAGGATTTAAACAAACAATAACTGCTGAAAACAAACAAACTGCATCAGTTATAATGATGTATATAGTGCGTTTCTATAGCCTTTAGTGTCAACACAGTCAGTGCAGCATGCAGTTCATGTTGTCCTCTCCTGATTATGGTGATTTGTATGTGTAATGAATGACTGTTGCCTGATGTGAAAAGTAATACAAGTCTTATCTTGTGCACCCAGAATGGACGGTTGACAGATATACAGCCAAGTGACGCATTGACGTCGTTATTCATTCAGAGTGCAGCCTTTTTTCTCTGATGCCTGTAAAATGTGAACGAATAAGGACATCGATAGCACTCTCATACTTGTGCTTTTAAGTTTAAATAATGCAGTTAGCCTAGCTTAGCATAAAGACTGGAAGGAGGGGGGGAAACGGCACCCAGCTAACCTCTGAAACCACAAATTATAGCCATGACAGCAGAATGACCCGAGGGATGGCAACGTCAGTCTGTTGGTCAGTCGGCCACGCTGAAATATACTGGACGGATTTAGATGGTCATGGTTTCCTTAGCATGAATCCATAATGACTTTGGTGACCCCCCCCCCCCCCCCCTCCCCCCCCCCCGACCTTTGCTCTATTGCCATCTCCAGGTTAACATTTGTGGTTTTGAGTGAAATGTCTACAAAACTATGGGATGGATTGCCACAACATTAGGTACACACATACACATATTTCCTAAAAAAGTCAAACTATTCCTTTCAGCACATCCGTCTTTGTCACTCGTATGTTAACTTAAACTACCGTGACAAACATTGTAGCCTACTTTGAATTTGCTCACGGACTTCAATCTGAAAATATTCCCGTCTCTAAGAGCTTTGCCTTCATTAAATACAATTGTGCAAAGGAGAAAAAAATGTTACACATTACTATATATAAAAGTGCAATGAAAACAATAAAAAAAAACACAGACAATAAAATCTGACTTCAAATTGCTTAAAAACAAAGCGTGAAAAGAGCAGCGATAAACTGTCCTGTGACTCGACTCTCGGTTGACATGCAGTGAACCTGCATGTTGACTGGACTCTCGGACTTCTGACCTGACAAACTAGTGAGTGTTAATCATAAAACATCATTAGACGTTTGACAATGTGCGGGTGAAGTGACACAAACAAGCTGATCCCCAACAGAGATGTCAAACAGAAACACGTAACCGATCCGTCTGTTTGTCTCCACTCTGATTGTTTACATTTTGAAAAGCAGGCGCTGTCATTATTCTGCGGAGTGACATGGCATTATGTGTGTTTAGAAACGGAGAGCCGGTGAAAACAGCTGAGGTCAGTGCTCTGGAAAGATGGATGGACACCAGAGGGAGACCCAGAGTAACAAACTAACAACTTCAGCCACAATGTAAACCAAAATATACATAGAAGCCTGCTTTAAAAACTGGAATGAGCTGGTTTAAAAAATGACAGCTTGCCCTAGATTCTCTACAGACAGCAGTTCAAGTTTAATGTTGGTTAACGGTGTGTTTTCTTTGTTGGAAGATGAGTGGAGAGAGGCGTTTGTTTTTGTTCTATTACAGCGACTAAGTCAGTTGGAAATGCTGTTTTTGCTGCAGTCTTTGAAGTGTCTTAATGCATCAGTGATGATGTGGGTGTGAACAGTGAAGCAACAAAGTGACGCATTTACTCTTCAGAGTGTGTTAATCTGTGTGTGCCCCTCATACAGGCCTTCTAGTCATGGGTCCTGTTGGCTTCTGTGAAAAGTAAGGGACTTAAAGTTGGGGTAAACGATATATTTCTGGCATTATTGGGCGAAAATTATATTTAACTTTTCAACATATTTTAATTCAAGTGATATGAAAGAAAATTAGACTTCTGCACCTCCTCTTGGCTATGTTTTCAGGCTTTAGGGAATCTAGCTTGTGGCGTGAGACTTTAGCCAATCGCAGGTCACTTTAGAAAGAGAGCGTTCTTATTGGCTGTGTGTCGAAACAGCTGAGGTGGTTTGGGCATCTGATCAGGATGTCTCCTGGACGCTTCTGTTTTACCTCTCTACTTGTACTGGTGATACCTCGGGATCTCCCAAGAAGAGATTAAAGGTTATTATGGATTCTTTTGCCCAATAATGCCTAAAAGAAACTGCGTAACCCAGCTGTAAAGCACCAACCGTTATCTTTCAGCCATGCTTGTGGCTGAGCTCTAAGAATGTCAATGTCGATCTGTTGGTTCGTTGGTCCACCACTTCAGTCCTGACTAAAATATATCAACAGCTATTCGATGGATTGCCATATCATTTTGTAGAAACATTCATGGTCCCCAGCGGATGAATCCTACTGACTTTTGTGACCATCTGACTTTTCCTCTCACGCCATCGGGAGGTTGACATTTGTGGTTTTGGGGGAAATGTCTCCACAACTATTGGATGGATTGCCATGAAATGCGGTGCAAATGTTCTTGTCCCCTTCACATCGGCAGGTCAACGTTTTCTATCATACATGTACAATTTGTATATTAGTTTAGTTTATGACCAAATACCTACAAAACTGACAAAAACTGAGTTTAGTTCACATTCAGATTGCAGACTGTGCCTTTAACCAATCAGAAACAAAGTGATGAAGAAGTGTGTTTGTCATAGAAGCTGGTTATTATCCAAATTAAAGGCAGCCTCTGTGTCCTGTGGAGCATCCTGTGGACTTTGTTTTTTGTTCATAAGGTTACCTTCAGAGCATAATGTGCTATATTTTTTCGACTGATGACAAATCCCATGAAAAGACCAAAACCCACAATGTGATGATCCGTCTCTCTATGCATTCAGCCTACTCATTAAGAGTAATGAATCCAAGTTGAGCGTGCATCTACATGTTAATGCTACACACAAAAATGAGTCTTTCCTCCAGAGTTGCATTAGTTTCTCTTGTTTTGTGTCGCTCTCCTCTGACTGACTCTCTGAGTTTGGCAGGCGTTGACATGAGATCACTGGAACAGCCTCGAAGCTGCCAGGCATAATGAAATGTGTGAAACAACTCTGTCAAGAGCAACGGAGGTTATTTTTTAAATGGAAAAGGTATAAACACTGTAAAAGAATCTCAGTACTCCCCCCTATGTTATTCGCTGATGGATGGAGAACGTTTACTCAGCATATGAAAAGATAACATCATTTAAATCAAGTAACAACAAACAGAAACTGGTGGGACAAAAACCCCATTTAATGCCATTATATCACAATGTCAGGAGGTCATTGGTGTTACTGATGAAGGAAATACCAACGAACAGCAGAAATCCAGGTTATACGTTTTATTTTATTTCCTCAAAACCACTTAAGATTCTGAGCAGATTGTTCTTGAACTAAATATATAATTCAAATTTTGTTTTTAGTTTTTGGAAATGTCTAACTATTGAAGCCATTCATGTCTTACATAGATTTTCCCTAATTAAGGGTAAACGAGAACAGGCCGGATTTTCATGTACAGTGAATTGTGCAAACGGAGCTCTTTTTAAAGCAGTCAGTCAGTTGACTAACCTCCACCACATACACATGTCCATACAGCGCATAGTGTGCTGGGATGATGCAACAAATATACACAGTTGGCTTCAATCAGGAGGTCCCTGTTGTCTGAAGGTTAAAGCTGTTGTTTCATTGTTCAGCTGATCTATTATTTTAGAAAGCTTTATAGAGTCAGCAGTGTGATGATTGAGATCCTGAAAATCACATGATGTGAGGTCTTCATCTTTAAATCAAAAAAGGAGTTTCACCTCATTGATGTGTCAAGAGACTATTAAGGACTAACAACGTGCTATATTGTTAAGACTAGACTTGCATATATGATATATCACTGTGTGTGTGTGTGTGTGTGTGTGTGTGTCTCTGGTTTTTGCAGATCTGCCTTTATTACCTTGTACTTAGTAATCATGATTCTATTTAATCTTTCAAATTCAGCCTCTGGCCTTCCATATTTCTTTGTGTTTTTTTTTGCACTGTCACTGCAAGTACACGGAGTCAGAATTATGCACACACACACACACACACACACACACGCGCACACCACACACAAACATGCACTTTGTTTTTCCATTTGCTAGCTCACCATCCGTCAGCCAGCACTCGCGCGCACACTCCTGATGCTGCACATGCTCGCTGCACTGCAGTGAGCCAGCATTTATTTCAGACAGAGAGAGAGGGAGGGAGATGAATGGATGAGATGAGACAGACTGAACCAATAATGATGGGAGAGTAAAGGAGGGAGGGGTTGGAAGAGATGATGTAAAAACTGACACACAATCTGGCTAAATCGCCCCTCCTCAACTTCTCTCACGTGTGTGTGTGTGTGTGCGCACACACACCGAGGAGCCGTCTCTCTCTCACACACACCCTGTTGTCTCCTGTTTGCCTCGTTGCTGCTACCTGGAGCGCAGCATCGTTTCACTGGGAGTTTAGTGCGTGTTTCAGTCACATGGAGCCAATGGTTCGGTCTGCGTACTGGAGTGGATGACGCCTGTTGATCGGACTATAGATGCAGCACTGTAAGTCTTAATTATTCCTGTTATGAGCTAAATATTTGGAATATCTGGTGTTGTTTCAAAGCTAAAATTCTTGCATGATTATAACTTATTTTCTCTTGGAGTCATTGCATGCTAAAAAGGGTACAATTCCAGTCCTAATTTGCCCGTTTCACGTCTGCCCTCCGCTGCGTGTTAGATGACAGCTCCATCCAGCAGGAATCAATCCGCGGATCTTATTATGTAAGAGCAGAGCGTTGTGAGGCTGCTGCAGCCCTGTGCACCGTCAGCACCGGGCTGCTTCTGTTCATTTCACTTTCATAATCGGTGTCGTATTTTAAGCTTTGTTGATCTGCTTGATCTGACCCGTGGAGCTGGTGAATTATTAACATGCAGCCTGAGACCTGAGCTTGTGTGTACAGCTACATCTTAAATCTCTCATTTATGACACATTTATGAATGTGGTGTTAAGCTCTGTGCTGCTCAAATGTAAGGCTAGATTGTGATTGTTGCGGTTTTGTTTCACTCGTTACTCTGCCACTACAGTAATTTGTTTCTGCTTCTCCAGCTTTTGTGAAGCGGACCTGAGCTGCTCGACACGTAACTATTTGTCAGCTGGCAGCAAACCCATTACATACCAGCCATGTGACATATTGGAAACGTTGGTAATGACCCGCTGACGGCATCAAAGCTTTATTATGACCGTAATTTTATCCACCGCTCTAATTTCAGGCTTACCAAATGACAATGTTGTAGTCGGAGGCTCTCGTATCTGCTTTCAGAGAGGGTGAAAGAGAGGAGGATGCTTGTATCAAAGAGATTTAAGAAAAGCGAGAAGAGGAGAATGAGAGCATGCACCGTAGAAGGAAGTTCAGTCCCTGAGGGCTTTCCTCTCAGCAGCAGAGGTGGCCTGTTTCTGTGCCTGTCTTGAATGCGAAGAGACAATAAAAGCACTGACACACTTTCTGTGTCTAAGTTAGCTGCCAGAGAAGGTTACAGAAATGTCTGACATTGAAATACAGGAGCCATTACCGGTAAATGGATGTTTCAGATAAGACCGGAGAGCAAGTTAGTATGAGGAGTCATTGTAAATATGCTGTATGGTGGTATTAAAGTGTTTAGTTTTGTAGGTTAAGTGTTTTCCGTCTCTCACTGATGAGTGCTGAACACAGAGTGCCGGGCTTTTCACTTTATAATCAAATATTTATCACTCAAAGTGCCTTTTTCATGAGGAGCATCGAGCCGCAGCTGCAGCTCTGATTTACTCCGACTGTCTCTGCTACTATGATGGTTCCCGACATCGGGGTCGAGAGCCAAGCGCGATTAATCCTGCCATGTTTATTTTCACAGACTTTCCTCTTATCATGTAGGATGGTTTTACCTCTTTAGGCCTCTAACAACGATTTAGGATTTCCTCAGGCTGCGAGACTCCTCCACTCCACCTCATCCTCCACACTCCATCATAAAATAGTTTTGAGCATAAACGGACTACAACTGCATTTTGTTGTTTATGTGCTGTACGATGGCAATCAATTAACCTTTGACTGGATACGAGAGTGAAAGATTGTTGGTCAGAAGCGAACCGCTAGCCGAGTGGTTAGGGCTCATGCAGCATGGCAGGCCTGAGCAGAGAGTCCTTCCTCTACTCTCTCTCCCCACATGTCATGTCTCTCTCCACCTCCACTATTAAATAAAGGCATAAAATGGCCGAAAACTAAAAATGGTAGCCAATCACTTGCTCGCTTGAGCGTATGAGCCCAAAAAGTTTTCAGGTTGTTTGGATATTGGTACAGCGTAGAGTCGGGATGACGTCAGGCTAATAAAAAAATATCTGGGGAAGTTCTCAATGGATTAAAAGTTCATGATAGAGTACCAGTTTTAGTGTCTTTTATAATGGTGGTCTACGGGGAAAATGCTTTTTGGGCTGCATGTCATTTCTTCCGTTAGCAGCCAGGCTGTGTCCAGCTCTCTTTATTGTCACAGTGGATGCTGAAATCACCATGAGCCAAGAAGTTTGGGAACAACCGTTATCCTCTGTCAAAAGAGCTCCATCTCTGGACACACTGGACATAGCAGTCTGTCCTTTAAAGTGTTCACAGGAATGGAAATCCGTCTGCCGAGTAAAGATTGTGTGACGTCTACTAAAAAGACTTTGGGGTGGGATTATTGTTTCCAAAGATCAAGAATGGACTTTCAATCTCAAAGTTTTGACCTCTCACTCTCTTCACAACCTCTCAGATGTTGTATCTATTCCCAGGCTTGACTGATGAGAGTAAAATATAACATGTAAATAAAACATAAGAGTTGTTTTTTTGTCTTGGTGACCTGCGGATTGAAGGGTTGTTTTCAGTCACTGTCTCTAACTTTAATACTTCTTGTGTTTATGAGTTTGAGTTGAAGCCTGTAGTCACAGGCGCTGATCGATGCGTCTGTTTGTGCGTTTAGCATTTCCTCTCTCGGTGAGGGGACGGAGGGAGGAAGGCATTTTGCGTCTAACTTTGATCTTTACAACCACGCAGATTTCCACTCGCCTCCACGGCTCGCCCCCTGCGTGTTTGTTCATACGTCGTGTCTTGTGGCCGTGTCCTCGCTCTGTCTCATCCTCCCTCTGTTTTCTCTCTGCAGGGTGCTGGGTAAGAGGAAGAGGGACTCCTATGTCAGAGTTTTAGGATGGCCACTGAAGGCTCCACTATTCCCAGCCCCGTGGTCCGCCAGATTGACAAGCAGTTCTTGATCTGCAGCATATGTCTGGACCGCTACGAAAACCCCAAAGTACTGCCCTGCCTGCACACCTTCTGTGAGAGGTGAGTGGAGTTATCATGATGTTTTTAAGTGGAGATTTATGTGTTTTAATCCTGTGAATTATGTGTAACTTGATCAGGTCTCAAACATACCATTAGCATGTTTTCTGCGAGAAAGGGATGCTGCTGGTAGTAGATGCAGCAATAATACTCAATCAATAGTCTAATGCTTTTGTAAATTTGATTATTGTTTCACATGACGCGCATCTCTGCTGTTAACTTGGGTGTGTTGGTGCCATCGTCTCTGACAACCGGCCTTTTGTTTCTGACACAAAAGAGAAACTGTGGACTGTCGCTTTTACTCTGGCTGCTTCTGGAGATCCATTAAGCTGTCGGATTGAACGATAAAACGGTTTCTCTTCTGCTATATCTGTTTGACACATGCATTTCTATAGTATCATTTTAAGTATAATCCTCGGAAGTGTTAAGAGGAAAATGGTTATATAAATACCTCTCATTTCATTCTTTGGATCCGAACAGAGAACATTTGTTGTGAAGTTAAATTCAAAATTATATCTATTCTTTCTTTTTATGTCCTTGGCTTTGATTGATTTTATCTGCCTGATAGCAGCAACCTAAAAACTATATTCAACAATGATTTGTAATAATTGCAAAAGAGATCCTAGAGCATCTAAAAGCATAAATGTAATATAACATTGAATCCTAAATGGCAGAAAGGCCTTATTACACTGACCTGAAGCTTCCTCTGCCATAATATCTTTCTGACGACATTAATAAACATGATGCTAGGTGCGGTCTGTGCGTTTATCACCACGCTGGTCCCCAATGTAATGTTGCTCCACATTAAATGTATTATGTGCACGTGAACAAACTAATGCAGTCCAATGCAACCCTGTGTTGCATAATGATAATAATTTATCCTTGAATCTTTGAAACTCAATTTGTAGAAGTCTACTTTGAGTATGTGAATACTTCAACCATTAGATGACATCAAATGCAACAATTTCACCTGTTTTCATCCACTTTACAGGTCGAATGACTGATAATGAACTGGTAGATTGTGTAATGTGTTTGTTCAATTATTTTCCTTTTAAAGGGTAGTTGTGTAAATAGATGACTTATAAAATTAGAAGAGCTGCAATTCTGACCAAGTATCTTGTGAAAAAAAGAGGCTTCCTCGTTCAAAAATAGATAAATTCACTTGCTTTGTGAGTAACAACTGCATACAGTATCTACTGTATCTTTATATATCTTCTCAATGCAACTCACACACACACACACACACACACACACACACACACACACACACACACACACTACTGTACACCTCCCACGCCTTTCTCCAGGCCGCTTCTTTCACATCAATTTCTACAGGATGCTCCCACTCATTAATAATCCCCCCCCCCCCCCCCGTCCTCCTCCTCCTCCAGGTGCCTGCAGAATTACATCCCGGCCCACAGCCTCACACTGTCGTGCCCCGTGTGCCGCCAGACCTCGATCCTGCCGGAGAAGGGTGTGGCGGCATTGCAGAATAACTTCTTCATCACCAACCTGATGGACGTGCTGCAGCGGGCGCCGGACAGCCGCAGCCAGGAGGCCGCCGCTCTCACCAACATCACCGCTGTGGCTACAGGCCAACTGCTCTCCTGCCCCAACCATGGAGGCAACGTAAGACTCGTACACATTGTCGGTCTATCTGTTTCTGTTAGTTAGATAGACTTCATCATGAAGTTCAGACCTAAAAGCCATCACATCTGAACATCCAGTTGTTGTTTGTCAAGTATACATGTTTATAGGCTTTTGGGTATTCGCAGAACACGGCTGGACGTTAGTTTAAACACACAAACACTGCATAACCCTAACCCATCCAGTGGTTGTTGAGATAATTCAGGCTGGACCAAAGTGGTACACCGACCAATGTTGGCATCAGCCTCAACCCAATATTTAAGTCTAATCTTTCATTTTTCACGTTGCTTAGGTCATGGAATTTTACTGTCCGCCCTGTGAGACGGCCATGTGTCAGGAGTGTACGAGTGGGGAACATGGAGAACACCCAACTGTGCCTCTTAAAGACGTCGTGGAACAACACAAGGCCTCGTTACAGGTCCAGCTAGACGCTGTCAAGAAGAGGTACAACAGCAGCATTATGTCGACTTCCTAGTGCAAAAACGGACTTAATTCACTTTACACCCAAGTAACAGCCATCATAACAAACACGATCCTCTTTTATGTGCATGCTCTGTCATGTGACTGTTGATTGAGTATGTGAAAAATGCCTCCTCATTCCTCCGGTTGCTCCGGTTGCTCCCAGGTTGCCAGAGATCGACTCAGCCCTGCAGATGCTGTCAGAGATCCTGCTGCAGCTGACCAATCAAAAGGGCTCCATTGAGGACGGCATCCATACCACCTTTGACGAGTTGCAGAAGACCCTGAATGTCCGCAAGAGCGTTTTACTGATGGAGCTGGAGGTCAACTACGGCCTCAAGCAGAAGGTGAGGTGACGCGGCCTGAAACAAAGTCATTCGGCTGACACAAGCAGAGTGGTGATTGTCGCGCCTTTTATGTTTGGATTAGACTTTGGTCCCTATAATAAGTGTTTGAGGTTTTTTTATTCGGCGTAAAGCACTATGCGGTCGCTATCGACCTCTTACTCTCATAAAGAGGTTTTTGAATATATAACAAAAGGAAATAATACAGAAAGAAACTATAGAAATGACCATTAACCTAATGATAATGTATTTTTGGAAAGCTTTTAACCCACCCCCAGTTTTGCTGATCAGTAGCCGGTCTGATAGGCAGTAGGAGGAGGAGGGAGCTGGTGCACCACCCCCATCCAAACAAACCAATCACCCAGCCTGGTCAGGAGCCTGCTCCCCCCCCCCCCCTCAGGGAGCTCCATCACATGGGTTGATAATGATTGCCGCTTTGCCGGTTGCAGCTAATGTCAGATATGTGACTTTCAGCGGTGTTGTGGTTGGTAGCTAGATGGAGCCAGTGTGCTGTATTCACGCTCTGGGTGTGTCATGTGCAGCGAGGAAACCGCGTACAGCTCTGCTTTTCATGGGAAACCCTCTATACTCCTCCTCCTCTGAAGCTTGAGCTCTATTCTCACAGTATGGACGGACAGTATGCCAGTTTTCACAGCTTCAGAGTGTGAATTAGTGTAAAGAGAACGAGATAGTGGAGGGGGACATATTTGACTCCAGGGATAAATGGCTTAATGGCCTCTCTTGTTGGAGAAGAAGAGGAGTGGGATGGTCAGATGAGGGTGAGTGTGTTTTGGTGCTTTAAAGAGGGCGTGGTGATGTCCGTGGTGAGGAACAGTGAGAATCTGCTTAAAAAGCATTAGCAACAAAGAATACCAGAAGTATGACACACTGAGAGATTTAATGATCTAAATGTGACTTGTATTAGCTAAAATGGTAACACTTTCTCATGTTATAAATTGGTAATTCACTGAGTTTGTGTGATTAGTTGACACTAAACGGATCATCAATGAATAAGTTACTTTGGACATTGGTTTATGTGTCTACTATACTAGTAACTGATAATAATAATAATAATATCTGATATTCATCCGTCTTCATGGCCAGCTGCTGCGTCTGAAAGTTGTTAGTTTTCCAGAATCGCATGAAGTTGTGTTTACGCCAACATAAAACCAAATGAGCTAAGATCCCTCCTTCTGTAGTGGTGCCAAGTCATGCAGTATGCTTTGTTTTTACTTACCCTCTGTACTTGATTTGCCTGTTTGTAGAAGTGCTTTTCTGTCAGTGTCTCTAACCACAAGGTAACCCTGCTGCCCCCTGGTGTGTGTATGTGTGTATTAGGTGCTGCAAACCCAGCTGGATACCCTGCTGCAGGGCCAGGAGGGCATCAACAGCAGCTGTAACTTCACAGAGCAGGCCCTGAGCCACGGCACCGAGGCCGAGGTGCTGCTGGTGAAGAAGCAGATGAGCGAGCGTCTGGTGGAGCTGGCCAGCCAGGAGCTTCCTCTGCAGCCGGGAGAGAACGACCAGCTGGACTTCACCGTGGAGACGGAGGGACTGAAGAAGTCCATCCACAACCTGGGCTCTATTGTAACGACTAACGCAGTGGCCTCTGAGACCGTGGCGACGGGTGAAGGCTTACGACACTGTGTGGTGGGCGTCCCCACCTCCATCACCATAACCACCAAGGACAAAGACGGAGAGCTGTGCAAAATGGGCAACGCGGTCATCGCCGCTGAATTGTCCTCACCTGATGGTAGCAAAGGTGAAGGGGACATACTGGACAACAAGAATGGCACTTACGAGTACCTGTTCACAGCTCCTAAAGAGGGGACTTTTAACTTATCGCTGCGTTTATATGACCAACATATCAAAGGAAGCCCCTTTAAGATAAAGGCCACCAAATCCATAGATGTGTCGTCAACTTCAGACGGCATCAAGAAGAGGCTGAAGTCTCCGGGCAGTGGACACGTCAAGCAGAAGGCCATCAAGAGGCCGGCCAGCATGTACAGCACAGGGAGGAGGAAAGAGAACCCCATCGAGGACGACCTCATCTTCAGAATCGGTAAGAAACATTTATTGTCAAATATGCACTCGTATATTGTACGTATGTGTGTGTTTACAATCCTTAAAACCATATCAAACCATGCCCTCAAACAGTTTTGCCATTGTTATTGATTCGAGGATTAACTGCCTTCTATCATTGTAAATGTAATATCTTCTGGACTCTTGGTCTGTTTTGTAGACTTTACGAAAAGATAAAAATGTTGCAGCTTTTCACTATACAATTTTTCAGTACTAAATCCATGTTTTTCATTGCCTTTTAAGTGCAGGTTTGACAGAAACAGACGAGAGGCATGACAGAGTCAGTTTACTAAAAGATGCTTGTGTAAAAATGAAGCATTTTGTCACCTTTTGTCTCTTTACATACATGCAAGTAACTTGAACTAAAACTAAATTTTTAATATAAGCTTGACATTAAGTTCGAAACCAACAAGTCACATCTTCAGTCTAATAAAGGAACGAACAGCTTATACCGTATATACAGTGTCAAAAGAGATATCCAACAATTTAAATACAGTCTCACCTAAATGCCAATGCAAACAAACACTGTAAAATCGACATTTATGCACAAATTCATATCCGTTAAAACATTGCACCTTGATTGAGTTCATGAATATATTCTAGTCTGTGATTTACCGTAAGGCCACTAATGTATTTCATGTTTTTTAAGGCACGAAAGGAAGAAACAAAGGGGAGTTCACTAACCTGCAGGGAGTGGCTACCTCTTCTCTGGGAAAGGTGCTGATAGCAGACAGCAACAACCAGTGTGTCCAGGTACAAAGAACGACTGTGCTGCAGCTGCTCTCGGCCTACAGATGCAGCAGTATGTTGTATGTATAGTGGAGCACTAGAACTTATTGCTCAGTTACCTTCAACAGTGCTTCCTATGCACTTTGCCATCTCACTGGAAATAAACTGTAGTACGCCTTTGTAGAGCCAAACGGACGCATTTTAAAATCTCTTGTTTTTATTTCTACATCTTTAACATGTTTTGTGTGATGCAGATTTTCTCCAACGACGGCCAGTTCAAAAGTCGTTTTGGCGTGCGCGGCAGGACTCCGGGTCAACTGCAGCGGCCGACCGGAGTGGCCATCCACCCGAACGGCGACATCATCATTGCCGACTACGACAACAAGTGGGTCAGCATCTTTTCAAGTGAAGGCAAGTTCAAGGTAAGTCGGGATTGAATGTTTCATCTTCATTTGATACTAAGACTGTCGATAGGACAAAGTGTTATAATATCTGATGTACAGTTAGAAAAAACGCTTGATCTGTCTGTGCACCCCTCACCGCCATGTTGGTGTTTTACCAAAGGGACAACAATAACAATGGGATGTTACCACAGTGTTTGCTGCCATAAATACCGGTATTAAATATTATATTGTCCCTTCAACACCCCTTTACCTTTTAAAAATGATGAACTCTTTTGAATGAGATGTTTTTTTTTAATCATTTGCAATTTTCACACCTGCGACAACGACATGCAAATTTTCCCTTCCCTCTTTAATCTATTTCATAAATGCTAAAGAAAGTGCAGATTTAATAGTGAAAATCAAACCGTTCTAGTCTTGTTCTTTGGATAGACTCTTGAAAATTGTCTCATTTTCCTACTTCTAGTCACCGGGTTTAAATAACAACATGTAAAACACTGCCATGCTCCATTTAGGTCAGCCTGTGGTTTATTCAGTGAATGAAGCCACTGTTTATCTGTAGTGTGTGTGTGTGTATATTCGTGCGATGTCTCATTTTGCACAAGTATACAAACCTGTACGTTTCTTTAGCAAATAATGAAAGAATAATAACTCTTAACTACATGTAAAACAAACTGGGATTTAAAATACATACTCATTTCCTCCGATCATACTCCCCGAGGTTCCCACCATGAACTATGTGAATTTAAAAACAACTTCTAACAGAAATGTAAAATCCGCGACTTCTCCAGAACAAGATTGGCTCGGGGAAGCTGATGGGCCCTAAAGGCGTGTCGGTGGACAGAAACGGCCACATCATCGTGGTGGACAACAAGGCCTGCTGCGTCTTCATCTTCCAGCTCAACGGCAAGCTGGTCACCAAGTTCGGTAACAGAGGCAACGGCGACAGGCAGTTTGCAGGTACACTCAATGGTAATATGTGCACTTCCCCCCACGCTACAGTCTCACTCCAACCAGCCCACACCTGCATGTGGAATGAAGACGAATGCTGAACCAGGAACTATAAAGTTCCCATTATCCTTTGACTTCTGAGGGGTTTTTATGATTAGATGAGTAAGGATTTCACTTAAAAACATATAATAGACTTTAATATAGTAATAACTCAACTGTACTCAAAATAAGCATGTTCTAACATTGATCATGGTACAAAATATTTTTAGTCTTGTTTTATCATTAAATGGGAAATAATGAATTTGCATGTCAAAAACAAAATTCATCCATTGCGAGGTTGTTTCCTAAACCGAACTGCCTGTTTGATTTGGACAAACGGCACAAATCTGAGACTTTGCGGTCTGTTGTTTTTAAGGGCCTCACTTTGCTGCTGTCAACAACAACAATGAAATAATTGTGACAGATTTCCACAACCACTCAGTCAAGGTGAGTGCAATATCAGAGCGGTGGAAGTGTGTTACAGTACGCAAAGATGATGATTAGTTCATGCTGTAGTACTAGAAATGGTGGCTTGTATGATACTTTTCAGACTTTCCTCTTCTATTGTAAATTCTTAGTCGTTTTTTTTCCCCTCTTAAATGTCTGATCAAAATATTATCAACACAATTATTTAGTTGATGTATCACTATTTTGTTTTTTTGGAAAACCGAAATTGTAGGTGTTCAACACAGAAGGTGAATTCCTGCTGAAGTTTGGTTCGAACGGCGAGGGCAACGGCCAGTTCAACGCCCCCACAGGAGTGGCAGTGGATGTCAATGGAAACATCATAGTGGCCGACTGGGGCAACAGCCGGATACAGGTCGGTGCAAAAAGTCTCACCTGAAGAAATCTTGAGAAAATACAAGCAGAGGTAGACTTTTACCCGCTGCTGCATTCACAGTTGTTTGGATTTCATTACGTGTCTTTATGGCTGATTTCTCCACTGTGCAGACCGTCGGGTGTAATGTGATGTCATACACAAATGATTTGAATTTAGTTATTATTTAACTCTTGTGCCTCACTTTAAAAAAAATGTTTTAAATGTTGCTCTGATGTCCATAAAGGACAAAAATGAGTTTCAAAAAACTGCCATGAAGTTGTATATTATTTTCCACTTTCACAGTTTCATCTTTTAACTAACTTCAGTCCTGATCATAACGACCATATATTTATTTATTTTCAAAAACAATTGTTCACAGCCTGGGATATGCCAATGATATTTTTTATTTGTTTCAGTTTTTTGTACAGTGTCACATAAAAAACTCCCACTTTTTACCTTGGAGAACAAAAATGTCCCCTTCCTAAAACTGCTATAAACATCACAATGTATTGATATTATTTTCCACTTTCACTGAGTAAAATTCTTTAACTACCATCAGTGATCATTTTCACTGTCTAGGATATGTCAAAGATTAGCAAGAACATTATGATGCATTGCATTAACGCATAATATAGCAGCAATGCCCCTTCTGGAAACCAGGAAAATAGCATGTACAGTATTTGCACCACAGGCCAATTATGAGAAAATTTTTCAATTTGGTGGCAAATAGTAAAAGAAACTACAATTTTGAAGCCAGAACTCAAGAAGCTGGAGATAATACAATGCATGTTTTGTACTGTAATGGCCATGGGTTAAACAATTGTTGTTGTTAATAGTTTCTTTTGAACTTCCAAGATTTGAATAAAAACTCGCACCCATGCCAAAATGTACACAAAGGAAAAAGACACAAATGTCCCCAGTGGGGCAGAACAAGTGCCATGACATCTTCTGGCACGTATACAAATGACTCTCCTCATACGTAGGTCGCTTTGGACAAAATCAGGACGCGATTTTCGTCTGTAAAGAAAAAGTTGATTACCGGTACAGTTTAGAATCTAAACTTCATGTAAAAAATACAAAGATCTTCTCTTCAGTTCATTTACTTCTTCTAAATGATTTGCAAATGGAAAAAAAACATTTTCAAACAACCACTTCAGTTATTGTGAATCATCTTTATTTATGAAATCATTCTTATCCGTCATAAAAAACAAACCACAGCATCAAATATTGTGTTTTCCAATAGAAAAGACAACCAAAGGATCATTTAAACGTTCTTCCGAAGTAGTGCACTTATTTAAAATGGCAAAATACCAACAAAATACTTTTTCATCAACGGATAATAAAAAAAATGAACAAATGCAACTTTTAGTATAGTACTTATATTCAGTTTTACAAGTGTGTAGTGCTGCTTACTGCTATTATTTGGTGTTCTTAACATTGCCACACTATATTCAACGATGTAACGACTTTATTGTTACTATAAACTGCTAATGAAGTGGGAGGCAAAGCATCTTCTGGTGTTCTTCCAAATGGAATTAAAATAGAACACTGACTTTCCCTTTCTCTCTCTCTCGCTCTCTCGCTCTCTCTCTCAGGTGTTTGATGGCAGCGGTTCGTTCCTGTCCTACATCAACACATCAGCAGACCCGCTGTACGGCCCGCAGGGTCTGGCTCTCACCTCCGACGGACATGTTGTGGTTGCAGATTCTGGCAACCACTGCTTCAAAGTCTACCGCTACTTGCAGTAGCCCTTCTCTCTCTCAGCGCACAAACTGTACAGTGTATAGACACACACACACACACACACACACACACACACACACACACACACACACACACACACACACACACACACACACACACACATGCACTCGTTAGTATGGAGCGACCGGCAGATTTGCACTCACCCACCCACCCACCCACCCACTCACCCTTGAATCATGCTGTGGTTGTGCCATCTGTGTGACTGTGTTAGAGAGATTTGTGGTTTGAATGAAGTGAGAGAATATCTATCATATTCACAGATGGAGGCTGCTGACTGGTGCTTTGAGGGGTCATTCATAACCTTGTTCACATTCCATCTTAATTACACTGATTTAAAAAAAATAAAGCTTTAGTATTGTACATATGTTAGACCTTTTTAATTGCTGTGATGTGGCAGGAAAACTGGAAAAAAACAAAGCCATTGCACTTGTTCCTAAAAATCACAGGTTGGACACTTAAGTGAGATGGAAATTTAAGTAAAGACGTATCTAAGTCACCTGAAAATTAACGGGAATTCTAGTTCCAGTGACTGCAGCTTCCTGGTAAATGCTCTTAAGAGTCGTCACATTTTGCCTGTTCACTATAAAATAAAAATATTCCACCCACTGTAGGTAGCAGGGTATTGTAGAGCATGATTAGGCATCTCTGTGCATGTTGTTTTTACTAATAAACACCAGAAATCACTTAAAGAAACTTTGAATGGAAGAACTGTTTTAATTACAATACTTCTATCTACTATGTGAAAATGACTGGTTGATGTAATTCGTCATCAATTTAAATGAATAAACATGTGGTTATATAAAGTAAGCGGATAACTTCTGCTTAATTGTTTTTTCTAAAACCACACAGTGCGTTTGTGTTGTGCTCAATTAAGGTACCGAACAAAAGCCACTTGATATGTTGACTTACAAATTTTGTGTGATTATGTGCAAACATCTCAACAGCAGAAATGCTGAAAATAAAGTAAATCGTCGGACACATCAGTGAAAAGGTTTGTTCATCATGCTGCAATGTAGGTTTAATCCATTATCACCTTCACCCCTTTCCACGTGCTCGTATCTCTTTTCAAAAGAAAATGAAAACTACTAACAAGTTGTATTTCAGTAAAAAAACAAAACTATTTGTCTATCCTCAAAAGAATGCTAAATGTAGTTCAACAGTTGAGGTGTGTGTTGTAAGAAATGCACTGTGCTCCTGTTGGAAGTCAAAATGTGTTTATCCTCAAGCACACAGTTTTCAGTACTGAATTTGGTCATTCATTTTCTACACAATCCTGTTCAATGATTGGTTTTCCATTGTCTTGTTTATATTTGTAATGCCAAATGGAATTAAAGTGCCCATAGGAAAGACTATTGTGATTGTAGTTGATTGTGTTGTGTGCTTACTGCATATTGTAATAAGATGCATTCATTATTAACTTGCATAGCTGCTGAAAACACTGCGTTAAGATGATATAAAGCTTCTTTTTAAAATAATATGGCATCTGAAGACAGACATTAATCATATCAGAAATGCAACTTTATTTCTCCCTGCAGTGATGATTAATTAGTATTTTCAAAATAATTGCAGATAAAAAAAGTCATCACAGAACACTAATGTCTCCCAGTAAAACAGCAGACCTACTGAATGAATAACGTTTGAATGAATACGATAATAAGGGTTTTGTTATGTCATGTCCCTATTTAAACAATGGTTTTATTAGACAGCAGAGGGCATCAGAAAAGCATGACGTGAACTCAAACATCGCTCCTCCCCCTTAAAGTAATGCTGCCTTCATTTGCAGTCGGAAATTATGTCTACTGCGGCGAATACGACACTAACGACCCAAAACGGTGGCAAACGTGACTGTTTTACTACAGTACACCCTCTTACAGAACGTTTCAGCACAAATAATGTATGGACCTATTGGCTTTTAAAATAAATAAAACACCGTGACAACAACAGTTTGTTCTAAACTTGCATCCCCATACTTAACATGGGAGCTATGGAATTTACGAGGATTAGTGAAGGCAGCAAAAGCCCCGTCACAGTCTTCCGCGGGAATTTCAGTACTGGACGAATTATTTCTTTCCTATTTGGATTACAAACATAACAACAGCGCTATAAAACATATTGTAAGGCAAACCATTCATGCAAGTGGACGTTGCCAACGCAATACAATGGTAAGCAGATGTTCACCTTTACCCGCTGTTGATGTGATAGTGCTCTCACAGACAACCTAGCATTACCAAGCTAGCTCCAAGATAATGCTAGCGTCAGTTAGCTGCTAACCGGAAATAACGTCACCAAGTTGATATTTAGAGTTATACACTTACATGCCACGTGGTAAATATTGGCCGTAATTCAGGATCTGTATCGATAATAATACAATATATGTAATATCTTCCTCGCCGAGTACATTGTTGCTCAGTGCTGTCTCTGGTGGTCGGAAGCTGTATTACAACAACAATGAGGTAGCAGCACAGACGTGCAAATCTATGAAAATCAACCCCTCATACAGTGTTTACTGCCACGTGCACGGGTTTATATTGCTGTGTGATATAGTGGCATTAACCAGGCATTGTGTTGCTTTAAATCTGTTACAGTCAAAGAAGAAAGGACTTAGTTTGGAGGAGAAGAGAACTCGCATGATGGAGATTTTCTTTGAAACGGTGAGTTTTCCCTCTGCAGGAGACCAGCTGAAGGTTTGAAGTAGGAACCATAATAAAAATAACCATTAAACCATAATGTTATGCCTCAATGTCCCCTCTGTGCTGTGTCGGTTACACTGTGACGGTGGTGCTCTACAACATTGTGTCACTAAAATTAGATAAAATCAGAGAGATATGTTAAATAGTTCCTTTTTGTATGATAAAGACAAATATATATATTTTTAATTTGTTCTCATATTCTCTTTGTAGAAAGATGTGTTTCAGCTGAAAGACATTGAGAAGATCGCCCCTAAGACAAAGGGAATAAGTGAGTAATGGTCAACCGTTTTAGTCGAAACACATCATTAAGACTTTATAAATGCTCTGTTAACTTGTGTGCAGCGCGTCTGGTGTTCAGGTTTGCTGCCCAAAAAATGTGGGCCTTTTTGTGTGTTTCCCCCACTGGCTTCTACTAAATATATTAAATAAATCTAAAGGTTAGTAGAGACATCTCTCTATTTTAAGAAAAGAAAAACATGAATGTGGGAGCTGAGTCTGAACAGGAGCATAATGCACTCAAATGTCTTTTTTTTCCTCCATGTTTTTGTTTTGCTTGCAGTTTTACCACACTGGTCTCATGTCATTGAGTTTGAGTGCCTTTTATTGTTGCTACACTTTAGTTGTTGAACATGAACTTTAATCTGAAACGTCTGCAGCTGTACACCCTGAACTGTCAGCCACGACTGAAAGCAGCAGTGTTTAGGATTCAGAGGCATCTAGTGGTGAGCTGGCAGATTGTATCTGAATACCCCTCCACTCACACTTCCCTTTCCAAGTAGGAGAACTAACGTGGCATTTCAGGTGATGTAGAAATGCTAAAGGCTCTTGCTAGCGCCAGTGTTTGGTTTGTCTATTCTGGGCTACTGTTGAAACTCGGCGGGCTCCGTGGAGAAGACCCCCATGTAGGTATGAAGGGCTCAATCCAAGCTAACTAAAACACAACAACTCTTACTAAATAATATTATATTCCATTTCTGCCAATAAATACCCCTAAATCCGACACACTGATCCCTTTCAGACAACTCATGCATAAGAATGTATGAAAAGAATTGCACAAAAGCACCAGTTTAAATCTTGTGTTCACCAGAGACATTTCTTGGAAATAAGTAATTCAGCATGAAACAACGACTACTAATCGACTAAGAGGATATGAACTAAATAAAACCATTCAGGACTAATAAACATAGTTGTGTTACGTCAATACGTGAACATTCAGAGAAATAAAAAGTCTGATTTTGTTTTCAGAAGATTCTGAATAGAACTGTCGTGTGTAAACGTTGATGAATACCAGCGATGGTCTTTTAAGTAAAATACCATCAGTTTATTTCCAAAGACCACAAAGTCGGTGTCAACACTGTTGCATTCTTGAAAACATTGTGGTGACATGCTTGCAACATGACCACGTTGCCATCTTAACTGTATTTAGTCTGTTGAAGCAGAGCCAGACAAATCAACGGCAGAAATCTCTCAGTGCACTTGAAAGCTTTTGGTTTCAAAGCAAACGCATTCCCTCGATGTCAACGTGGAGACATGATGGGTATTGAGGGAACATTTATAAATAAAAATGTGGATTTTTAAGACCCACAGAGGAACAGAGCTGTGTTATGTGTTATGTGTGTGTGTGTGTGTGTGTGTGTGTGTGTGTGTGTGTGTGTGTGTGCGCGCGCGCGTGTGCGTGTGTGGGTGAACGGAGAAGGTTTTTTCGTTTTAAAGTGGACATAACATTAATCAGGAGAAACTGGATCATGTTGCTGTGATTAAAAGCACATGTTTTTGTCCCCCTTACTTGGGCATGATGTAGTTACTGAGTGGTGGGGGGAGGGGGGGGGGGGGGGGGGGGGGGACAAGAGATCTGTGTTATGGGCACATTTTTCTGTCGAAGAGGAGAACATGTGAGAAAAGGGGGCCGTGGGAGTGATCTCAGCTAAATGAAATAAAGAGTCGTAATAACACACTGGCAGCCATTAGTAGGCCCAAGTTGAAAATGGACAAAAAAAGCTATTTGAAGCCCATGAAAAGAGTCTCACACACACACACACACACACACACACACACACACACACACACACACGCACACAGAGAGAGTTTGGTTGATTTTCAACCCTCGTTTTTTTGCTGCTGTTCAACATCCTCTCAGGACTCCGCTCTTAACGCGGCAGATAAGCTCTTTCAGTTTCACAGTGGACCGACTGAGCTAAACGTGTGGGAGTATCGCATTTCACCGCTGACACTGTTCAAGATGGAGCTCCTGCTCTATTACATCATCTCACGCAGCGTTCTCTCAGAGAAGCATGAAACGGCCACAGAGGCTGCAGGATGTGTGGGTTCGGTCGTGTGAACATTGGAGCGCTACGCTCTGCCAGTAAAAATGAGACCCGATGCTGACTTGTCGTTTTTTTAAATCCTAAGTAGAATACAATATTGTATCCGACGCCAGATGCATTTTACATCGGCCTGAAGCCCTCTCAGCTTATAACAATCGTACCTCTACAATGAATCGGTCATGCACAAATCAATAATCCACAAATGGCATCAACTGCTGGGAAGGCAGTGTAATAATAGCAACTGAAGGATTGTGGGTGTTTAATGTAGGAGGTGTGCTCTTCCCCTCTCTCTCTCTCTCTCTCTCTCTGCCGCTTTAAGCTCCCATGTCTGTGAAGGACGTGCTGCAGAGCCTGGTGGACGACAACATGGTGGACTGTGAACGAGTGGGAACGTCTAACTACTACTGGGCCTTTCCCAGCAAGGCTCTGCACGCTCGCAAGCACAAACTGGAGGCGCTGCAAACACAGGTGACAAACTCCAGCTGCAGATGTTTCCAAAGAAAACACGGTCAAAGCGGATCGCGTTGCTCTGAACAGCCTGTGATTGTACAGCATCTCTCCAGAGCTGACAATGAATTTCATGAGAGACAGATTTAAGCAGATTTTCACCAAAGGCTGCGTTTTCTCTTTCTGTTCTGACACGGCTCACTGTAGTTTACAGTAAATGAAGTCAGCACGGATCAGAGAGGGCTTCTGGTAATAGGAAGCCTAGAGAAGAATGTGGAAGTGCTACTGGTTAAATAATAAACGGAGACATTCCCAAACACAAAAACAAAACAGTGATCCCTATTTCTAACTTAAAACTGAGACTCTGTCGTGTTGTGAGAGATGAGTTGACACAGAGGGAGAGACACACTGTTCTCTGGTGGCAGACAGATGGTGAGAGGGTGGTGAGACGGCCACCAGACTTCTGGGACTGAAGCTAAATGATGTAGAGCAGCGATCTGATGTGTGATAATACCAAACGCATTACAATATACAGTCGTGGTGGACGAGCCGCAGCAGATGATCATCGGATGAACCGTAGACTCCTCAGGTGGAATGTGACGGTTGACATGATGTCACCTGTTAACACTGCAATGTAGATCTGTATGCTTTGTTATTACTGTCGGTCTGTTGGCTCTATAAATGTACTTTACAAACTAACACAGCTTCCTTTCTTTCGGACATATTATATCATAGAGCATGCTTTAACGGTACATTTTACAGCACTGTAACTGGCTTTTAATGTCAATAAACCAATAACCTCTAATGAACCGGTGAGCAGTCGTGAGCAGCTCAGGTTTTAAGGTTGTATGAAGAAGTTATGAGCTTTAAAGGCAAGATGGCTTCTGCTCTCCGGTCAGGAGATTATTGGTTGTTCTGTTCCAACACTTTTAACTTCAAACATTGCATTATGGGAGAATACAGGAACACCTCTATTAGCTACATATTGACTGATGTGAGACTCGTTTACTTTAAAGATGTCTGAAGCGAAGCAGCGGAAGGTGTCTGTGCAGAAAGCGGTTGAAAAAGCGACAGTAGGACGTCAAGATACGGTAAGAATATTTCCCACGCGCTTCCACACCTTGAACATGAAGTTATAAAACATAAAATGACAAATCCATGTTAATTACACTGATATAAATGGTCTGGTGTCTGTGTGTAGAAGGAGAGAAGCGCTCAGCTGACGGAGTTGCAGGCTCTGAGAGAGGAGCGAACTCGGCTGAAGGCCGAGGTGGAGAAGTACAGAGAATGTGACCCCGAGGTCATCGAGGACTTGAGTAAGTACAGATACAACAACCAAGTCAGCTGTGATCACTGACCAAAGACGTCTAGCTCTGATTAGTCTCGTGCATATCTAACGAGGTGGAATCAGTTGATGCCACTGGACCTACAAGCTCGTTAACTGTAACGTGTGTTTAGTGTGAGGCTTTGACGGTTGATAGAGTCAGCTGACGGTACGCTTGTAGTTTGGGACTGTAGCTGAATGCTCAGAGTGGTACACTCATCAATGAAACAGATGGAGTCCGGATTCCAACATCGGGTGGCTCACAAAGGCAGATGGTGACATCTCTTATTCAGAGGAAAGAGTTGGGCAACGGCCAAGAAACAAACAAGCTTGAGCGTGACTCAAGCTACCTTGAATGTGTGGTTTCACGCCCGATAATGAATACAGGAGTTGTGCGTTAGGAGCTGGTCTATTCCAGTGAAGCCTCCCACAAACTGTCAAATATAGGAGTGATAAAAATAAGACGTGGGTACAAGGCAAACATTAACGTTCTTCTTTTTAAATAAAGTACGCAGCACATTAATCAGACAGCACTGACATGCATGTACTCATAGGGACATGAATGGAAAAGGAATACCAGGAAAACCTTCCAATAACCAGTGTAACAGTGAACTTGGCCACCAATGAAAATCACCTACTCGTAGTGCTAAAAGAAAACATAAGCAGGATGTGGGAAAGACCCTCAAATTTAGACGGCTCTAAATAAGGTGCAATAAAGAGATGCTTTAGCTAAAAACATGTGACTACACACATATAATGTAGTATCATCATCATGTGAATGCAAAATGAGCACATAGTTAATTTGCTTGTGTCTCACAGGTCGGGACAGGACTTTCGAGAGTCCTCGTCTCTCTCGCTTCTCACGGTTTCAAATCAAATGGAGGAAGTGCAAACTTATCGCAAGTGGCCACTCGAGATGCATTTAAGCTGCTGTGTCAGTTTTTAAACTAGAAGGTGGTACACGTGTGAACAGCGCGACACAGAGACGCGGTTCTTTTTTTGTGCCCTTTGACTCGTATGTCAGTTTTAATTGCGGTCTAAATTAACCGTGCAACCTCTGACCTCTCGGCTTCAAGGGTTTTGAGTTTTAAAGTTTATAAAAAGACGACGGCAAAGGCCACTGGCCATCGCTTATTGACACACCTCTTCTTAAGTATGCGCGCACAATGCCCCACACCTAGGAGCGGTGTCGCATAAAATCCTGTAGTTCACGTGCCGGCTGACCTTCGTGTACACATGTGACATGCGGGGTGTCATAAAACAATATTACCTGCACCTCCTAATGTTACACCAGATATGCATTTAGTCTGTTATTGTCCACTCCCACATAACGCGAATAGACATGAAGGTAATAATTCCTGACTAATTCAGTTGTAGTCCCAAGTCAGATATTTGGGCTTTGTTGAACTAAAGTTTAATTTTGTGGCTCGGGTAGGCACAGTTAAGATGCATGTTACAGGTGATTCCATGGTGAAATAAGTCTATGAAGACTCCTCTATAGTCCACTATGTAAGTACTCCAGTATGTTGAGCATTTGTCCCGGTACGTCTATGTTATTATGGCCAAAATCTCTCTCATAGAATTCAGCCATAAAAGTTCTTAACTTTGATTTCGGTGTAAATGGAAAGTGAACTACAGCTGCTGCCACATGTGTAGCGACTACATATTTTCTACACAGTATGGTCGATATGTGAAAAAAAAAAACAGCTCGATGCCAAAACGCCAGAGAAATGACATCATGATCACATTGTCAGACCCTCTGCTGTAACTCTGGTGCCTGTGATCAACCTATTGCAGAGCGTAATCACTGCAACAGCTGTTGGATTCCCAAGTCCAGCTCCAGGAAAATTAGGGGGGGGGGGGTCCCACTGCTATCTGAACAGAAAAACATTTTATTACCTTCTTAAGATATTGAAATTTAGATAAACCCTTTAAATTATAATAATAATGCATTTTAATTAAAGGTGCCTTTCAAAGCAAACAGCAATGTATCAAGACATTGAAATATCAAACAGTGATATTATATAATAACACGTTTACCCAATAGCCGGGTATGAAATCCTCATCAGTGCTGAACTCGATGTGGTCGTAGCCATTACTCGCTGCTACGAGAGGACGAACAACGGTTTGAGTTAAGTTGGATTCGTCAGGTTTAAAATGTTACGCGGTGGCGTTATTTATCGGTAGATGTGTACTACGGTATTTTTTGCATGATATTTGTTATGTTGTCTGTATTGATTTGATAGGATTATGTAACGGGTGCTCTTTCAAAATCTGGTCACGGACACCAGATTATAAAATGAGTCATCTCGGCATCAAGTGTTTTAACTCCCTCCCACCTGCAGCTGCTATTTATCAATGTGTGTTTCCATTGTTTACATTCTCAATAAATGCTGAACTGACAGAGAGTCAATGACATAATCACTGATTGTGTCCTTGGACCAGAGCGCTCTTCGTTTTTTGTTTTTTTTGCGTGACAAATCAGGGAGAAATCTGCCAAACCTGCTGTGAATTGATTTTAGGACGCAGCGGCCCAGTCTTTGTCGCAAAGCAGCCAAATAACTGTCCGTTGATGAACGTTATTTCCTAAAGTGATTGTTCCAGGTGCTTAGCAACTTGTTTGTTTGTTACCTGCTGTTGTTCTAGGATCACTTTAGACTTGAGAGCGATCCAGTCGGAGCGCGTTGTTCGGCTCTCTGAGAGGTTTCTCAATGGGCTCTTTGTAAACTGTCCACTTGAGTTTAACAATAAACGTGTTCATCCAGTGTGGCTGTAGCTACCCAACCATCACGTCACGTCCCTCCATAAAGGATACTGTTTGCTGCTTCATTGACGTCCACTCTTCCAGTGTGTTTTCTGTCCTGTGCTCTGTTTACTACACAAGAACATATGTTCTCCTCTGAGGTCATCAGACTGTCAGCTGGGCTTTCACATTAAGCGCTGATTTGTTTGTCCTGTTTTACATTCGCACATGCATGCAAGTCTTCTTTCATGAACACACACACATGCTGTCGATTTGCAACACAAGATGGACGTTGATGTTCTGTTTCTCTCATCTGTAACACGACTCTTTTCAGTCTTTACACACACACAGCGGAATTTAGTGCAACTCGTTCATCTTTTGAAAGGGCTTCGTTGTGCAGTAGGAGTCGTTAAGCTTTAATCACAGGCCTGAGTTTATGCCTTAAGAAACCGTAACATTTGAATTGTAGTCTTTTTCCGTCCATTGGTGTAAACAATGTTTCACTCTTGCAAAGTGAACACACAGAATGTATAATGCACATGTTGATCATACGTTTTGTTTTGCAGGAAAGTCAAATGTCGTAGCAAAAGAAGCCGTTTCCAGGTGGACAGGTGAGTCCTCTTATCTCTGTAATGCACTGTCAATAAGTCTGCAATCGAGCCGCAACAATTAATCAATCATTTGATCGGCAACTATTTTGATAATCGACATTTGATATTATCTATATATATATATATATATATATATATATATATATATATATATATATATATATATATATATATATATATATATATATATATATGATGTTTTATAGACCAAACAGTTGATTAATCAAGAAACTATTCAGGCAGATTAAACAATGATTACTAGTGCTGCAACTGATCTGCAGATTGTTCAATTAAGCAATTAATCGTTTTGGCTTTAAAATGTCAAAAAGAGAAAAAATGAAACGGCAACAATATGACGTTTTCAGATTCCTTCATAGATATTCAGTTTAGTATTACAAACGACAAACAAACCCATCAAATCGTCACATTTGAGAAGCTGGAACCAGTGAACATTTAACATTGTTAACGACCTCAAACAATTAGTTTTCTGTGGATGGACTAATTGATTAATGATCTTTGCAGCTCTGATCAATAGTTGCAGGCGTGTTGCCTCTGAATATTCAGTGCTGGCAGGTCTTATTCCACCGATTACTCTTTAAAGCACTCGAGCTGTAAGGGCACTCGGTGTCCAAAATGTCACCTCCCTGCAACACGCAGGCGCTCTGTGTGCATTCATTGACCTGAGCGGCAACCTTAAAGACGGCTGACCTTTTGGGGATCATGGTAACCAGCCGGGCCTGTGGTGTTTTGACTCTTTCGGGTCAACCTTGCCTCTAAACTGCTCCACAAAGTCACGCTGTCAGTTTTCGTTGGCACATGTTTGCTTCACTTACATAGAATTATCCTCATTTAAAGAAAGTATGAGTCATTTCTGCCTCTTCCGTGAGTTGTACTTCCCTCGTCTTAAGGGTGGACACGACTTAACAAATACATGAAGTGTTTCCTAACAGCACCTTGTACAACAGCTGTCGTCGAACAAGTACAATGTGTACTTCTTTTATTAGAAGCTGTAATGTCCTCAGCTGTCACTTACCCACTAAAAGCACAATGTCATCCGCTGTGTGTCAATCAGCTGCATTGTTTAACACGTTCGTTGCTCTGGTGCATTCTCACCAAAATCAACACAGCAAAGCTTAATCTTCTGTTCATGCTGGAGGAAGTGGCTTTGTGTGATTTCATATAAAACATTAAGCATGCACAGCTATAATTGCTATGTAGCTGGTGTTATTTCAGCTTCTGCGGGCTTCGAGTCACAGCCCCACTAAACGTATTGAACCGCCTGTGGCTGCAACTTTAAAAAAAGTTGGGGCGGCTTTAACCCGACGCCTCGTCTCACTGAGACACACCCACGCAGAAAGGCTCACACACAAGAAGCACCGACACAGTTAATCACTTGCACTTGAACTGTATTTTGTCATATCAAAGCTGGATTACAGTGTTACAGTGATCCAACAGGACTCAAGTGAAAGGCATTACTAATAGAGTAATTCAGAGTCTATTGACTTAAGATCTTGATACGACTTGTGTTAACCTACAGGAAGCTTTTTGATTTATTCTTTAAACGAGTGACGTGTCCACAGCTTTCCGCTTGTCTCCTGATTCTCTACTCAACGGCAGAGAAACTCACGTTAGATCGTAAAACAAACTGTTATCTAGGCTACTTGTAGACTTGATAGACTGAAATATGAGATAATACACTGATGTGTTTTATGCTTGTATGACTTGACTTATATCGGACACATCGAGCTAAATTCACCATCACACATCATCAAATTCAAAATTGTTAAACTAAAGTCTGTTATTATATGGTTTTGCAAATGTTCCACCTCATCTTGGTGGCTGTGGGAAGCTGCTAAAAGTGAATAAATAAAGAAAATTAAGTCTCAAACAGGAATCGTTCTCAACACGCAACAGTTCAGTTTCTCTATTGACAGATCTATGGCATCAAGTCTGCACTGAGCAAGATGTTAATGCAAACTACTGGTGCACTACTGGTGGTATCCAATGCCCCCGATCTCGTTAAGGCCTTCCACCACAATCCCCCCCAATCGCTTTAAATGATCTCTTAAATATCCAAAAAAATAACTCTGCTTTCACCAAATGAGCCACGAGACCGAGGATTTCTCCTTTGACTCAACCGGACCGACGCTTCTATCTATGATACTATCATTTATATTTTGGCTCGTTAAACAAAGATTTTCATTTCTGTTTTTCAGACAATATTTTTGCCATCAAGTCATGGACGAAGAAGAAGTTCTCCTTTGACGACAGCCGCATCGATAAAGCCTTTGGGATCCCGGAGGATTTTGACTACATGGACTAAAAGCTTATTTTTTAAGCTAAATAATAAGTGTTGAAGCTTCAGTTTGAAGCCTGTGTAGCTGGTCTCAGCAGTCATAGTTCATGTTCTGTGTATTACAGTGAAAACCAGGCCTCTTTATGGGCTTTGATTAACGATGGATGTCAGTAATGTTGCCGTGGCAGATGGACTTTATCAGCCGATATGTTGCTTTGGTGCAACCAGAGAAGAGCGGCACCAAGCATGAGTGGCTGTGGAGGGTGAAGGGCTTCTGTGAGGAACACAACCTCGTAAGACTTTTGGGACACCTGTTGGCATGAAAACTGAGAGCCCCACTTTGATGATGCAACGTAATCTACACCTAACACATCTGTGTAGCCCATGGTCTCATTTAAATGGTTCAAACAGATGGTTTGGAATCAAATCCTTGTGCTCTTTTTTTTTTTGTTCTACCTTTTCTTTTTTCTGGGAGGAAAAAGTGCTTTTAAGCAACATCCTCTTTGTTTACAAAGAGTGAACAGGAGAATTAAATTGCACCGGATACGTTCAGGATATGTAATGTGTACAAATGCTGTAAATATTTAAAGTACGTTTACGTTTTGCAGAACCTCTTTTTATGGTGCCCGCAAATAAAATGTCCCTTTTGAGTTGTATTTACACCAGGCCTCCTTTCTTTTGTGCTTTTCAAGTCTTTAGAAATGACCACTGAAACATGACCAAATCTGTCACAAAGGCACATTCTTTTCAGAGCTACGCACTGTGAACGAAAAAAGGAAAACTGTTGTCATGACTTGTCGAGAATGACTATTGCGCTGCTTATTTTCCTCCCTTTTTTTTTTTCTCTGTCAAACCAGATCCCAATGCAGAGTGTCTACTCAGTGACCTAGTTGACAAGGCCAGTGTGTCTGGGTTCATTGATTTACATTTCAAATGTGCTCGTCTTACTCACCAGTTAACTTTTCTTTCCAGCAGACGAATGATATGCAAACGTATTGTTAGTTCTCGGTTGAGTCATGACTTTCTTTGATTGATGATGTTGCCAAGTTATTTTTTATCTGCAGGCCATCAAAGCATACTGCATGTATAGTGTTTATAATGCTACCAAATGCATAATATCGGTTATACATCCGGATAAAGATAATCTACTAATAACATGTGCAGTGTTCTTACATGTTCTGGTGACTGGAGCAACAATGATCCAGAAAAAAACCCAATTTGAAAATGCCTACCTGCAGTTTTGTTAGCTGGAACTGCCCCACCCACAGGAGAGCAACATGAGTGTATATTCATGTGTGTACCTGCCCAACCTGTCCTGACTGATTCATGCGTTTGACATGCCGAATGTTCAAGCGCTCCTCGAGGGTTGTGCATATAATGTTTTAGCTCACCGTCCCTCACTTAAAGACGACTGTTAATTGAAGCCTTTTGGCTGAACGTGTCTTGGGATCAACAATGCCATCATTAGGCCAAGTAAAGACTTTCACTTAACCTAAAGTATAGGCCTAAAGGAAAGACGTGTGATTACATAACACTGAACTGGTGCATACATATTGCATGCAAGGTAGACTCAAAGTTCAAGTAAGGTAAATACAGATTTTTATGAAATAAGTATATTATAAGTACCAATGCAAGAAAAAGAACGTAAAAGTCCTGCATTCAAAACCCTATTTTGGTAAAAGTATTGTCAGCAAACTGTACTTAAAATATCAAAAGTGAAAGTACTGGTCCTGCAGAAAAGGGGCAAAGTGACTGATAATGATAAGATTATGAAATGTACAAGTACTTGCGTTCTTCCACCACTGTGTTCAAGTCTATAGGGTACTGTTGTTTGGGGAAGTATTTAGATCTTTTACTTAAGTAAACGGAAGTACCATGGTCTAAAAATACTCCTGAAAAGTACAGAAATGTTGTGAGCAAAGTGTACTTTAAGTGTCAAAAGTAAATGTAGTCATGATGCAGAATGGCTTCTTTCAAAGTGTAGATTATTAGTAGCATATATGTTTTTATATATAAAAGGTAACTAAGCAGTGTTGGAAAGTGACAAAGTACATTTACTCAAGTATGAGATACTGTACTGATACTATAAATTATCCTATTGGCGACTTGTAGTAACAGTAACTATAAGTATTTCACACTTATAGTTACTGTTACTTTTGACATAAAAAACATATTCTAATATGCTAGGAAGCAGTACAATCAGCTTTTATTGTACTGCATTTCTATGTTTGTATTGCATTTGTTATGGAGGACTTATACTACTGTAACAAAGTATTTATACCCTTTATTCTAAGAAAAAGTTCTAGTAAAAAGTACAATGTTTCTTTCTGAAATGTAATGGAGTACAAGTATAAAGTAGCATATAATGGAAAGTACAAGTATGTCAAAATTGTACTTGTGGTAGTAGGTAGTAATGCATCATATAATACAGGCATATAATGTGTGTATAATGTGTGTAACAGTAAAAGTATGAAGTACAATGAGATGGAAATACTCAAGTAAAGTAAGTACCTCACATTTGAGTACATGTGTTCAGTAACGTTCCACCACTGTGGGGTACGTTATACATTACATGAATATCTTTGCATGAAGGGGCTTTGTTTTGTTTTACCTTCAACAACAGCCACGATAGCAACATTGTTGCAAGTGTCAGTGCTGCCTGTCCGATGTGTGTGAGCGGGCGGGCGGGGAGGGAGGGAGGGAGGGACAGAGGAGGGAGGGAGCTGCTGCTGCTGCTGCTGCTGGGTGAGAGAAAGAAAGACCAACACAGCGAAACACAAGGCAGGCTGCAGGCTGAGAGGGCAGCATGGCGGGGCTTCAGGACTTCCACTGTCACAGGAAAACGTGGATCAACATACTACTCGGAATACTACAATTACTTTTACCCTGCGTACAGCACGGAGGGGCTCAGCTGCAAGGTTCGTGCTTTTACCTTTTTATTTTTCTCCGCTTCGGGGGTGTAACGTTAACGCGACCGGAAAAAAAAAATATGTCTGACTTGACAGTGGCACAAGCTAATTTGTGAAAATCGTGTATTTTTTTTAATTGGGGGGGAACATGTTAATAATGCATTTTTTTAAATAGCGGCTCGAGGCATATTTATGTTTTTACCAACATAGGAGAGGTAATGTTTTGTCAGCCTGCTAGTTCATGCTAGCTCTCACTTCCCTCTGCTGTTTGGCTGAACCAAATAATACCTCGTTCAGGAGGAGAAGTGGCGTATTACCGGGACTTTAACGGGAACACTTCACGGTTCCAGCTGCCTCTGCAGTGAAGCTATACGTTGTTGTGAGCTGGGTGAACTGTGCTGCAGCAGCAGAGATGTTTTCCAAGTTCGTTAGCCACCGAGCTAACCTTCCTGCTAGTGAAGCAGCTAGCACTCAGCCTTTGTGAGCCAAGGCGAAGTCATTTCCTCACTTGTCTGTGTGGTTATCATCCATACCGCTTCAGTTTATTCATTCGTTATAACCCGTAGTAAAAACGGGAGACTGGTAGTTTGTACTTTTCTTGCTTTAAAAAAAATGGTGCATTTGCAAGCGGTTGTTGTTTTTTTTCCCCCCATGTTGCCCAGTTTCCAACCCAACAGCTCCTTGAACATTGTATTTCTTTGCTCCCACAAAGCCCTCAGTCAGATGTCCACCAGCGTGGTCGAGGTCTGGCAAGCGGAGGATGCAGACCCATTACTCCAACTTCAGGTAATCATAATTCATTTCTTGCTGTTTGTATGGAGGAGGATTTATGTGCCAAGATGTGCACGGAGCACGTGTGGCTGGTGCATCCCCATTGTGTTTGGCTCCACTTTGCAGCCAGTTGTGCATATTAAATGTGTTGCATGTGAGGGAAATATCAGTGAACGTACACGACTATTGTGGTCATACTAATGTGAAAATGTTGTAGTTATCGAACTAGTTTACAAGTAAAAGGCAGAGCGGGAGGCCACCTGCCATGTGGCTCCTCCTTATTTTCTTTTGTACATAGTGTCCATTGTGGAGTTCAGTCTGTAGTACACACTGAGCGCGTGCTAGGAACGAGGAAGTCTTTTAGTATTACTTTGCAGTTCTTTCCGGCATACTACTTTTAAATTATTTCCAGCTTCTTTAGCCTGCATGTTATGCTTTTCATGCTTTTTGTTATGTGTTTTTTTTAAATTTTATCTAGGATCTGAGTTATTTCCTAAACATGTTCAGGTAGGCAGCTGTGAGTCATGGAGCCAGACAAACACAAACAGTAGGAGTTTCTACTGATAACCTGTCATGAGGTCACCAGCTGACTGTCATGTTACCTGAGGGGGGTGTGGCATCTTCTGCAGTCCTTTGTAAACAAACAGCTTGATGGTTAGGTTACTTTGAAAATAAGTTAAAAAAATATATATAATGATGCATGTTTCACCAAAGTAGGTTTGATCAATAAGTAAAGTATAGTGTGATGAAGGGTAGGCCTTTACAACAAATGTATATAAAAGTCAGGTTTGCCTTCCACAAAAATACTTTTGTTATTTTCGTTGCTATGTTTCGCCCAGTTTTTGAAATACTTATTTTGCAATCTGCCCACAGCAGTAATTACCACAGACATGCCCAGACCAGAGATAACACGAGCAGTTGATTCAACATTGAAGATCATTCTTATTTGTCGGATTGGTTAAAATGCCAGTGTTTGGACATGTCCCCCCCCCCCACACACTAATTTCTACACTGCAGGCCCAATTGACAGATGGCAGAATTGTTGACATTGTTAGGTGTCATGTTTAGATAGGCGGTGGTGAATGGAGTAACTATCTCAGTTACATGGGCTGTGTGAAATAGAGCATGACATGGATGTCTTTCATCTGCATCCCAGTGCTGCTGCTGGTCAGTTGGATAAGTAGTGTGCTTGTATGTTGCTGCAGGCACACTGAAGTGGTGAGGAAGGAGACAGATACAGTGTCGTGTGCCATGATGCATTGTAAAAAGAAATCCTAATTGAGCAGATGTCATGTGCATAACTAGAGCTTGTAATTGTTGGCATCGTCACCTCATGCCTCCTACTTGGGTTTTTGATTTGAGGATCATGTGTTTGTATTGGCTGCAAGTCTGAATAGGTCAACTCCAGTTCCCTAGTGATTGTTAGATTACTGTAGTTCATTGTTTTCATCTCTTTCTTCTGCATATTCGAGCATCCTGTTTTGTATACAGGCCCCTGTATCGTGTTTCAAATCCCTGCATTGGTTTTTAAAGTCCCTGCAACTAGAATCCAATTCATTTACAAATGGTGCTGCTTTTGAATATTCCTTGTGCTTTTTTTTTTTTATGGCTCACCTGCGCCGACGGCATATGTTCTGTCATTGTTGTGTTTAATCGGCTGGAAAATCAGTTTTGTCTCGTTCAATTAAGCCATCAGCGTACCGAGCTTTAAAGCTGCTGGGGGCAATGCAGGATATGATGCAGGATAACGCAAGCATACACCAGTTAGAACCTGTGACTTTTGCCATGTTTAGACTACAGATATGTGACGATGGATAGAATCAGTATTTTCTTTATATTGCATTATATATATGATACTGTTAATAGATTACAACTATAAATAATGTCTGTTTTCCTCTTATCCAGGAAAGTAAAGGCCGGATCAATTATGATCCCTCGTTTATCATACAATGATGAATCCTGTTAAGAATCCTGTAGATCCTGATCTTTGATTCGTAGCATGTTCTGCACTGGCTTAATTTAACCAATGACATTTAAGAGTTAGTTGCTGCCTTGTGTAGAAACAATCTTATCTTCACTGGTCGACAAATCTGCATCATCATGAAGCCACAAGGCCCCAGGTTGTTCCTATGGAAACTGTATGTTCTGCGTGTGAAAAGACCGGAGCTTATCGCTGCAGACCATGCATGGTGCACATAACCTACTGCACCGTGGGTAACAGTGTTTGCACTGTTGTGTTGTAATATTCAGTCACTTACTCTGTAATCCACGCTCGGTAAAAAGCCGTGTTCGTGTTCATTGGTTGTGGTTTTGATGCAGTACTGCTGGTGGGTGTATTTTGAAATGTTTAAAAAGGACTTCCTCATTTTGCAGACCGGCCTTATTACGAAACTGTGGAGAAGATTTACAACCCATTATCGCACAAATTAGGGTTTGATCCAAGCCACACACTTGTGGCAATGAATCAGTCGGTTGTCAATAATAGCAATAATGTTGTGGGAGTTCTTATCGTCACAGCACCATAACCAGCAGAAAACTATATCATTAACTAATGAACATACTATATACAGTGCATAAAAAGTACCTAAAAAAACAGATTTCATATCAACGTTTTCTAGTGCTGTGTCAAATTGTAGCCTGAATACCAATTTCAGCAAGTTGTTTGTGTAGTCGCTGATGTTCAGTCAGGAATCCTCGATGCACAGTGTGAGATCATGTACAACAAACTGGATGTTTTATTCTGAGACACTGGCAGAAGTCACTGCTTGCTGTCCAACCCTTTGAGTCCGGATGGAAATTATGAAATGCCTGTTTTAGTTTCCCAAGGCTGTTCCAGTCTTCCGCTTGGATTTCCTGGTTTATTTACAGTGAAATTAGATTTTATGCAAAATAAAACCCTTTGGCTTTTTCAAAGAAATAAAATGCAGCTGCACAGTGAAGCGTATCAGAGCAGTTGGTGGTGTTCCAATCATCATAGTAGTCAGAAGGCAGTTTGGCACACCAGTAGACCTGCTACCCACAGAGCCTCCTGATGTTCTTCTCTCTAGGTCACAGAGTGCAGAATAAATAGGGAGTAGTTTGCTGTTTTCAACATATTGACTAAAGAGTATTTTTGTTTTCGTTTCAGGTGGAGAAGGAACGAAGAAAAGACGTTCTTCCACTGGAAGACGGGTAAGCATTCTTTTTTTGTTTTTGTTTCTAACTCTTTCTGTGGTAAAAGCATCAAACAGATTCTCTTCTCTGGAGGTTTTTCACACATTTGTAAAGCATTACACATTCATGGCAGCAACCCGAGATGAAAAGGTGTCATGGAATTTAAACCTCACTTTGCTCGTTGAAACAGTGGTCAGAGAAAGCCGCGCGTGTGCATCAAGCGGTTTCAAAAGAATATTTAGAGTTGTATGAAGTTAATGAAAGGTTTCCACCTGTTCACGAGTGGCACATGGGGATGGGAATACGTAGAGACTTTCCACCAAGCCACATAATTACCAACAAGCCCCAAACCAGCAGACAGATTGCATCATACCGAAGTGTGTCCTCGTGTATAGTGCAGACTACAATTATACTGTATGACATGAAAGCAGGGCTGTGGCGTGTGCTTGTGTGCTATAGTACAGACAAGGAGTTTTTAATTTCATGTCAACATATTCAACAGACTACAGCTTATAGTAGAGCTCTGTTAAGTGGTTTGTTGGATGTGCACATTTAAACTGTAGCTGTGGGGTGGCATGTTGCTGTAATCACACAGACAAAGGGTGAGGTGGCGTTTCAGTTTAACGGGACTGAAGGTCTCTAAAAAGGCTTTTTAAAAGTCTTTCCCCTGTATGCAGGCGATGTTGTGTTGGTGAGTGAGGGGGGTGTGTGTGCGACGGAGAGAGTTTTTTGGGGGCGTGTGTTAGAGAGGCACAGAACCAAATTCCTGACTAAGTTTAGAACTCCTTGAAAGAAAAAGGAGGGTCGGTCTGTCTTCCCAGCTGTTTTATGTTCCAGCAGAAAGATTGTTCGGAAAATAGACGTTTGCAGCAAAATAACAAGAATTCAGGTTGTTATTTAGTACACGCTTGCTCAGAAGCGGAGCGGCCTTTTAAGGCTTTTTAAGGCACACATATTCTAGCATTTGTACTTGCTTCTGCTCCTTGTTTATCTTTCTAGAGAAGCGATGCCAGTAATGGAAAGAAAGAACCCAGCCCATCATATACCTAAACCGGCTTCATATGTTCCCAAGAGTTACTGGCCTAGAAGTTCATACCTTTTTAAAGGAGCAATATACGACACTCAGAGCATTAATATAGCAGCAAACAACAATTTTTGTGCATGCTTTTAGTAGCATGTGAGCGTTACCCACGGGTGAGCTTACAGCCGTCGCTCTGCACTGCTCGCATCCAGTTACATTACAGTTTATAATGATGTCACCCTCCAGTTCCCCCGTCAGGTAAACACTGCGAGCTCTGTCAGCACTTTGGCCGTTCGTTAGCTACAAGCAGCGTCGCCATGTTGGGAGGCAATAGAAATGCTCCCAATCTCAATGTGCGCCTTTTTAACAAAAAAAACAGTTTGGATGACTTGTCTGTGCCAGTTGTTGGTATTGCTGTACTTGATTTTAATGGTATCTTACTAATGTGTTACCCCAAGACTGAACACGTCTGAATAAAATAATGGATTTTCTCAATTTGGGCTTGGAGACAGAAAGCCCGCATTTCAATCTAGGGGTGCAGAGTTTAAAAATATGGTTGTTTACTAGCCAGGTATGAATGTGATATTAAGTTGTGTTATTATGGGAAAGGTAGGATTCAGTGTTTTTAGAGCGTGACCCATTTTTTTGTCTCTTGTTATTCCCCCCCACTTTATGAAAGGGCAATACTAAATTGCCAGAGTACTCCTCTGAAGTGGCAAGCTTTCAGTCTTGATATAAAGTTCATCTGGGTCACATGCAGTCAACTGTTGCTGAACAGTGTGGGAAATACGGCTATTTTTAAGTCCAGGGAGGTGAGAGGCAGAAGGAGGCGTCGTAGTGCCGGTTGACCTCCAGAGCTGTGGGCTGTGAGGCCTCTCCCGCCAGGGTTATCAGGCACTTGGCAGGCCTGCCAGCACTCTCACCCAGCCCAAAGAGCAAAGCAGATACAGAGGTTCATGATATCCCTGCCTGACTTTAGTCTTCTGTCAAAATGTCTTGGCTTTACTTTTCTTTGTTTGTTCCTTCATTCTGTTGCTTTAAAGAATGTCTGCCTGACACACGCACCTCTTTACTCTTTAGTGTTAATACTGTGGCACATGTGGTGTTCATTTCAGAGTTCCTCTTATTGTTTCCTTGTCTTCCACAAACGCTTGTGAAACCAGTTGACCTTAACTCTCCACCGGTCCTCACCTCTCCCCCGGAGCACGGCTGAGGTCACTGCTAACATTGACTTTATTTGAGTTAGATCCAGGGGATCAAATAGTGCCAAACATAACTTGTTATTTTTGTGCTGTGGACAGAACCCCTGCTTGTTTTGAGGCAAACTTTTTCAGAAAGAACCAGCTGCTGTTGAATTCAGAGAAAACTGAGTTGGAAATACTTACCCCAAGGTAAATGCTCTCTTCTGCCTTTAAACCTGACACCGGATATCCAAATGAAGCTTTACACCCGCATGAAGCAGTGTGTTGTATGCTGTCTTTTATTTATAATCTACTTTGACTGAGATAGGTGTTTATGTGATGTTGAAACTGCTGACCTTCGATTTCAAACATTGCCCAATCTGCTTTTATTTACTGTCTGCCATCACACAGGACTCCTCTGCAGAGGCGGACGACCTCATCTCCCCTTTCATATTCGACCCCTCATACGCTCACCAGTTGAAGCACTTGTGTAATGGAAAAGTGTCGCTCTTATCAAGTCAAACACCACGGCCAGCTTATTTGTTCTTTGTGTTGTAGAATTGCATTTCTTATCATGGGCTAAATTCACTTTGCGGGATCACATATCACACAAAAATCCATCGTGTCAGGCTATAAGTAATGGCTCTGTGATCGGTAAGCAGACCAATCCGCGTCCTGTGAGGAGCTAGGTGTGTGCGAGACGACACAGAGAGGCGACTCTTTGTTCAAAACAACAATGGCGGCTCCCGAAGAGGTTAGCGTAGATGCTGCAAAGAACGGCACTGAAGGCTTTTCTCCATTAAAAAAGATTTTGTTCTACTCCAGACGCACTTCGGTAAGAGTTTGGATCAACCATCTGTCAATCAATCACCTGCCACAATTTTATTTTTTTAAGTGCCCGCCCCTTTCCAAACAGTTTTCAATGGCGGCTTCTCAGTTGGTTCTGTGGAACAAACCATTCTGTGGAACAAACCATCTGTCAAGTCAGGTTATAGAACTACAGCGGGGAGAAAGAAAGTGAAACATTTTAATTTCACAGTATGCAAACAAAACTGGATGCTCTCCTTCTACCGTCCGTATGCCTCGCTAGTTGGTACCCCAGTGAAACATCGTATTAGCATCACCGAATTAAAAGGACAAGGAAAGGATTTTGATGTTCATTTCATTCAGTTTTAATAGGAATAAGAGCAAAATGTCATCAAATATTTAAAATGAATCTGTCTCAATCAAGCGGATAAAAGCCTGTTTACTTCCACAGTGCTTGTGTGATCTACCCGTCTGTCATAATTATGCTTACTCTAGATTTGACCTGAGATACCCTGGAGACGGTGTTACTTGTTCATTCTTAATTATCTTGATACTTGTTTGGACGCTGAATCTGAAGGTAGATAAAGGGTTGCTTGGGGGGTTTTTAGTCTTTGTCAATCCTTTTTTTTTTTTCTGCTGACTCAGCATTGACCCCTTTTTTCTTTTTTTTTTGCTTCCTAATCAATTTACCACACAGGCTGATCTGCCACTCAGAAAGTGATTCCGTTCAGTAGAGCTTCGGCACAGGTGGTGAGTTAGCTATCTGTAGTTAAATGAAAATACGACCAGTAAACTGTCGCCATTTTTAGCTTTCCTCTGCAGAAATATCTCTCCTCTGAAACCTACACCACCACTAATGAACGTGTCCTCTTTGGTAGTTTACAGAACCGTACATAATTAATTGTGCTTGACGTGTCCTGTTTCTTTCAACCGTTGAGAATGTCACGTTCGTAATTTTGTCTCCCAGCTGTAGACTAGAAATACTGTCCCGTTAAGCACTAACCACACTAACCAAAACAGAAGATACATATCTGTACAACTCCGTCAGACCTTCCTGTAAACTGTGGCTGTCCCCACTGTTCACAGATTGAACTGAGATCAGTCTGATATCCTGCACATTGACTTCACACTGTGAGAACATTTGCACTGGGCAAGCATCAGTATTTCTATCAGCTATTATCAAGCTCTAGTCTGTTATATAATGTATGCGAACAGGGTTATTATATGTAAGAATGTTTATTTCTGGGAAACCACAACAAATATTGTAAATAAGATCGTCAAATTTAGATTGCTGCCGTACCAGGAAAGGTAAACTATTGTATTGTTCTCTTCTGTGTTGTGTGTGTGTGCATGTTAAAGGTTCTGCATTCGACATTTAGAGCATCAATATAGCAGCAAACAGCTATTATGTAAAGATATAGTGGAGTAAGTCGGTCCACCTGAGCAGAGAATGAAGTCGCTCTCCCTCTGTGTGTTGTAATCAGGGTTTCTGTGTTCTGTTTACGTAGCCGGGCCGGCCGCACATACCTTTCAGTGCACGTGAGCGTGCCCCACTGGCTAGCTCACGGCTAACTGTGCTTGGTCCAATAACAGATTCATTGTTTCGCATTTAGACTCTTGCAAATCCCAACAGCTGCTTCCTTACAGTTATTAGGAATTGCTTTATGAGACGTGTCCCAGCAGCGGGAGAACGTGTCACGAATCGTTTATATTCATGGTAGAAACTGTGAAATGCTCCATAAGAATTGTCACATTTAGCTGTTTTTTACGAGACAAAGGTACAGCTGATTTTCAAATAAAATAAACAAACAAAACTAAAATATAAGTTGGATATGTCACGGTAGGGTTAACACATTTAATCAATGTATTAGATGTGTTGTGTAAAGTGAGGCGCTCTAGGGCTGATCATCATGCAAGCTTACAAGACGAGGCCTGCACAGCTTGCATATCATGTTACCAAACGCTCAACAGACGTTTTGTGTTTCAGTACAGTTTGTTATGGAGTTTGTATGTTGTGTAAATAAGATGAACTTGATACTTGGTAGGATACTTTGATCCAGACCTAGAAGTTAATGCTGACAGGAGTCCTAATCACTGAAAAGTCTGTATGTGGCCTTACTTACAGCCTAATTAAGTCTTTGAGCACTGAGGTTCTCTTTCCTACCTGTTCACTTATAAACCAGTTTTGTTTTGTCTTCTGGTGTATTTTTAATTGTTAGCAGCAGAGTCTTAGTTTGGGGAATGTTAGTCAGTCAGTCTGTCTTGATTTAAATCAATTTCCCCTTAAGTTACTTTAAAAAGGCCACAATAAGACATCAAAACAGCTCATCGTTATAGCTGATCATCCCTTTAGTCCTTTCTTGATGTTTCATTGATAATCCTGAGTTTTGATTCATTCTTTAATTTTACAATAGGGCTGTCGCTGTCAAAGTGGGCAAGGAGCCATCTAAAGATATAGGCTCCGAGGAATACAATGAAATATAACGCAAAAGAGAATTGAATCCTGTGAAGCGCTAGTAAAGACGCACAGAAAAGTGATCTCCTGAAAGATGGCGACATGAACTCTTGAGCTGTGCTCCGTCAACCTGCTTTCGTCGGTTGGTCAACAGCTGTGCGAGTCTTCTGTCAACTCGGTCCAGTCTTGCTTTCACTCTCTCTCTCACACACACACACACACACACACACACACACACACACACACACACACAACCTCGGATCAGCTGCTGCTTCTCTGCTTCAAGGCACCAATTCCCAGAGCTCATTAGTGCAGGATGTCACAAACACACACACACAGTCGCCAATAAAACACAGTGGAGCTCCAAAAGTAGCTGCTGGAGAAACCTCGGAGAGGAGAGTTTCCTGTTTTAACCCTGACTTGTGGTTGGTTGCTTGTATTTAGCGTTCCCTATATCTTGTGCACAGCAGCATAGATTGTATATGCACCTGCTATATTGGTCCACAGTGGGAGGTCCTTATATGACATTGATATCAGCCTGTTTTGGGTTAAGTACATTCAACTCATAACTCATTAAAAATAACCCCGTTCTCAATCTGCATGGTTTCCTGTGGTCTTCCCTGTGCTGTTTATAGTGCACAGTGTTGTGGAATCTCCATGTACAGATATTGACTCGCTGCTGTTGAGTTTGAAGAAGTCCAGCAATGGCTTGTCTTTGGCTGCAGCTGCAACTATTCCCTAAAAACCATTCCAACCTTTCCAAGTTGGAACAATGACAACACGGGGACAGTGAGTGTTGGCTGTCCCACAGGCTCCATGCATCATGAACTGAGACACCAGCTCATACAGCTGTGGTCCCCTCGGGTCAGATACGTCTGCCCTGATGGTCTGATCAATGTTGTCAACAGTCTCATGCAGGAGCAGTCATTGAGGCGTTTATCCAGACGCCTTTTCAAGACCTTTTTGTCTTTTAAAAAAATTAAATATCCTTAATAATGTTGTGAACTATGACGTAATGAAAACGCAGGCATACGTTGGATATATACTTGGGTTCTTGTCTGTACTTGGACCCGGAGCTGCTACTCGCAGGAGAGCGAGTGTTGCCATCTTCACCACATGGGAGCGTTTAAAAAACGCAGATATTGTTGTCTGCTTTTCAGGTGGTTGACGCAACATATTTTCCGACGCGCGCTCTCTGTCCGCTTGGTGGGAGTGTGCTCACCTGTGTGTGCGCGCACTTGTGTGTGTGTGTGTGTGTGCGCGCGCGCATCGGGGCGGAGCTCCGCCGTGCGCGATACAGAGCAGAGGAGAATTGTAAACGCGCGACCATGTAGAGACAGAAATGACGTGCCGTCGTGTAGATAAGATAAATAACATAAAGCTGTTTAGTGTGTTTAATAAAAGAACAAGGTGTAGACCTGTTCTATAGGAAATTAACCTTAAATGACTTCTGTTGTGATCTGGCGCTATATAGAAAATAAAATGAAACAAAATGAACTCGACTCGTAGGGGAAACACTGGTGTAAGTGTGTAATAACTTTCATATGCAACGGCTTCATTTGAATTATGCTATGGAATTATTGACTTCCCTTTTTGTGTGATGGTTATCTCATTTCTGTGCTAACATGATCATCGTCCGTTTGTTAGGGAAGTTAGTTCACAGTTAACACTGGTCCGTCCCCCGGCTGCTTCTCAAACCACTGTCACATGCTGGGTTAGAAAGGAGACACAGTGTTCTTGTCTTAATTAAGGTGTTAGTAAAATATTGAAAACATAGATGTTTTTTCTTCTCATACAATGAAACTGATGACATTCAAATACTTTTCCTTTGGACTCATGTTTTGTGCTTTCTCTCCTCCACCAGCTCCTCTCTATATACACGGGAGAATGGGAGGCCCTTGCATTTTCAGCCCCCAGCGTTGGCGTTTGGGACGCAGTAAGTTCTGTTCTGACTTCCTAGTTTTAAGATGTCGTGCCTCAACAAGCATAGATGTTGTTCGTTTCTTCCTGGAAATGATGAAACCCTTTATTATATGCCCCAATAACAAAATGTGCTTCATTTCACCATCTCTGTCTTGAGTGATGTGGAAAACCCCACTGAGTTAAAATAAGACGGGCGTCATAGCGAGTGACCTGTCGCTGTGATGAATGCCGCAGAAGGGGAAGGTTTCATAAAGCAAGGGGCCCTTCAGCCTTAAAGAACAGACAGGATATCCAAGTATGGCAGTACGCTCCCTTTCCCAGCATCCAGACGCATACTGGAGAGGGTTGACCCCAGTCAGAAGGGTTAAGAATGTCACTGTTTGCCACCGTCCTGCCAAAACAGAAAGAATATCAGACTGTGGTTGGACTGCAGTTCCCATTGCTCCAAACAGTCAACACAAGGAGCTCCTATTATGTAGTACTTTGTGTCATACATTTGGAATGTAGAAAGCAGGCTAATCACCAACAATCCTCATATTACTGGGTAAATGTTTTGACAGTAATATAGCTTCAGGACATTTGCAGTTGAGCTCAAAACTATTATGAATATAAACATCCTCCACGTCAGTCTGTGGGTTCCTTTTTTCTGTGCCTACGTAAGCAGTCTTAATTATACTATTCAACTACACCAGAAGTGTTGAGTAGTAAGTATATAATACATCCTGAAGATCTGAATAAAGTGTCTCATGTGTTCGATTTATTGAAAAACACAGATATAGAAATAAAAAACAAAATATTAAAATGATACAGCTGATGTATGTAACTAAACAATACCAGATAAACCTGTATGAAAGGTAAATGTACAGCAAACCACTGTGTCTGTGGCTTGCTGGTGTTTTTTTGAATTCTTTTACAGATGATATCTGCAGCAGACTGCGTTGTGATGTGGTTAAGAACAGATCCTGTCTGCTCATGTCCAAAAATGTGTTTGTGCCTATTAGGCAGAAGCAATGCAGTGTGACATTTATTCTGCAACGCTTGCACACTCGACCAGATTGATAGCTGGAACTATAAAGTATAGAAAGTATTGATTAGACCCCTATGATCTAAGATCTTAGACTATCTCGCTCTACTCTGGTGAGCATGCATCTCTGTGGCTTAAAGTGAAAGAAAGGTGAAAGTCTCACAGACAACCAGGAAGTGAAAGAAGCATCAGTTGAGGCACCTCAACCGAAAATGTCAAGAATGTGTCATATGTTGTCGATTTCATGAATTTAAGTTATTTCTTTTTACCAATTACTTAAATAAAGTTCTCAAATTTAAAGCTGAAATTTGCACTTGCATCTTTATATCATTTATTTTTTCTGATTATTACACTCTACAGTGTACTATTAGATTGTGGTAACGATATAGTGGAACTGACCTCACTGCACATTAAAGGGAAGTTAAATTGACAATCTTAGCGATTATAACCTTTATAAACCACCCTTCATAATTATGGGCACTCATTTCAATTATTATATTCCCCTTGTGCGAGAACACAAGAGATTTATTAGTTGATTTGGAAATATAACAAAATCATAAATGTATGTGCAGATTATGTAATACTTAGTAAAACTGCACAGAAAGGCTCCTCTGCTGTTTGTCGCTTTGAAATGCTCGGACCGGACAGGACGGGTATAGGCCGTTGCTTCAGCGCTGCGTGAACGCTGTCGATACTCGAAAGCGGCGCTGACATGACATTTGCGGCCGAGACTAGAGGTTAGTTTGGGTGTCACCAGGCAAAATATGTTGAGTGGCGACATGTCACTGTCCAAGATTATAGCAGCAATTGGCCAAACCCAGAGAGCTAATCTGTGTGCTGATGTAACCCAAAGCTTTTTCACAGCCTCTATTATGTCCTTATTTGAATATGTGGTTTTACTTCTTACACTGGGGCCTTTCTCAGATTAACTTTACATTTGTTTCCCATCTATTGACAAAGAGGCAAGTGGCTGATTTTCCTCTTCTGAATATTGACAGAATGCAAAATAATAGTTATTCAGTGACCGAATTACTTTGCTAATCTCCAACCTTTCAACACTGACACAAAGATAGATTTAAGTTTCATTTAACATTTATTTAAATGCAAATAAAAATATGTAATTTTTTGCCCATCTTAAAGAATAACGCAGGTTTAATTAATTGCCGTGTTACACTAGTAAGATCATAAATTCAATATTCTTGATTGGTGTTTTTATATATTACCTTAAACTTATATTCACATGGATAAATGTGACATCATGTAAAATGAACAGTTTGTTATGAAATGCTGCATTTGTAAATTTCACAATAACCACCACAACCACTGTGGTCTGGATGAGCAGCAGAAGGATCTAATCAATTTGATAAAAGCTCCTTCGATGCCTCATGAATAAGCGAACTCGTAGATAATTGTGTATTTACAACATGGTGCCCTTCAAAGCGTGCCGTGGTGCTTCATGGGTAAAGGTTGCGTCGAGAGCCCCGTTATTTATAATGCTGTTCTGTCTCTTTACAGGCCGCTGGGGCTGCCGAGAGCTGAGACCATATATATACACAACCCCAGCCAGGAAGTTCCTGTGACGCTGCTGTCAATGTTTACATCCAGCAGGCAGTTTTACATACCTTTCTTTCACAGAAGAGTAAGTGTGTGTGTGTGTGTGTGTGTGTGCGTGCAGCTGCACTTTACTGTATATTCACAAGTATTATTTCTCTGTGTGCCTCGGTCTTTGTAGAAATGTCTGATGTAACCGTTTCCTCTCTGTCTTAGGTGATCCCACCCAGAGGGAAGGCATCTTTTAAACTAATTTTCCTCCCGTCTGAGGAGGGCAATGTAGAAAACACATTATTTATAAACACATCGGCCCATGGGCTACTGTCATACCAGGTCAGTGCCATTAATACATCTCCTGCTGTATAGTCTCAGATCATGCTCATCATGTTGGGATAATGTGGTGAAATCCCACCTCGTGGTCCTTCTTCTCTCCAGATAGTAGAGTGAAAGATACTCACATGTTGGAGGTGTTACCTCAATTTGCTATGACGAGAGTTTACAAAAGAAAACTTTAATCACATCAAACTTTGATTTCTTTTGTATTGTGATCCAAAATAGCATCATGTCAGACTGCTGCTCAGGACATAGCTGGCATCCACCATGTTTGTTTTTCACTTTCCATCCCGCATGCACAAACTCATAAACAAAGGAAGTCAACAAACGCCATTGTTTATGGTATTTGTAAATCATGTAAATGAACTGCCCTTGCTCTCACATTGCATGATCAGGACCTGAAAAGCACATACATATTGTCACAAGACGATCACTTTTAAAGTAGGAGACATTATGCAGAAGGTGTTTCACACAACTAGTGCTTTTGTTCTACAACTTTTATGGTGACATTGTAAATGCTTTTGCTGAGTAGAGCCATGTAGAATAATAGGAATACAAGCATTCAAATTCTCCAAGCTGCTGTATCCTCTTACTTGCACTCCAGTCCCTGAGTCTGCCTTGTGGTTCCACCCTAGCTGGTTGTGCTACCACTTTAGTTTATCCATTCAGCTGTTAACCAACAGCACTAGAACCGAAGTAAATACAAACGAGATGTAGAGATTTACTCCAAATACATTTGAAGTGTGTATTTTGTTGTAGTGGTGGAGTTTTGCCAAACTCGCATTCAACCTGCACTACAGTGTTTCTCACACATAGCTTATAAATGGCAAGCAAACACGCCCAGACATGCAGACACTTGGACTCCCTGCCCTGCCGCCAGCAGTGCCACTCCCTTCACGCGCCTCAAAGACATGCTAATGTTTCAGTCATTTGCCTGTTATATTTATGTTGCCAATGAAACCAACAACACAAATCTTGTGGGCATTTTTCTCAACACGCGTATAGAGTGGAGTCATTATCTTTCCTTCCATTCCATTTTCTGTACGATTTGTAATAAAGGCGCTATAAACCTGTTATATGGCTTGAAATGAGTTTTGTGCTCGGTACTGTGGTGAGACACATGCTAACGACTGAGGATCAGCTACATGACTAAGCAAGAGTTGTAGGGCCTAATGTCTGCCATGTATGCTTTATTCAGCTTAAATGAAATCCTTTCTGCTGCTACATTATGAGCATCTTACCTACTTTTAATTTATTCATAATCACAAAATATCTGCTTCCATGTTACGAACTGCTCGATTAAGAACCACTAAACGACACTACTACTTTTGTAATGTGCATGCTGTTGAGAATCCTTTTTCTAAGCGTGAACTGTTCCTTTTCCAGGTATTTGGTGTGGGAGTTCACCGGGGTTCATTAAAGTCTGATGTCCAAAGAAAGGATAGTCAGCTAGTATTCCCTCACATCCAGAGCATTAAGCTGACCCAAACTCAGGTATGTATTTAAACGTCTTTGTCCGTGCATAGTAGCGACTAACAGCTCTTCATTGGAAACAGCTGATTTCCCTTTTCCTGCCGCCCTGATAAACAGAAGCCTGCACACTTAACACACAGAGGCTTTGTGATACACACTGACAGGCTCTTACTGCCGTTAATTCACTGACTGTGTGTGCAGTCAGCACGGAGGAAGTCACGCAAACAGTCCTTTTTTTTTTTCATGCTTAAAAAAATGTAAATGTTTGTTTGCAGAGTATAACCACAAACTATCCATTTTAAATGACGCTTGCTTTGAACAATGATTCATTTGCGCACACGTTTCAAAGCCATGCAAAAACACCGACCACCAATGGCAAACTCGTGCACGGTTTGAGAAGCACTGAAAGTGTGTGAGAAGCGGTCTGAAAGGAGGCCCCTCGCCTCCACAACAGGAAGTACGGTTGGCAGTTGCAAAATGTCAGCTAGCAGGGAGACTTTAGCTGTCAATCACTCGGACTGCTGCTGAATGCAGTCTTTTGTCATCTCCCCATGTTTCAACATATAGTTAACGAAACGTTTACAGTATACTTATAATCATCAAGTTGGTACACTTTCTCCAAATTTATATTGTTTCAGTTTTCTGTCATTTTTACATTTCTGCTTCATTAAACATATATTTTGAATGAATATATAATTTCTGATGTTTTATTCCACAAAGCCGACGACAAGGCCACAAGGCTTTGTCTGTTAGGATATTTTTTTAAAGTTATTATAAAATAGTTGTGAAGTGTGATCAAACTATGTGTCTATTAGAAGCTGAAAGAGGAAGTCCCTCTGTTGGTATTCAGTTCAAAACGAAAGGGGGAAATGGAAAGCTCAACCTAGTTGAGACATAGTTACTATGACACTTCTGCTAGAACTAAGTACTGAGCAGCCATGATAACCACAGACCATATCTAGAATGAATTGCTTTTTTGGCGGTCGAGCAAACAGAATTACTGTGTTTTCTCCGGAAAGAAGAAAATAGCTCTACAATGGGACCAGAATCAACAGATAGTGTATGAAAGTAATTTTATATTTCATTTACTGACTGATGAAAGTGCAGTCATGTACATTTGTGGGGTTTTATTTCATATACAACTCAAAATTCAGCACTTCATTTCACTTTGTTACGAATAGATGTTACTGAGTTTTGAATCCTTGTCGATGTGGTAGAGCCTTTAGTGTTATACCCGACAGCCTGCCAGTTTAAATGCGGATGTACTGAATGTGAATCCAATATACCCCCCTTGCGAGGTCCACCATGTTCCGCATTGGAATTAGGGATTCCCTGCACAATATTGACACCATGTTTAAAGATTGCAGGAGTTGACACCCCCAGAGTGTTCAGGTGTTCAGTGGTCTGTGTTTGCAGACCTGTGACTTAAGACAGACGCTACTCTGTTTCTTTTAATTTGTCCGATAAGTGACCAAACCAACCAAAGCTGCTCTGTTTCATTGAATTCCTATAATGTGTAGTGCATGGCTAGCACCACTAGAGTTCAGTCATGTGTGGCTTTGTAATAGCTACTGATCATTAAAGGCCTTGTATATAATAGAATAAGATGACCACCCAACTTGATGATGTTTGTATATATATGTATATATTCTTTAATGCTTACATTAATCTTTTAAACCCCCGATGGTCTGTCATGTTGTTTCTCCTGCAGGAAGATGCCTCCAACATCACTATACTGGGTCTCCTCCTGGAGTGCAGCTTACCGAAGAGTTTGTTCAACAATCCTCAGGTACTTATTCAAAGTTGTTCCAAGACGTATTCATCTTATATGATTTTGACACCCCCAAAATGTCACAATTCTTACAATTACAACTACTCCTGTGAATAAGCCCATATTTATCATTTCAAAATATTAGCTGCTGCACACAATATGTCTCCTACTTTACTGTAAAGTCAATTCTCAGTGTTAGTGCACTGAAAGGGTAAGTTGGGTAAGTTGCATACTGGACCACAATGGGCTAACAAACTAGTTGTGGTGTCGTTGAGACAGAGCGGAACTATTTCCCCTCGATACTCCACAGTCTTGTAACAACAAGAATTGTATTAATTTCTCTGAATTATACTTGTTAATGAAAGGTTGTGTGAGCAGTCGGAGCATGAGAAAGACGGGTGTTGGGTAGACTTTGTGGAAAAACACAGAAGTACAAAGGAGAGCTTTTAATCAGATTATTTTCTGTGATGTATGATCCTGACACAGTTTTTAGCTCGTTACTACTTTGCAGTGAGTCTTTTTCTCGCTGCTCTCGTCACGCTCTCTCCTCTGAGCAGAAGGCCAGCTCTTCCAAAACTTAAACACAGCTGGGCTTGTCATCGGGAGCGCCTTCTGTTTCCTTCAGGACCCATGAAGAGGGTGACATCCCATGCCAGACTTTTAAATTGCTCTCTCCAGAGACGCATAGTTAATAAATAATAATTAACGCAGGGCTCCCAGTGTTCATGTGGCGCAATTGTATGATGCAAAAGCCAGACAACCTAACGATAATGTCATAATTATACAAACTGAAGTCATTCTGCCGCTGTGCTGCATGAGCGTCTCAGCTGTGACCTTTTGGCTCTTATCCAAGATCAACACCTGCTCCTCCGTTAATGTTCAAGACGACGCTAGTATAATTGAGAACTGGCCTTTGGTCAGTGTCGATACTGCTCTCAGATTAAATGAGCCTTACAGGAAGTTAGCAGTGGGCTTGGTTTCAAGGGATTAGGTTTGGTATTGCAGCCGTGAGCCCCGGTGGCACCAAGGCATCCGTCTACAGGTCAAGTGCTGATTCGTCCACTGAGATGAGCCCTGGTTTTCGGGGGGGATTTTCACTCTCCCAGTGCTGACTTGTGAGCTTAAAGCTTAAAGGGTGTTAGCCACAGGGTGTTTCTGTCTGTCAATGTACAGCAGGTATCTGGTTACTCTGATTGTCTGTCACGGCAAAGAAAGAAAAAGAAAAATCGTTTTTCCATCACTATTTGTTTTCTTTCCACCGTCTCCTCGTTCATTTGTAAAATGTATTTCTTCAGCGAGGCTAGAGTCACGCCTGGATATTTCCCATTATTCTGGTGTGCTAGTGTGCTCGTAGAGGAAACATCTTTGCTTATTCATTGGCTGTAGTCTGTTGTGACCCAGTCAATCACCAACTCAGATACATTACACTTCTGGCGGCCAAAAAAAAAAGTATTTCTTCCTTGTCTCTTAAACAACACATTTTTTTTGTGTATTTGTCTTCTTTATCTTTGTTAGTCTCTGTTCCCTGTTTACTGAATCCCTGTTATCATGCTTGTCCTTCTGTTTGGTGCGTGACTGGTATGTCTTTCCTGTCTCCCGTCCCAGGGGTCCTGCCTGCAGAGTGAAGAGCGCCTCAGTCTGCAGATTAATCTGTCTGCGCACGGTGACCGGCCCACTGACCTGGACAAGCTCAAGCCTTACGTCATCGAGCACATTTCGGTGCTGCTGATGGCCCCCACTGCTGGGCAGGCTGCAGTAGGTGGGTTTGTTTGACCAGTCTGACCCAAAGCAAATCAGCTGTGGGAAGGTGCCAGTGTTGCACTGACACTAGTGTACTGCTGCTTCTTACAAGGTTACAAGGTTTCATTTCTTGTCGTTGCACAACGAAATGCAGTTTGTAGTCCCATTTTGCTGCATAGGAAAAACACACACAAAAAAGCACAGCTATATTATATGGTGGAGGGTGGAGGATGAATTTGACAGTTTCAGAGTCTGAGGAAAGAAGCTGCTCTTGTCTTTTGATATCATTTTAAGCTTCGCAGGCACCTCGTCTCACCCATATCACTGATGCTCAGTAGATGGGTACCAACCTCCACTCACATTACCTCAGTGAATGTCCTATCTTTTACACCCGTTTCTGTGGTGGACCTCTAACGTTCAAGAGGTTGAAATAGTGTTTATATTTTGATGCTAGAGGTCGACTTAATGAGGCGCTTGGTTTTTCCCCTTTCTCCTGAATCTTGTTTACTTTGACTCTGGGGAAAAAGATGAGATAATGATGATTCTGCTGCTGTCAGATGAAAGAAATATAAGATATCAGTTCTGCTTTCGTGGGCTCACTGTCCAGATTAACACAGAGACTAAAGATTAAGTGAACGCAGCTGCATTGGTGTTCAAGTACTGTAAATATTTTTGTGGTGACGGTCGGTCACACAGGCTTATTGAACCACATCAGCAAACCAAATTTGTGTTTCTAAGAACTTGTCATAGTGTCACAGTGTTTACATGCGGTATTAGACTACTTCTGTCAGCAGCAGATGGTGCAGACTTGTTGTATCGTCTCGTTATAACTATGTGACCATGGAGGTCATTTTTAATTTTCACTTTTTATCATAGCTTTGCTCAAGAAATCGGTCTCTGCCAAGTTCTCTTAATGGCTCATAAAGAATGTAAGGGAGACCTTTCCATACTTGGAAATGTAGATTTGTACATACATCAGGATCAGATATAACTGTAAACCAATCCATACATTTAGTATGTTATACTGCACATATGTACACTTTTTAATTGTATGACTTGTTTTTTTTTTTACAGGGGAACCAAAAATAGGAGTTTATATGTTAAATTCTGGAGGCAAGAAGCTCTGTGTAAAGGTGAGATGCTTTTCATTGTTTTGCTATATTATGGGGTGTTATAGGTAGCAATTTATAGGCTTTGACAGGATTCTTTTTCTCCCCAGGACATGCAGGTGCTATCAAAAGTGGAGGCCAGCCTGGAATTTAATCAGGTTCTTCTGAGACCAGAGGCCAGAAACTTCACTGAAGTGGCGACACTGGCCTGCAGAGGTGACCAGTCATTTCAAGTCAAATCATTTCTTCTCAATTAGCATAATTCGACTTTGGCTCAGTGGTACAGCAGGGTCGTGGCTCTGCTAGTGCAGTCTATTTACCATTTACATTTAATGGTGGGTGGAGGTGATTGCATTTAACCGAAATGTCCAGGAATTTTTTGTCAACAACAGTTCTGTTTCATACATCAGGTGCATCGCCGGGCCATGACGGGAAATGCATGAATCATATCAGTTTAAAGATTCTGGGAAACCGGACAACTTACAGCTTCCCTGGACTACATATCACACACAGGTAATGTCATTTCACACGCACGTTTTGCTAAGAAACCTTTAGAATTTGATTGTTTGATAACACAGTAGCCAGTGATAACTTTCGGCTGGATAGCCACGCCCCTTACCTTTTTGTCTGAGGTGTGTCCACATAGTAATTAAGATAAATCCGTTACAGAAATAGTTCAAACGCGTGGATGATCGGGATGAGCCATTAACACGTGATACTGGGTATCATGGTGTCATTTTGTTGTTTCTTTCTGCAGAAGGACCGTGGGGGATTTTTTCAGCCTGTTCCAGGTGAAACAAAAAGATGCGGAGCAGGTGGATCTGTGGCTGACGAGCTCCCTCCTCTTACCCGTCACTGTGATGAATGTCAGCCTCTCACAGAACCTGCAGGGAGTAATGAAGGTATGCACCGCTGCCTCGAAGAATGATAGGAAGCAGATCTGATTAGACGATTGATAAAATGATGATAATTTAATGTTCTCTTAACTTTATGCTAAGTGTATTCTGGCACACTTCACCCTTTTTAATCATAAGGATCCCAAGTTCAGAACAGGACTTGACACGAATGTCTCTGCTGCCCCCCGTCTGTCAGGTGATGAACTTCAGCGCTCCACTGACAGTTCCTCAGGGCTGCTGGCGTATCCTGTCCCTCCAGCTGCTCAGCAGGGCCCTGCCCGTCAACCAGGTGTTCACCCTGAGTCTGGACACCAGCCTGGGCACAGCCCTGCACATTCCCCTTTACTTCCACTCTTCTCCTTTCAAGGTAAAACACCAGCCCCAGTAGCTACGGTAGTTAGTACAGTGGAAACAGATTAGAGTGATCAGGGGTCCCATTTATAAAACAGTGCGTAGGATCCACACTAAATGTTTGTGTACGTTCAAAGGAGGAAATGCAAGTACGGCAAAAAATATTCAGATTTATAAAACCTTGCGTAAGCGGACTACTTGATTACTACAAGCAAATAATTAAACAGCATTTGTTTAGGAATGATTCTGTTCCAAGCTTCTTAATCCATATAAGCGGTCGATCACTGTAGCAGTGATCACTATTAGCAGTCTTCCACTGTAGTGTGTTGGGTTGTGGATCAGTATGCAGGATCAGATGTGGTAACAGGTGATGTTCCTGTCAGCAGGGGGAAGTGGTGTTTGAGGGGGAACCTGACTGTGGACGTCCTTGCCCTCTCAGATTGTCTGAAACAGGTGAGACGCCACTTTAACCTCTTTTGTGAGAGAAAAAGTCATATTGTTTTTAGTTATTAGTGTTCATATATTAATGATTCGTTTTCTGTCACATCCTCTCAGGGCGTTCAGATTGGCAGCGTACCCTCCTCCCCGACTTTTTCCCCTCGTCTTGGTCCATAGACAGCAAACTGGCTGCTGAGCTCTGCTCTCGATGGCAGAGCCACAAAGACAAACTGTCTTGCCGGTCAGTCTTAAACGCAACACGCCATTATGTGTATTATAATCCATCATTACACACCATCAACATCATTAATCTTGTAAATCTTTTTGTCTTCTCAGGTGGCCCAGACTCGCCGTAGAGACGTCCTTTCCTTTGGACTTTGGCGCTACACCCGTCAATGAGAGCAAGGTGGGTGACACTTAATGACTCCTCACTAAAACGTATGTGCATATTTCTGCAGCAAAAAGACAAACATTTCTTTTGTTTCAGGTGAAGACATTCATGCTGAAGAATCCTTCGTCTTCAGTGGTTTCTGTAGAGATTCGGATCCTCTCCCTGTACCCGGCCCCCCTGGAGGCTCTGGACCTCCTAACCAAATGGTACGCTCAACTGCAGTGGTTTTGTGCCTCGGCTGTTTGGAGTATTGTACCATTGTTCCTCCAGCACATCCCTTGAGATGATTTGTCAAACTGTTTTCTCTGTTTTGATCGACAGGTTTAATATCAGCCCCCTTTCTGTCAACATCAGCACCACAGAGTTTTCTCTCTTGGCTTCTCCCCCCAAGGTACGTCCTGAGAATGTTCCCGGGAAATAAAGTTGTGCCACTTTAGTCTGGTGGTCTTTTTCGTATTTACTCATTGTTTTTTTGGCTCCTTATCTTACTTGGCATTCTTGTTGTGCTTCAGTGTTGCCTATTGTGCTTTCCCTCTAAACCTTTCTCCCCTCTTTCTGTGTGTTTGTGTGCAGGCGGGGGAAAATGTGAAGGCCATAACAGGAGAGGGTGTCCTGCGTCTGCTGCTGCAGCCCTGGGAGGCCAGAGAAATTGCTGTGGTCTTTACTCCCTCTGAGCACAAACCCACCACCACCATTCTCATCATCAGGTACGGATTCATATTAGTAGGATGAGATTGTTCATGTTCATATGTGTATTTAGGTTATAGACTGGCGGAGGATTTTGGAACTTTCAGGCATGAGACTTTTCCGCCGTTCGGCGGATTTCCGCCGTTTTTAGAACTCCAGAGACCATTTCTGAGATCAGTGTAAATCCGAATTTTTTTTTGTTTGGGGGGGGGGGGGGGGGGGGGTGTTAAGAATACCTCCGTGGGCTCTGACGATCGCGTGTGAACATGTGAACACACTGTGACTCGGTAACTATCCGGAGCGCTTCTACTCGTATCATTGTCTTAATGTATGTGCTTGCTAACATAACGATAAAAAGCAGAGTACGTCGAACTGGCCAGCCAGCGTTTCTCCGATTGGAGTGAGACGAGGAGAAAAGGTGATGTCGTGATCTTCACAATAAAACATCTTTGATGTGACGTGTCGAGTCTTGTCCAATCAGCGTTCAGATGTCTACAGCGTCTTCATTTCCCTCCGTTACAGTTTAAGTTACGTTATTGTTCAGACTTGCTGGTTAAGTTAACGTCCACTGCATGCGGAACTCTGTCGACTGTTAACGTTCGTCATTATCGCGAATTTGGAGGAAAAAACGTAACGTGATGAAACATGAAGCCCCCCCCCCGTGTTCCGGTTCAGTTCACGCGGTCACTCGTTAACATTAAACCAGAACACCGGCGGATCTGCTGGCAGGTTGTTTTTTTAACTCAAAGTAGAATCAAAGGCCCAGATACTGACGAGATGATGAGGTCAAAGAGGAGGCTGTTTGTGTAGTGCAGCTTGACGCAGGGCTGAGCTGTGAGTGGAGCTGGGCCTGGATAAAGGTGGAGGTCTAAACAGACGTGAGTACAGCTTCCTGCTGTCACAGTGTTTTAAATACATTGATGAGGCAGGGTATGCTGAATGCAGCCTCTGCTCCAAGGAGATAAAGTACAGCAACAAGGGCTCACGTGCCCTCTCATCACACTGTACACACTGTTCACTGTAATGACCACAGCCAGAGTAGATTATCATTTTAATTTAAATAATAGAACTGGATTGAATGCATATTAATTGCAAATAGAAGATAGGCCACTATTCTAACAGCTGTACAGTAACAGTAGAAGTTAATATGAAGACGTACAGTAACAGTAGAAGTTAATATGAAGACATACAGTAACAGTAGAAGTTAATATGAAGACATACAGTAACAGTAGAAGTTAATATGAAGACATACAGTAACAGTAGAAGTTAATATGAAGACGTACAGTAACAGTAGAAGTTAATATGAAGACATACAGTAACAGGGTTCAATGAAAACTAATCACAAGCTAACTAGCCAGCTGTTCAACTGGAGCTGAAATAGTGATAAATAACTGAATAATAAATTATTCTTTTGCTTAAAGAGTAAATATGGTCTTATCACTAAATGTTATTCTCAGAGTACACCAGAGTGCTAAATTTTAAAGATCATATTTAAAAATGAAAATTCATGCCACCAGCACCCCCCCCCCCCCCCCCCCCCCCCCCCTAGAAATGTTGTGTTGATAATGTTCCTCCCTTTTCAGCATTTGTCAGTCTCATGCCTGAACTTTGGAAGAGATATTCGCAATAGTTGAGAATTTCATAGACCTTTTTAACGGCAGACATTTTGACTTAGGAGGTTTAAGCTTTGTTCGGTAACATGAAAGAAACCAGCAAAAGTAGACAACATTTTTAAAACATTTTCCAGCCGAAAAGAAAGTGTAGCCAACTCTTTTCCAATTAAAGTAGCTAGCAGCACTAGCTCCCTAAGTCCCTAAATCTAGCAAGAAAGTTACCAAGTGATCAAAATGACAGACGGTCCGTTCAGGCGTCCCTCTGAAGCCACTCCCCCAAAATAGTCATAATGGACGTAAACAACAAACATGGCTACTGTTAGTACTCACAGATGTTAGCTAGCAGAGTGTGCAGGCAGGCAGGTAGGCGGACAGGTGGGCCGTCCAAACGTCTCATTCGGCTCGAATGATTGGATGGCCTCATTACAGTCCTCCGAAAGCCACAGGCAACTTTTTTCTTTTCTGTCAAAGCATTTGATTTATTGATTGCTGTTGGGTTCTAATAAGATTTTCAACAAATATAACCCAAATATATTTTTAGAATACATTACCCACCCGAGCTGTAACGATGGCTCTGTTCTGTTCAAGTTTCCCAGTAAGCCATGACAATGAGCAGGAACACACGGCACCAGGACCTTGATACCAAAGCAGCTAAATGTGATTTGTAAAGGAATGACCGTCACCAATATATGTTGGAAAATCTTTCAGGCTTTTTGTGATATCTGGAACACGTATTCATTTTGTTACCGACGTATGTTTTTGTCAAAAAACCATGAACCATGGTCTTTGTTTGTGTTTTTAACCCTCTTACAGGAACAACCTGACGGTGTTTGACATGATGACGGTGCAGGGCCACGGGGCCAAAGAGCTGCTAAGAATTGGAGGCAAACTGCCCGGCCCAGGAGCCTCTCTGCGCTTCAACGTTCCTCAATCAACTCTCATGGAATGTAGTGATGGTGAGATTAATGTTTGAACTGAATATATACACTACACGACTTGTTAAGTAATAAACTTTATTGGTACATATTAATTTTTAACAGAAAGATAAGGCAAACAAACAAGCAAAAGTAAAACGTTCCTGCTCGTCTCTCCCAGGCCTGCGCACCAACAAGCCGCTTTTCGCCATCAGAAAGAGTTTCCGAGTGGAGAATGCAGGAGAGCTTCCTCTGACGGTCATGTCAATGAATATTAATGGGTATAAGTGTCAGGGATTCGGCTTTGAGGTCTTGCAGTGTCGCCCCTTCAGCCTGGACCACAACACCTCCTCTGAGATCACCATCGCGTAAGTGGAATTTTAGCCTGCTTCAAGGTTTACATTAGATTTCTTCTTTTTTTTTGCTGTTGTCACTTAGTGTTTGAATAATGTCAGTTAACTTCTTCATTGTTATATATACAATGGAAAATTTGTTAAAACGGAAAAAGTTATTTTTGGCTGTATGTTAGTATTAAATATAATTCAACCATAGTCAGTCCCCACATCTCTTATGTCATTTTCTGCTTTCTCTCTTCCTCTTTTACTTCCTCATTATACCTTCCTCCTCTTCTATATCTTGTTGTTATGTCTCTGTTTAATGTCTCTTTTTTCCTTGTCTCTCTACCTCTCTGTGTCCTCAGCTTCACCCCAGACTTCACCTCATCCTGGGTGATCCGGGACCTCACGCTGGTGACATCACGGGGCACCTCTTTCCCTTTCACCCTCAACGTGACGCTGCCTCACCACATGTTGCCGCTCTGCGCTCAGGTGGTTCCTGGCCCCAGCTGGGAGGAAACTTTCTGGATGATCACCCTCATCTTCACATGGTTAGTACCTTTTAAGTCATTTTGACATAATATAAATGATGTATTATGTTGTCAGGTTGTCCGTCATGAATGCCTGGAGGACACGAACGTCTACTTGGACTCAAGGAAAAACTGATTAGCATTTGATGGTCATTCTGACCTCACAAAACACATTTTTGGCCATAACTGAAGAATTGATATGCTAATCATGACAATTTCTGGTAGATGTCCAATAGGATCAAATTAATGACGTGATTGAGTAATGACATTTGGGACAGACATGGATGTCTGGAAGGTGGTAATTCTAGTTTCCACAAACGTTGAGAATTTCAGATTCTAAGAGTATGCAACAATTATGCAATATGTAATCTTGAGATACCACAGGTCTTAAAGTTACACCTATAACTGTTTGTCCAATTACTCTCTGTTTTGAGGATTATAACAAGCTAACATGTTAAAAAAAACACACAGCCACACAAACCAGACATATCAATCAAAAGTATTGTTTTAAGAAGGGGCCAGATTAAGGTCCCAGTTAGTCATAATGTTTTCTAGTTTTTGGGTATGTATCGGAGGTGTATCTTATTGTCTGTTGTATCTGTTTGTGTTTCAGCTTCTCCCTGTTTGGCGTGTGTCTGATGGCCTTCCATCAGGCCCAGTATATCCTGAGTGAGTTTTCCACACCCACCATCAGGAGCAACCACAACTCTGTGCTGTCGCGGGATAACGGTCCAGTCAATAATATGGCACCCAATGGAGTGAAGTAAGTCCAATGTCTTTCAGTAGTATTAGGCACATTGTGAGACTGAAACTCTTTGCATAAAGACAACTATTGCAAGTGGATTAAACAACTTACATTTTTAATTTTTGTGTCTTGTTTGTGCAGTAAAGCAAAGGGCAGTTGTAAGAGCTATGTGGACATCTGTCACAACTCAGACAAAGGTAAAGGGCGTGGCTCTCCAGCCCTGGCCAACATCCCCACCCCGCGTCCTCAACCATCCTCAAAGAGAGGCTCCTTAACCACCCTGTCCCAACCACAAAAGAAACACAAGGTTTCACTCTATTACACCAAATACAAGGCAAGCTCGTCCACAGCAGTGCCTGATGCTATGATGATGGATGAAGACCATGAAGACCTCACACCGGATCCTCCTCTGACCCCAGACCCTGACGTCTGCAACAACAACGAACCAGCTTTCATCAGTGTGCTGGATAAAAAGACATCCGCAGACTTAATAAAGGAAGACCCCATAAGCACTGTGGAAGATAGAGTGCCAGCAGCAGTTATGTTTCCCATGGAAATACCTGCTTGTTTCCCAGATAACGTCATAGTGGGTCCAGGACCTAGACCAGGCCTGTTACTGTGCAGTCCTGTAGAGAAGAGCTGCACTGAGCACTCTGCAGAGAAGATCGGCTCTGAGAAAAGGGACATATCTGAAATGGAGGTAAGGAAGGTGCTGAAATGTACTGTGCCTGTATTCGTTTAGATTTGATGTCTTTTGCAAAGCTAATAATCCTAATGACCATCTTTGCTTAATGTTCTTCTGTCTCCAGCTGAGAGAAGATAGCAAAGGCCAGAAAAAGAAAGCGCAGAGCGCAGAGACTGGCACTGCATCAGGAAATAATAAGGGAAAGAGGAGTCGCAGGAAGACAGAAAATGTCTCCAGGTAGACCTCACTTTACCTTTATTTTCATCCATGAATCAATTAACATTTATTCTGATACTTTAGTTAAATACCTTAGAATTCAGGTCTTTGTTCTGTATTGTTTAAAAAGTGAGCAAAGAGCATTAAACTAGTGAAACTAACTGCGACCAACACTGTTATAAAGCACCAAACGGTAAGATACGATGTGTTATAATTGTTTCTGTCTGATTACTGCCCTAGTGCTCCTGAGCACAATGTGGTAGTGATACCTGAAAGGGAGAAAGAACCTGAATGGAAAACAGGGGACCGTAACCTCAGTGGACCCCGCAACAGGAACCGCTGCTGCATCGGCTCCAAGTTGGAAGCACCAATGCCTGGACTGAGTGTTGAGAGCCCCCACAAACAGAACGGTGGGCATACCCCTGACCTGTCGCTCACTTCTCTGCAGCTTTACTAACATCCGAGCACTTGATTTTAATCTCACTGGGCGTGTTGATGTCCGGCAGGTGTGTGTCCTGTTCGTACTCGCCGGAAGTGTGCTACAGAGCGGCGTGGTGGTGGAGTGTGTGAGTCGGGCTCGGACTCCGGCAGCTCGTCAGGCAGTGTGCGGGCCAGCAGAGGAAGCTGGGGCAGCTGGAGCAGCGCCAGCAGCATAGAGGGAGACAAAGACCCCAATGCCCGAACACACGCCTGCACTACCTCATCCAGAAAAAGTAAGGGACCCTTGTGCACTACCTCATTTAGAAAAAGTAAGGGACACTTGTGCACTACCTCATTTAGAAAAAGTAAGGGACACTTGTGCACTACCTCATTTAGAAAAAGTAAGGGACACTTGTGCACTACCTCATCCAGAAAAAGTAAGGGACCCTTGTGCACTACCTCATTTAGAAAAAGTAAGGGACACTTGTGCACTACCTCATTTAGAAAAAGTAAGGGACACTTGTGCACTACCTCATTTAGAAAAAGTAAGGGACACTTGTGCACTACCTCATTTAGAAAAAGTAAGGGACACTTGTGCACTACCTCATTTAGAAAAAGTAAGGGACACTTGTGCACTACCTCATTTAGAAAAAGTAAGGGACACTTGTGCACTACCTCATTTAGAAAAAGTAAGGGACACTTGTGCACTACCTCATTTAGAAAAAGTAAGGGACCCTTGTGCACTACCTCATTTAGAAAAAGTAAGGGACCCTTGTGCACTACCTCATCCAGAAAAAGTAAGGGACCCTTGTGCACTACCTCATCTAGAAAAAGTGGGGGACCCTTGTGCACTACCTCATCTAGAAAAAGTAAGGGACACTTGTGCACTACCTCATCCAGAAAAAGTAAGGGACCCTTGTGCACTACCTCATTTAGAAAAAGTAAGGGACCCTTGTGCACTACCTCATTTAGAAAAAGTAAGGGACACTTGTGCACTACCTCATTTAGAAAAAGTAAGGGACACTTGTGCACTACCTCATTTAGAAAAAGTAAGGGACCCTTGTGCACTACCTCATTTAGAAAAAGTAAGGGACCCTTGTGCACTACCTCATCTAGAAAAAGTAAGGGACCCTTGTGCACTACCTCATTTAGAAAAAGTTAGGGACCCTTGTGCACTACCTCATTCAGAAAAAGTAAGGGACACTTGTGCACTACCTCATCCAGAAAAAGTAAGGGACCCTTGTGCACTACCTCATTTAGAAAAAGTAAGGGACCCTTGTGCACTACCTCATTTAGAAAAAGTAAGGGACCCTTGTGCACTACCTCATTTAGAAAAAGTAAGGGACACTTGTGCACTACCTCATCCAGAAAAAGTAAGGGACCCTTGTGCACTACCTCATTTAGAAAAAGTAAGGGACACTTGTGCACTACCTCATCCAGAAAAAGTAAGGGACCCTTGTGCACTACCTCATTTAGAAAAAGTTAGGGACACTTGATCACTAGTTATCTAGGAAAACCAGAACTATTTCTATACTATTAAGTTAAGTAACACCCCTACAACAAAGTGCATAATTATTTTGGTTAACAGACTGTAGCTGTATTTTTGTCACAGATGAGGAGGGTCAACTACATTATTTTGACATTGGTGCAAACAGATTTTTGTTTTATTGTTTTTTACAGGGGACTCCATGCAGTACGGTGTCTACCCAGTAGAGAGAGACTGCTACCAGACCGTGAATACAAACTACAAGGCTCTCAGGTACCTCAGCAAAACATATGCTCTAAAATTATTCAAAACATACAGTCATATGTTACACAACTATGTATTCATTATATTCTATTAGTGTTTCTATTTCCACAAAATGGTGTCAGTGTTAGATTTGACTAAAATTGTGTATAAAAGAGTAAAATCTGATGTTTCTATGTGTCCACTTTGCACCACCGTCAGGCTACTTGATTATGATGAGTATTGTTTGAAGGGAACTTTTCATCTGTTTCCTGTTTAACTTTTAACTTTTGCCTTTTTCCTGTTCAGCATGAACAGTTTGTACCGTAAAGACACGTGCCAAAGCCCCGATCCCACAGCGTCCAGCTTTGCCCCAAGTTTTGCTGCTGTTGCTGCAGGAGTAGAACGGAACATGGGTAAAGACATTCATAGTGAATACATACACCTGTCCACGTCTTCAACAAGTATGATTCGTGCATTACGTCTGATTTCTAAAGAGAAGTTGTTGTTTGCTTCCTCAGACCTGACAGGTCAGTATTTGCCTGAAGAGACGTGGTCAGCTCCATCCATCCCCCTCACCAACGAGTTCAGATACAACACCACCGAAGCGCTGCCCTACATACCTCAGCCAGCAACCACCGCGTCGTACAATGGGTCAGTGGTTCAATGCAGATTTGTTCAAATTCTAAACATAAATTTTGTATTATATTGGCAATGAATCAAATAATGATCTGTAATGTAAAAAGGGTCATTTTTAATGAGAAATTCATCACCAAACTGCAGCCATGCATGTTCAGAACAGAAGAAAGTTGGACATTAAATAATCTGAAAGGTCACATATTGTCTTTGAAGGGGGTGGAGACTGAAACAGAGCTAATAAGAGAGTGAACGCTGGACAGAAACATGACTCCTGCCTGCGTGCATGAATACTAATGCTGTTGTGTCTGCTAGATATGAATATAGGAAATTGTTAGTCACAACAACGTTGTTTAATACTCTAACTGTTCACCTTTTGTGTCATTCATATATAAACTACGGCCTATACTCTGTATATCTGACCTGTAGTGTATACACTGTATTCCTATCATACTTGCAGCTGTTTATTCTGTATATATTGTCTTACTAAACAGATACCTGCATTTCAATGCAGAATTTGTAGGCAACGGGACAAGGCTGCTGTGTGCAGTCGTCTGAAAACTCTATTACTTATATGCCACTTCACCCTAAACAGCCTTTATAACTGCTTAAAATAGCTTTTTTTTAGTAAGATACTGTGCATCTAGTGCTGCAGTAATGTGTCCTTCTGTTTCAGTGTTGCAGTTTTATCTCTCTGTTAAAACCGTTGGATCAAATGTTTCCTTGTTTCCCCGCAGGTTTACTTGGACTAGTGCCAACAGCCATTGCAACAGTCCCTACACCTACTGTGAGGAAAGCAACTACATAGGTACAAACTCATGCCATGGAGCTTTCTTATACCGTAATCCTCTCTCACTCTGTACTGTATTTATATGCGACGATGTAGAATTAAAACGTATTTACTGAGTTACTGGAACAAGCATTGACAAGCATGTGTTTGTTCTAATCATCTCGCAGGAAATGGAACATTTCAGAGTGCTTTTCCCAGTCAGGAGGCGCAGAATGCACACAGCAATCAGACCAGCTGGAGTGAGGAGCAGCCGCAGGAATCAACCTCAACCTGGGACACAGCAGCCTGTGTGGGCAGCAAGGTGAGGAGTCGCAACACTAAACTCAACTGGGTTGATCAGGACCAAGTGGTCTGGCTGCTCTCCTGCTGCAGCTGAATATTAATAATCATAGTCATAGTGTCATTTCCTAGAACCCTAGGGATATCTTCAAATATCTTGTTTTGTTCGATCAACAGTTCAAAATCTAAAGATATTCAGTTCAAAATAACGGGTTTGTAGAATAGACTTAGCACTCAGCCCTCGAAAATACAAGCTTTTCTCTTTTTCAAATGTTTGCTATCCTCAAATCCTCACATTTGAGATGTTGAAACCGCCAAATGTTTAGCATCTTTGCTTAGATAAGGCTAAAATTATTATTTCTCAAATAATTGCAGATCTATTTTCTGTCGATCAATTTGTTTAAATTCTCATTACATCCTGACAGCAAGCAATAAATCAAATGCTCTGATTAAAAAAAAAAAAGGAAAACTAATAATGAATAAGAGACTGATGGGACGGCGTACCGGCCTGCGTGCACTATAAAGCCCTCACTGCCCTGTCACCAGAGTCTCTCTACAAGCTGCTCACTAACAACAGCCATGTTCGTTGTTTACGTTCATTATGATCATTTTGGGGGAGTGGCTTTAGGGGGAGGCCTGAAGGGTCGGGCTGTCAGTGTCTGCTAGCTACTTTAATTGGTAAAGAGTTGGCATACTCTCGTTGGTTGCTCTAATTTTACATACCCAAGCTTCTTTGCAGCTCGAGTATGTTGTGACGCAGGTAAAATGACTTTTGCTGGTCTTACAGGCTGCATGCTGTGAACAACAGGGCCTCCACCAGCAAGGCCATCAATATCCATAATTGTCATGATAAATAATGCAAGAAACGAGAAGTTAATTTCACGCAGTTTCACTTCAATAAAGATATCAGGCATGAGACTTTTCCGCCGTTCGGCGGATTTCCGCCGTTTTTAGAACTCCAGAGACCATTTCTGAGATCAGTGTAAATCCGAATTTTTTTTTTTTGGGGTGGGTGTTAAGAATACCTCCGTGGGCTCTGACGATCGCGTGTGAACATGTGAACACACTGTGACTCCGTAACTATCCGGAGCGCTTCTACTCGTATCATTGTCTTAATGTATGTGCTTGCTAACATAACGATAAAAAGCAGAGTACGTCGAACTGGCCAGCCAGCGTTTCTCCGATTGGAGTGAGACGAGGAGAAAAGGTGATGTCGTGATCTTCACAATAAAACATCTTTGATGTGACGTGTCGAGTCTTGTCCAATCAGCGTTCAGATGTCTACAGCGTCTTCATTTCCCTCCGTTAAAGTTTAAGTTCCGTTATGTTCCGTTACCGTTCAGACTTGCTGGTTAAGTTAACGTCCACTGCATGCGGAACTCTGTCGACTGTTAACGTTCGTCATTATCGCGAATTTGGAGGAAAAAACGTAACGTGATGAAACATGAAGCCCCCCCCCCCCGTGTTCCGGTTCAGTTCACGCGGTCACTCGTTAACATTAAACCAGAACACCGGCGGATCTGCTGGCAGGTTGTTTTTTTTAACTCAAAGTAGAATCAAAGGCCCAGATACTGACGAGATGATGAGGTCAAAGAGGAGGCTGTTTGTGTAGTGCAGCTTGACGCAGGGCTGAGCTGTGAGTGGAGCTGGGCCTGGATAAAGGTGGAGGTCTACACAGACGTGAGTACAGCTTCCTGCTGTCACAGTGTTTTAAATACATTGATGAGGCAGGTCTGCTGAATGCGGCCTCTGCTCCAAGGAGATAAAGTACAGCAACAAGGGCTCACGTGCCCTCTTATCACACTACCAGACACTGTTCACTGTGATGACCACAGCCAGAGTAGATTATCATTTTAATTTAAATAATATAACTGGATTGAATGCATATTAATTGCAAATAGAAGATAGGCCACTATTCTAACAGCTGTACAGTAGCAGTAGAAGTTAATATGAAGACATACAGTAACAGTAGAAGTTAATATGAAGACATACAGTAACAGTAGAAGTTAATATGAAGACATACAGTAACAGGGTTCAATGAAAACTAATCACAAGCTAACTAGCCAGCTGTTCAACTGGAGCTTAAATAGTGATAAATAACCGAATAATAAATTATTCTTTTGCTTAAAGAGTAAATATGGTCTTATCACTAAATGTTATTCTCAGAGTACACCAGAGTGCTACATTTTAAAGATCATATTTAAAAATGAAAATTCATGCCACCAGCACCCCCCCCCCCCCCCCCCTTAGAAATGTTGTGTTGATAATGTTCCTCCCTTTTCAGCATTTGTCAGTCTCATGCCTGAGATATACAGGATGTGGTTAAAGTTGTGTGAAGAAATAAATCCCTGCAGTGGGTTTACACAAAATGATGTAAATGGAGAAACACAGTGTGAAATGACAATCTTTAAAAGTTACACTGGTCTTAAAGCTGTGTGCAACATGAACCGGGCCAATCAGGGAGCAGATTGCTGCCGGAAACCTATGATTACAATCACAGATTGTCAAATTCCTTATTGAACACTGAGCACCTGTAATTCACATTTAATGTAAAACTGGATGTTTCCATCTGTTGTTGTGTCATTTTGAACAGCAACACACACACACACACACCATAAAGACAAAAGTGGCCTCTCTGTTGTGACTTAGAAGGAAGTAATTTCCTCTTGTGCTTCCATCATTCTGCTCTACGTGTCAGAGCAGACATGAGGAACAAAATCGCCCGGTTTAATAGACTCGGTCATACTGAAAGTGTGGTTCCATAAACTTCTCTTTAATTTGCTGCTTCTCCTTTTTGTGCAACTGTTGTTTAAATATACACGCTCAGTATCAGTGTGCAAAAATAAATTGCAGAACACGATTGTCCTATGAGCAGAAAATGTACCTTTTGATTATTTATATTTTATTCTAATACATTTTATTTGCTATTTCTGTCGTAATTTCTCGTTCAGTGTGGTTTTAAAAATGAACTATTATATCTACTGTTGCTTTCTTCAGTCGAAGTTTGACAACTTTAAAATATACCGCCTCGGGGAAAAATCAGTTCAACCAAAATTGAGGGATGCTGGATTGTGTTAAATAAAAGGTAGCTGATGTCAGATAGATTTATTGTTATATGTTTGAATTTTTTACTCTCAAATACTGGTCTCAAACTTACAGGCTGAATCCTAACACCACAAAGTAATAATTGTAGTACCGTGTGACTAAAAACACACCTGAAACTAAACTACGATCAGCAAAGATTCATAAAATAACTGCTCAAGAGAATACTTTGTTAAATTCCAAATGTTACAAGCAGCATGTAACATCTACTTATAGTGTCTTTACAACAAAGACACATTTCTGTGCTCGTGCGTGTTAGAAAGTGTAGAAACAGACGGGAAACCAAAAGCTCTCCATCCAGAATCAAACGGGAGACGTTGCTGTTACCACTAGTCACTACGACTCCTGAAGAGATTACCTTCTTCTTGTTGCTGAGGATTGAGAGAAAACTAGAGCGGGAAGGTCATTTTATTTTAGCTGAAAGGGAGAGACGCTAATGAAAAGCAGAGCAACGACAGCCAGCTCATCACTGCAGGGAACAGACAGCCAAAGCGACCCGACGGGTAAGGTCAGCCCGAAACAAATTAAGCCTTTGGACAGCACACAAAGCAGCTCCAAATATCAGGGACAAGAAGTGGTTGAACAGCTAACATCATCATCATATCTCTCTCTCTCTCTCCACCCTCCACAGCCATACTTCTCGGGTACCCGCAGCCTCTCCCCCATGTCCAGTCTGTTTGGGTCCATCTGGACGCCTCAGAGCGAGCCCTACCAGAGCCACTTCCAACCTGAGCGATCGGCCCCGATGTCCCCCGTGTCCCCCGTCACCCCGCCTCATTCTCCCTTTACCCGGGAGCCAGAGGGGACGTGCGCACCGATCCAGTACTCCAGCTTCAACCCCTTCGGCCCCCACATGAACCTGGATATATGGAACTCTTCCTCCAACCGCAGCTCCAACTCGCAACTCTCCAACGACTCTGGCTACTGTGGAGATGTTTAAAATTTAAAAAAATAACAAAGCGGCAGACCATAACGATATTTGCAAACATATAAAAACGTTGATATGTAAAAGAAAGGAAATAAAAATGAATGTTCTTTTATCATTAATGGGGAAAATGTGAATATTCCTTTTCTTTTATGTTCCCATTTTCAAATGTTAAATGTTGTGAAAGGTTAAGCATTTGTTGTATATTTTTCTAGATGTTTTGCAGTTTTGATCATAGAAAATAAAAAAAAAAGGTTTTGTACTTCAACAGGATTTCTTTAATTACGTTAATGTAGTATTTAACGTCATCTGTCTCCCGACGTCTCTGTTTTTCTTTCTTAGCTAACCGCTTTGATCGTTTCAATCACTCGTCAGAGCCCACAAGTCCATGAATGTGTCATCATTTTAGTTTCATGCTCCGCTTTATTTTCCACAGAAAACAGGCTTAAAGCTTGTCCCCTTGTCCTTCCAGTGGAGAAAACGTGACGTAGTGCCATGTAGGCTGCCCTACATGACAGAAAACGCTCTGCTCGCTGCTGCCCCACCGCATGCAGCCAGTGTCCTGCGTATCACTCGGCGTGTTCGAGGCATTATGTCTTCCGGTTGTTTTATCCGTCCGTCTCATTCTCAGGAACGCGTTATTAAAGAACGCCTTGAACGAATGTCTTTAAATTTGGCACAACCGTCCACTTGGACTGAATGATGAACCGATTCGATTTTGGTGGTCAAAGGTCAATGTGACCTCACAAAACAAATTTTTTTTGGCCATAACTCAATAATTAATATGCTCATAATGACAGTTTCACACAAATGTGTAATTAGATAAAATAACGACATTTTGGACCGTCGTGCAGCTGCAACTTGACTGATACAACAGCAAGGTGGTAATTATAGTTCTTATGTATGTAGATATTAAAACTAAATTGGAAATAAGAAAATCAAAACTAAAAAGCACAGACTCAAACCAAGATTTCCAATAATGTTGCTCAGAACCGTCTCTGCCTGGTGAAAGGCCGTGTCTCTTAAACTACATTCATTACATCAAAAATGATTTTGATATCGACAGCAAATTTCATAGTTGTCAGATACATTTTTGCAAACAAGTGTTGGTCAAGGAAAGTGGTTCAGATACTTTGTCTCGCTCAAAAAAAATTATGTTTGCTTGGGGAAATGCTCGTACCAATCAGATCGGAGAGAGCGACTTTCATCCATAGTGTCTTAATACTATGTACATCCATCAGTCGATGCTTTATAATTATTGTCCCTGTGCAGAGTCAAAGGGGTGCTGCAGCTCTTCCCAGCTGTCATTGGACGGGGGGTGCGGTACCTTCTGGACAGGTCACAAGTCCTAAAACAGACAAATGGACAAATTCACATTCATTACTACACACAGCTAAGAGTCCAACTTGATGCTTCTAGTGAGCCTCAATACAATCGCATTTACATTGTTTTCAACGAATATTTAGTTCATATAAAAGATACGAGTTCCCATAATTACTGTTGCTGTAGGTGGCAGAATGTATTTTGAGTTGTGGGAAGTATTTAGCAAACTGGAGAAGTGAAAGAGCATGTATATCAGTGAATGCATCGTTCTGTCACGCCATGGTGAAGAGGGAGAAGTGACTTCAGCTGTGACACGCCGAGACTCAAGGTATTTGCTCTATATTTTCAATCCTATATCATGTTTTATGGAGTGTGCTGCTGGAGTAATAATAGACTTCTTGAATAGGTGATGAACTGTAATGGCTTTTAAAAAGTCACAAATTGATTTATTTAATTTGAGTTAATTAAAAGGATGCGTTCAAAGAACCTGGTCGGGTCTTATATTTGAGCAACAATGACTATATAATGGATGAAAACCTTTTCATTGAAAAACACAAATTAAATTTAAATTCCGTCGATATAATTGACCAAACAACATGTCGGATGTCCTTCAAACACTGACAACAACTTCAGTCACACTCAATAATTGGTGTTTTTCCTGGACGACATTTTGAAATGTCACAGTAAGAAAAGCGCAGGTGTGCATAATATAAATAACGATTGCTGGATTCTATTTAGGGTCCTGGTATTGTGCATGTCGGCTCACTGTCACACTGTCGAGGCTTACTGGGACACGGAGCCATCATTAATGGTATTGGTAGCGCCTGTGTTTTTCCTACTATGACGGGTGAAAATGTCTGCTGTGAAAAACACCTGTAGTTTAGTGAATAACACTGTTTTCCCCCCACAAAAATATGGCTTTTCTCTGTTTTTATTTTCCAAAAATACCTTTTGGAAGGAAGTCATTTATTAGATGTGTTTTATTTCATATGTATCTCAGATGATGGAGGGGCCGTTTGATAAATATCACCATGTGTACAGTTTGTCAGTTCTAGCCACAGTCAACAATTGTAGTTTGTATTCTAAGATTGTGTTGGTAGGCAAGGAAAGGCCTGATGGTTGGTTTTCTCTTCTTTTGTGTTTTATAGGAACTCAAGATGAGAATCCTGACATTTCTCTCGTTGGTCCTGCTGCTAATGCATCAAAGCTTCTCACCCTCCAGAGCACAGTGTCACAGCTGTGAGCAAACATCCTGTAACTGCTCGGGACAAAACCTGACGACAGTCCCCGAGGCTCCTTCAAAGCTCATCACTGAACTCGATCTCTCCTTCAACAGACTGCAGACGATAATGAAAGATGCCTTTGTTGCATTTTCCCGTCTGCAGTCTTTGATCGTGAATAACAACAGAATCCAATTAAAGATCGACGACGAAGCATTTTTCCCGCTGACTAATTTGGAGAAGTTGGACTTGTCCTTTAACAGACTGGAAACATTGTCTGCTCGATGGTTTGAAAACCTTTTTTCTCTTCATCACTTGAATCTTTTGGGGAACAAATATAAAATGTTGGGTCAAGGCAACGTTTTCCAGCCACTGAAGAGATTAAGGACCTTACATATTGGAGGCCCTGACCTTCAATCTGTCCGAAAAAGTGACTTCTCTGGCCTCGGTGTTCTTGAAGAGGTTGTTTTTGATGGAAAGAATCTGCAGTACTACGCGGAAGGAAGTTTAAGACAAATTGGGCCACTCAAATTTGTCACACTTGGTCTGAATGGTCCGTTTTGGAGAAATCAAACGCTCGTAGAAGCTATACTGTCTGATGTCGTACACCAAAACACAACCCTGACATTCACTGACACATGGTTTTCCACAGAGGATCAAATCCTCCCATTGAAAATGGCCCACCGCGGCGGAACTACAAGTGTTATTTTCAAAAATGTTACTATGACCGGTCCGGCTACCGTGGCATTTCTGCATATTATGTCGGACTCTAATTTGACTAAGTTGGCACTTGTAGATACTAATCTCCTCCTAAATCCTTTCGGTAGCATTGAATATCCCCAACACATAAACCATTTGGAGGCTGTTGTCTTCAAAAATATTGCTGTTTTCCCTCAGTTTTACAACTTCCCAGCCCTCCGTTTCCTGCGACCTCTGGTGGGCATGGTGCGAAGAGTGTCTCTGCTAAACTGCGAGTTTTTCCTCTGGCCTTGTGTGTACTCTGCTGATTTCTCAAATCTGGAGTATATGGACGTCAGTGACAACTTGCTTAGTGATCTGCTCATCGGCGAAATGATGTGCGATGGTAATGGTGGTCTTTGGGCTCTGCAAACCATCAATGTCAGCAGGAATCACCTTCAGTCGATCAACAGCCAGCTCTTCACCAAACTAAGTAAGCTTAAAAACATCGACATGAGTGGAAATGTGTTTCATAGTATGCCTGAGACTTGTTACTGGCCGCCAAGTCTCCAGTTCCTAAACCTTTCATCAACACATTTACCAAGCGTAACCACTTGTTTGCCGGTGAGTTTAAGAATCCTCGATCTATCGGACAATGACTTGACCGTGTTCAACATCGAACTACCTTTTCTCACAGAGTTATACATCTCTGGCAACAAGATCGGTCGGTTGCCAGACGGGGTTTTATACCCTCGTCTCGCGTTTCTCTCCATTCGAAACAACGACTTACAGACGCTCAGCAGCGAAAGTCTGAATCGTTATAATAATCTGAAGAGTCTGGAGGCCGGTGCTAACAAGTACGTCTGTTCATGTGACTTTGTAGCGTTCATGACGAGTCACTTGACGAGTCCTCCAGTCACATTTGGAGATGATTCCAAGTCGTACGTCTGTGACTCCCCTGACGCCGTGAGAGGAAAGAGTGTGGCAGAAGTGAGGTTGTCGGTGTTTGAGTGCCACACAGCTTTAGCGTTTTCTTTACTCTGCTCAGGCATCCTGGTGGTGTTTCTGCTCGTCGCAGGTTTGTGTCACAAATTCAGCGTTGTGTGGTATTTGAAGATGACCTGGTACTGGCTGAGGGCCAAGAGGAAGCCAAAGTTAAAAAAGGGAGAGCTCGAGTATGACGCCTTTGTGTCCTACAGTGAAATGGACTCTGGTTGGGTGGATGCACATCTGGTCCCGGAGCTGGAGCAGACGGAGCCACCTCTCCGGCTCTGCCTCCACAAGAGAGACTTTGTTCCCGGAGGCTGGATCTTGGACAACATCATGGACGCCATAGAGAAGAGTCACAGAACTCTGTTTGTCCTTTCTCCGCATTTTGTCAGCAGTGAATGGTGCAAGTATGAGCTGGATTACACCCATTTTAGAGTGTTTGACCAAAACGACGACACAGTTGTGCTGATTCTGTTGGAGCCCATTGACAAAGAAACCATCCCCAAAAAGTTCTGCAAGCTGCGGAGGATCATGAACTCTCGGACGTACCTGGAGTGGCCTGATGATGACGACCAGATCCCCAGGTTCTGGCACAGCTTGAAAACGGCTATTAAAAGACCTGATAATGGGAACTGTGTACAGTTTGACAATGTGCACTTTTAATTTCAGAGTTTTACTTTGCAGCTTTTTTTTTTTTTTTTTAAATCTGTAACTTTTAAGAACCTTTCAGTTGGATGAATGTCAATAAAATGTCTTTGGTCATAAATTGGGCCTGCTCAAGATCTGTTGTAGCCATCCATTTATTCTTTAGACTCATTATCCCGTCCTGGTTTTCCCAATCCGTACTGCCCCAGCAACCCTGCCTCCTAAAAATGACATTTCTGTACTTTTAATTTGTTGTGTTGTCAATTAGGTTTTGTGGAGGAACTCCTAGCGATTCCCTCTAGCCTTTAAAGTGCTACATTTATGCACACCGTGACAGAGGGAGTTTGATCGGGGTGTAAGTTGGGTGTACAAAGTTCAGGGCATATTTATCCTGTTTAACATCAGAGGGATAAGCTACATCAAAGGATGCTTTACAGCTGCACAAGCCTTACTATGCTGTATCTGGGGACAGTTAATGCATACTTTTTATCTAAAATGACCAAGCAAAAGTGAGTTCACGTCAGTAAGCCCTTGAACAAAGTACCTATAGTGTGAAATTATGTATTTACGTATGAATGTTTTGATGATGTATACAATATAATTTGTGTGACAGCAGTTAACCAAAAAGGGTCGACATGAAAAGTTAGTTTAAAAGATTAAATTATAATGTCACAAACTGAATTTCTTCTGTAAGTATACATTACTCATCATGTCTGAGGAACTATACATCGTGAACTATATTAAAACATTTCAAAATGTTGGTTAACTATTGTAGCTGGAATGATTTTTCTCGTATTTATATGATGACTTTCATTTGTGTGTGTGTGTGTGTGTGTGTGTGTGTGTGTGTGTGTGTGTGTGTGTGTGTGTGTGTGTGTGTGTGTGTGTGTGTGTGTTCATGTGCTTGTGTGCCTAAAAGCGTGTGTAATTCATTGTCAGGCTCTTGAGAGCTGACATATTGCCGCTATTGATCTTTAGTCCTAAAATCAACACAGAAGCCTGGATACTGATGACAGGCAGGCCAAGGGAGTCAGGGTGTCCTGATAACACACACACACACAAACACACATTAATGCTCAACATGCACATATAAACAGAAGCACATGCACATATTTACAGAGTTACAGATGTCTGTGAAGGTTGGTGAAATCTGATATAGTGCAGGACTTAAAATCATCAAATCATTGCTTTCATGATTGACACGTTGTATACAAGTACATTTATTCACTTAGGTGTTGTACATACAGTAACACACTAACTTTGATTTATTCTGTGTTATCTACAGTAAAGTCAACCAGCATGACTTTATCTCCCAAAAGCAACATGGCTCTTACAAATATTTGACAGCACAAATTCAAGTTTGAATCTGAATCCACTATACTTAATTCTACCTGTTAAAATAAAAGGTAATATTTATTAATTATTGGAAAGTTTACTGTCTATATTTCTTTCTTGTAATATACACCCAAAACGTATACAAAAAAGAGAATAGATTGAAAATGTTAACACCTTCCCAGCTAGTTGGTAATACATAAATTGTCCATACATTTCAGTTTCTTTTTTTTGTTTGGAAATATTATAAAGCTGTCCTGAAATGTCAAGATTTTATTTGTCTTTCTATAACTTTCAAGCTATAACTTTAAGGCAAAACCGTGTCTTGTTTTTGGGAAATCCTGTTATCATGTACGACTCTGAAATGATAAAGGTGACATTCTTTATTTTTCGAATTCTCAGCAAAAAAATAACTATTATTATTACGTATTGTGTGTGTAAGCCTGATAGAACGTATTCCTCTCTGCCGTAGATCTCTATTATTGCCCAAACACTAAAACTAAAAACACAACAATGCCACACTGTTGCGATGAGTGACATGTTCCTTCATTATGTTATTTTGTGTCGATCCCACACACACCGCCTTGCTTCTGTAAAAACTCACTGGAGCACCAAATGTGTATTATTCCACGGCTGAAAGTAGTCCCCAACAAATGCACTGTGTACCCCTGTTTGAGTAATGCTGGCTTAAAACTACAGTGACCACCTGTTTTAGTCAATGGTTGGGCCTTTTTTAAAGATAAAATTAAATATTTGTCACCTGTTTTTAAGATTTTTCAGTCTGAACTAATTGGATTTTGTGCTGAGGGCGGCTAACACATTTATGGTTTTGGTATCATTAACAAAAATGGTTGACAATAACAAAAACAACAATTATAAAAATTACTTTTTTTCTGCCCTTCACTATTGCTGAATGGGTTTAAGTAAAATGATGCAACCCGCCCTGCCATGCAAAGTTTGAACCTGCTCATCCGTAGCAGTTTGTTGCTCGAGGGCACTTTGTTCACCTCATCCAACGGCACCTGAGTCTGTCTTCCAACAGCCTTTTCCAAGTTTTTCCAAGTCAGTCGATATGTGTGAGCGCACAATCCTCTTTTTGAAGACGAGGATTGTCAGTTTGGAAGGTTGACGTGGTTGACTCTTGTTTGATGTTGTGTCGTTATGCTTCCCACTTAAAGAACATTATAGTGCGTCATGTTTTGAGGAGAGCCACGTCCGACCAGGTTGTACTGTATCTCAGTCTGCTGATGTGGGTTCAGAGTGTTCCCCTTTAGAAGTCAAAACAGCATATGATTTGATTTCACGCTCTTTTAATCCTTTAACTAGCCTGATAACAGGGAAGGAAAAAAGCAATGATCTTTGTGTGTGTGTGTGTGTGTGTGTGTGTGTGTGTGTGTGTGTGTGTGTGTGTGTGTATATAACGACTCTCCATCATCTCCTAGCAGAGGATCCATTAGCCCTGGACCCCCTCCCCGGTTGCCCAGTGATAAAGTAAACAAAGTGTGTTTGGCCAATCCGGCATGCAAATATTTGTTCTGGAAGCTACCTCATCCTACGAGAGACACACACACGTCTGCAGCCGTGTGCTGAGGTATATATACAGTGGCGAGCCTGCCGGTCCAGTATTACATATGCAAACACACATACAGAAAAGTGGATCCATCAATGACCCAGGACAGACCTTTCCTCGGACTTCAACACAGATTCACCTGAACCTGGCAGCTACGGTAATACAACTTTAACTTTTTAAACCAATTTTAAGTCATTATCTTGTCAACAACAAACTATTATTACTTTTTTCTTCTTCTGTAGTTGACTCTCCAGTGTTGAGAAGCCAACATGGCGGCAGGCGTCATTAGAAACTTCCTCATTCAGGCCCCGGCTCCAGCTTACTTCCCCCTGATTTTTCAGCGCTCTCCATGCAAGGAAGACGAAGATGTGGAGATGCTGGAGGAAAAACCGGAGATGAGGGAAGATGAGGAAGACAGAGAGGTAGATGAGGAGGAGGAGGATGAAGAATCTGAAGCTCAGGAGGAAGAGGAGGAATGCTTGGAGGTTTTCCTAAATCCTGCCAACTACGCTTTGGATGTGACCAAGCAGTTGCTGAGGTTTGCGGATCTCATCAGCCGTGACGTCCAGCGGTATTTCGGCCGCTGCTCTGGTGATCAAGAAGCTTGTGACATCTACAGCGACTCGGTCTCCGCCACGACCAGCGGGCGTCTGCGTTACTATGATGACCTGCTGAAAATTGCAAGAGCGGGAAGCCCAGAGGAGCAAGAAAACAGCATGGTGACTTGTGCGGACGACCAAGGAGTTGGAGTTGCGAAGGGCAACAGCAGTTTGGGGCCCTTAGCTGAACTGTTCAACCAAAGGGGCCAGAGTCAGGGCGGCAGCCGACCGATGATCAAGCGGCTTCTCCCGCTCAGTTTCTGGACTGAGCCGATCCCCTGCTGCTCTCTGGTCAGTTTCAGCAACACACCTGACGTCGCGCACACACACGGTGACACACCTGCACAGGACAGCACACACACAGACTCTAACACACACACGCACTGCAACCCGATCCCACATCCCAGCACACACGCCCTCGAAAACACTCAGCTGGACTTCAGTGACTTGCTGGCATACTGGGATCCAAACCCAGAGCTCACACACACACTGACGGAGAACACACACATGCAGCATTAAACACAACAGCTTTATTCACGTCCTTTTCAACTTTGATAGATACTTGTAAAAAGTTTAATAAAAAAAATTTAAAAAACAGAAACAAATCAATACGTGTTGTGCTCACTTTTCTTCTGGCAGCTTGTCATTTATCTGATGTTTGTTCTAAAGCAGGGGTCTTCAAACTGATAGAGAGATGGAGCAGGGACCCCCGACTATATATATATTGTATACAATTGTGTTTTATATTAAACTGGGCCTAGTGCCATGTATAAACATTCCTCTTTATTGTGCATTCAATACTAAGCTATTCAAATAATACACAGGTTCATATATTCATGTTTTTATTATTAAACATCTGTAAGGTACAGTGAGTAGGGTGGTCGTGCCACTGCCATTTAGAAACATACCTTGTCAGCTGATACCAATACCAATATCAACATTGTCTGTCAATTGCATGATGATCATGCATACAAGCTGTTAAAATGTATGTTTTTATTTTAAACATACCTCTGACCACACCTAGAAACCCCCTGTTGAAGACCTCTGCTCTAAAGGATCAGTTTCCCAAAATTACAGAATACATGTTTTCTTTTTTACCTCTAGTTGTCTTTAGTCGTACAGACAGCGCTGTTGAAGCAAAATCTAATTGTTTCAGGAATTGAAAATTGCCTTATTCTTTTTAGTTTTTGCTGACCTCAGTGCTTTAAGCTACTGTAGACAATGCTGCAAATCAATTAGTGGGACTGCTTTATGACAACACTGGTATTTTTAAATATAATTTTTCATCACTATTAGTTATTTGGGAGTTTTGAATTCGCTGGATTTGCCAAAATCAGACATTCCTATCTAATTATTTTATTCTTACTTTTTTATATTTTATTTACCTCAACTGACTTTTGATTAATAATTTAATATACAACAAAGATATGGATATTACAACATAAAATTACTTACGATTTATTAATAGTGCTCTGTCTTACACTTATTAACTAGTGTTATAGTTGAAGTATCAATACGAGTATAGATATAGTTATATAAATATAGCAGAATTTTGGATTGAAAGGTGATGTCATTACCAGCGACAAGACACATATTGTAGCAATGGTCCAAAGCGTTTATATCAGTCTCAGTTTTTCTGACAACATGAATTGAATTTTAAATTAGATTACCAAAGACTACCAGGATATAATAATAGATGATAAAACGTAGTAGTACTTTGAAAATATAATTTAAAAAAAAGAGGTATGTATAATACCTCAGGGTAAAATTACTCCACAACAAGTAAACTTCCTGCATTAAAAAAACAAAACATAAGTATTAGCAGCAACATATATCAAAAGTAAAATTATTCATTAGGCAGCAGAAGGACCCCTGTCAGTGTGATATTAAATTATTGGATTATTGTGCATTTCTGTATACGCAGCATTTTATGTTATAGCTGTTCACAATTAAGATTACTTCTTTATATCTTGTTGGATAGTTTCATCTATAAAAACTAATCTATAATGCAAGGAGTATATTTTATACTATGTAGAACCGTGATCTTCAAAGTGACTAGTAAATATAGCTGTGTGGTGTAAAAAGTTAAAAAAATATTTGCTTCTGAAATATAAGTGAGTAGAAGTATAAAGTAATATGAAATGGAAATACTGGAATACTTGAATAAATGTTAATTTCCACCACTGGATTCAATATATCATGTTTTTACATTCTCTGTGGATAAACAGAAATACCTAAACTCTTGCAAATATTTGGGTTTATTTTGTGGACATAAGTTCTGTTCTTTAATTCTGACAGAGAAATTAGGAACTACAGACTAGTTATAAATTCCTGTAATACTGTTATGCACTATTATTATCCAGTGTTCCAACTAATATAAAAATGCATTAGCAGTTTGTTAAAAAAGTGTCTGTCAACAGTTAATTAATAATCAGTAAATACGGCTCAAACCATGAAATTATGTTTTAATAAAATAGTTAATGTGACCTCTTAATATTTCTATATTACAACCACATATGACTTGTCAGCAGTCTGTTCCACACAGTTAGATAATAATGAATATATCTGATGTATAATTACTAGGGGTGTAACGGTTCACAAAATCCACGGTTCGGTTCGGTACGGTACAGTGGAGCCACGGTTCGGTACGTTTTCGGTACATTTCGGTACGTTTTCAATACAGTAGAAAACTATAAATGCCAGAGAAACGTACTTGATTTTAAAATATATTTATTCATTAAAACTAACATCATAAAGTTATTCTTTGAACAATGATGGAACTATACCTGAGTGACCCATCTTCTGGGGTGTCTTCTTAGCAGCGTGTAAAATAAAAACAGTTTCTTATGAAAACTAAAATGTAGCATTGTTTGCTGTAGTTATAAACAAATAAAAGAAACAATCCTGTTTTATATGGAACTATGTGTGTGTGTGTGTGTGTTTCTACTCAATGTTTAAGTTTTTTTTCAGAAAGATGAGAATGTCTATATATATATAATGTATATATACACTATATTTATCCCTTTATGGGGGACATTTTTCTCTGCATTTGACCCATCCCTGTATATAGGGAGCAGTGGGCTGCCAATGACAGGCGCCCGGGGAGCTAGGGGTACAGTGTCTTGCTCAGGGACACTTCGACACATGACACGGCCCAGTCAAGGATTGAACCTTCGACCTTGCGGTTACCAGACAACCCTCTTAACCCAGGGAGCCACGGTCGCCCCCTTAAAAAAAAAAAAAAAAAAAAAAAAAAAAAAAAAAAATAATGAACGGTTCGTTCGGTTCGTCATGCGTACCGAACCGTGAGCCTCGTACCGAACGGTTCAATACGAATACGCGTATCGTTACACCCCTAATAATTACTTCTCATTAATGTCCACATGATGGCACTACAACAAAAAGTTTAGTTGTGAAGTGATACCGAGAGATGTTATACTCTTTTGTGGGAACAGTGTGTAACATTTAGGGGGATTAATTAGCAGCAATGGAATACAATATTCACAAATATGTTTTAAAACATGCATTCTCTCTACTGACCAGCAGGGGGCGACTCCTCTGGTTGCAAAATGAAGTCAGATTGTATAGAAGTCTATGAGAAAATGTATTTACCTCAGTTAACATTGTAAACATGAGTTTATGGTTTTAGTGCCAGAAGGGGGGCAGGGCCAGTTATGGGTTCCCGGAAGTGAATGTATTTTATTTCAAAATCAAGGTTGAGAGTAGCGCGTGTATTCCGTGTTACTTTGAGGGCAGGTGAACCAAATTACTTGATTAGAAAGACATTAATTGCATACATTAACTTTATGTATATATAACGTCTAATGGTGGAAACTGTATTTACTTATATGCTGTAAGAATTTTGAAGTAGGCATGCTTTACTTGAATACTTCCATGTTATTCTACTTCCTACTTTAGCTCAGAGGAAAATATTGTACTTTTTTAACACAACAGAAAATATTCTCTGTACATTTTACACACACACCATTTTTCTCACCCCAAGATCCATTTAAAAGCTGTTCAAGAGCTTTTGCCCATGTCACATGGTCAAAATGACAATAGACTTTTTATAATTCAATGAACTCTCATCTATGCTGACATAAGACTTTAGTCACATTTAACTTGACAGACACATCATGTTTTGTTGTATTAAAAAAATACATGTTGTTTTACTTTGTCTCATCGCCACACATCATGAACACATTTATGAGGTCAGTCAATTAGTTTTATTGACAAATGACAATGAAAAGTGAAACATAATACAGTTAATAATAAATGATGACTCATCATGCAGACCAGAATGAAGGCGAGAAAACCTTTCCGATCCAGTTAAAGAACACGTCGCAACAGCCCACCGACTCACTGCTGGTCTCCACTACAACCTCTGAACAGCCATAAAGACACATGATGTTAGTTGGAACAAAACTATAAACACAAGGAGACTGTGAGGGCTTTAGACATGTGACTAACCAGGCTCGATGGGTGCTGCTTTATCCTCATCATCCTCAGGCTTTACAGAGACATTTTCTGGATCAGTAAAAACTGTTTCCTCATGACGAGTATTGGCCTCGAATGCAGCATTGCAAAGTTCAGAACTGTGGACGACGTTCTTCTGTGAGGAAGGCCGCTGAGGGACGTTTGGCTCAGCCTCCTTCATGTCAACCGTCAGGTTTTCAATGTTCATGTTTTGGCTGCTGTCAGTGTGCTGCTCCACAGAGAAGAAGGGATGCTCCAGCACTTTCAGGGGAATTATTCGCTCGTTTTTGTTCACCAGCAGCATCTTTTTTAAGAGGTCCACAAAGTGCCGCAGGTCCTTCCTCTCTACCTCGTTTCCAAAAGGCATTGCCATCTGGAACAACAAGAAATTTAAGTTAAAACATGTCTAATAATGTCTTGCATCTTGCATCAATTATAATAATTGATATGTACATCAAAAGAGATCACCTACCTCCTCTATGGTATCCAGAGAACGGAAGTGAAAACATCTGGTGTCTCTGAAATGATGCCCAGTATTTCTGGCAAACTCCTCAGGAGACTACAAAGAAATTGTGTTTAAGTTAGATAATTCATCTTTAGTGACAAACAGACAGACAGACAGACAGACAGACAGACAGACAGACCTTAAGTCTCCAGGTATTCTGGTTATTGCTGCTCTGAATGCAAAAGAAGTGAGAGGCTGTTTGTCCACAGTAATCAGATGGCTGACCCAACATGTCCACGATGAATTTCATCTGATCATATTCGTGGTCCCCAGGAAAAAGCGGGAAGCCCACAGCAAGTTCTGCAGCCACCAGACCGAGAGACCACATGTCTATTGACTCCGAGAAGACCTGACCCAGAATGACCTCGGGAGCCCTGAGCAAAGAGAGAAAGAAACATTCTAAACTTCACGAATAAGAAGTAAAACCTCACCTCTGTGTTACATATAAACCACAGACTTCTCCGGTTGGCCCCTGGACTGGAGTCACAAAGTCACAGCATCTGTGCCATATGTTTTCTGTACTAACCTGTACCACAGAGACTGCACACATATCCCTGGAGGAGTATCGGACACAAAGCGAGCCAGGCCAAAGTCAATGAGCTTGACTTGCAGAGGCTGCTGGCAACGGTCTACGACCATTATGTTGTCAGGCTTTAAATCAGCATGCATGATTTCCAGGGCCTTGAGGTGGAGCAGAGCTGTGGTCAGCTGAAGAAACACACACATATTTAGGTTAATTAGGTCACAACGATGTACATTATTAAGTATGGATTTTCCACTAAATTGTAAGTATATCAAATTATACTTCTGAAAAAAGTAAAAATTCCACATACCTGATGTATAACTGGGCGTATCTCCCATAAGGACAGAGCATAACCTCTCTCCTCCATGTATTCATTCAGACTCAGGTCTAGGAGCTCAAACTGCAGACACACAAGCCCTCCATGGAAGAACCAGCCATGCCATCTCACTAGATTACATTTGTCTGGATCCAGAGTCTGCAGCTGTTGGAGAATTTTAACCTGTATAAAATATGAAAAGTTAGATTTTTACTGTTTACACCCGAAAGACAAACTATACATAATAAATGTGAAAGATGGAATTGCTAAATATTTCAACATGCACATCCAGCTTCAATTTTGATAAATAGACAGTTTGTGCTCGACCTCTTCCATTGCTTGCTCGGTGGAAAGGGGCGTGTCTTTAGTTATTTTGATGGCCACCCTCTTATTGGTCATAATGTGCGCACAGTCGGCCACTTTTCCGAAGCTGCCCTCCCCGAGAAAGGCCTGCACCACATAGCGAGAAGCCAGCAGGGTTCCCTGGTATATCGGGAAGTAGTCTGTGGAGGAGAGTAAAGATGAGGAGATGAAACAACATTATACGTTGTCTGTTTATACATCTGCATAAGACCAAGACACACATGGAGGGTTTCCAGGCTGCCACACTGCCAGCACTGATTTCTAATGCAAGATAACGTTTTGGATTCATTTTCTTTTTTTTTGCCTGAATGCATTCCTGCATATTATATTCAAGTCTTTTGAGAAAAACACAGAATAAGTTACATCAAACCATTCGAGATGGTCATGCTTTTGGAGAAACATTACGATTTGTCTGTACTGGCAGAGAAATAAAAAAGCAAAGCTGTATTATATTATTTCAGTTACTGTTCTTCGTTTCATTTTTTTAAACACAGTGGATTAAATGTCTAAACATGTTTCAGCACACTTTTTTTCAAAATAAAGCACTAATCTTGTACAAGGAACAAAATATCAGTAAAGATAGTCGATTAATATAAATATTATTCTAACATTATTTTTATCAGACCATGTTACATGCATATTCATTGAGATGTTATCACATTGATAGTCTGAAAGATTTACTCAATTACAACAGTTGAGATCCAAAAAATGATATTTATTCTATACTGATATTACTGGCTGATATTAATAAAAACAACAACAACCAGTGAAAAACTAAACTGTTTACCAAACAATTCATTTTTTCCAATGAGAAAAATGTAGATCATCAATTGTTTAAATGCCCAATCATTATTTCAAAACCACATAAGTATATTCACATTCACAGTTGAAGAGTTTTCTGTGGTTTTCAATCGTTTACAGTTACAATATATCGGACTTTTCTTTCACACTCTCAGCTCACCTGACTCACTGATGTCACTCATTGCCATGAAGAATTTTGAAGCAAACTCGATGCTAATATTGATATAAAAACTAAAAGAGGGACAGAAACGTGTCTCAGTCTCACTTTGTAGTCTCAGTGTGGGGATGTGGGTTGAAGGACTGATCTGTTCTAGACTCTGCTTACCTCGCTATGATTCTATGACCTCATTGTGTTCTATTCCATTGTCAGTTCTGTCACAATCATTGTCATCATTTAGCAGCATGTATTTGGATGGGCTGAGGAGAAACAAAAGTAAAAAACAGTGGTAGAAAGTATAGTCACCTATATTAAGTACTTTACTTAAAGCTACAATTAAGAGGTGCATTACTTAAGCATTTCCATTTCATGCCATTTTATACTTCCACTCCACACCATTTCATGGGAATATTCTACTTTTCACTCCATTACATTTATTGCGGCTTTAGTTGCTAGTTACTTACAAATTAAGAAATTAAACACAAAACTCAAATTACCTGAACTTCAACTAAAAAAAAAAAGTTTGCTACAATTTAACTACAACAGTGGAATAAATCAATAAGAATAATTTGATGTTAAGATGAAGTAAAACAGTCACAATCGCCACTTTTCTGCATCAAGTAGTTTTTTAGTTTCATCTAAATGTACTTTTACTTCAGTAACATTTTCAAATAGTAACACAAAGTCCACAAATCCACAAGAATGTGAATACCAGTTCCATTAGCGTGTCGCTAAACTCAACCAATGGACCAAATGCATTAAGATGGCTGATGTCTGGTCTGACATCACCAGACCAGAAATATGCTCTGAAGTGACAGTAAATGGAAATTGCCATTTCCAAATTGCGTTTCTCAAACAACTAACTTCAAGATTTGATTGTGACACAAAGCACAAGCAGGTGAAGCATTGCACTTGTGCATCTTAGCCATGCTAGCTAGGGACGGCTATGTCGGTCAGTCCACCACTTTGGTCCAGAGATTGAAACAACTACAGGATGGATTTAAATGACATTTTGTTGAAACATTCATGATCCCCAGAGGATACGTCCTGCTGACTGTGGTTACCCCCTGACTTTTCCACTGGCGCCACCTTGAGGTTGACTTTTGTAGCTCGTGGGGCTGTCATCAACTAAAGACATTTTTAGTCTACTAACAGGATTTTGTCGACTACTCGGCTAGTTGATTTAATCTACAGATCTGTAAAACTGAATTTCTCGACAAAGAATCAGCACTAAATCTACCAGAATTGTGCTCATACTTTTTGGGGGAAATAAATAGTTCAGCATGAAAAAACTACTTGAGTAAGGCCCCTAGTAGTTTGTAATGAAATGTCGCCAAAGCTATTGTGTTGATTGCCATGAAATTGGGTACAGACATTCATGTTCAGCTCAGGATGAATTGTGATCTTGTTGGCGATCCCTTTACTGTTCATCCAACACCAAAACCTTAATTTCTCGTGGGACCCCTATCAGGACCCCTATCAGTGTGATATTAAATTATTGGATTATTGTGCATTTCTGTATACGCAGCATTTTATGTTATAGCTGTTCACAATTAAGATTACTTCTTTATATCTTGTTGGATAGTTTCATCTATAAAAACTAATCTATAATGCACCATACTTAATAAAAGGAGTATATTTTATACTATGTAGAACCGTGATCTTCAAAGTGACTAGTAAATATAGCTGTGTGGTGTAAAAAGTAAAACAAATGTTTGCTTCTGAAATATAGGTGAGAAGTATAGAAGTATAAAGTAATATGAAATGGAAATACTGGAATACTTGAATACATGTTAATTTCCACCACTGGATTCAATATATCATGTTTTTACATTCTCTGTGGATAAACAGAAATACCTAAAATATTGCAAATATTTGGGTTTATTTTGTGGACATAAGTTCTGTTCTTTAACTTCCCACCTTGCTGCTGTGACGTACAGGTGTACTTCAGGACATCCTGACGTCACAGTTGGGTGTGGTTACAGGTTTCTGTGAGGAACCACTAAGGCTGGGTGTGGTCAGAGGTGAAACAGGCTCAACCGGAGAGGGCAGTGAAACCCGTTACAGCCTCCGGTTACTCTTTAAATGTCAGAACTCCCCCGACTCTCAAAGTGCAATACTTAATTGCTGTTTTTAAAACCATTTCAGGGCATTTTATGCCTTAAATTAGAGAATAAACAGTAGGTCCTTTCTCACTGTCAAGCCGGGGACGGTCTATGGTCAGGACCTTGAACCCCCCTAGGCCACCAGCGCACACAACGGAGTACTCCTTTAAATTTATAATTTTAGAATAAGTAGAAAAAGAAAAATCAGTTTTCACCAAGTTTTTGATTGAAATCAACTTGTTTCAAGTATTTCTTACAGTCATTTTGTATTGAGCAGCACAAATATAATTCATTTGACCTCCGTTGTTTTGAAGTCGGGGCAGTTGAGCTAGATATCTCAAAGTTTAAGCACATTCAGCAAAACCCAAAGAAATGTGCACAACCAGACACCACTAAATTGGGTTAACAGACCCTTTAAATGGGATTAAAATATATAACCATCCCTGGAGCACCATGTAGCATGAATCTGCTTACAATTTCATTGCTCATTTCCAAATAGCCCTCAAGTCTGGATTTTCAGAGTCCTGTCTTTTCTGTTCAACGGTAAAGAGAAGAGAGAAGTGAAAGTGTTAGTGAGAAATAGTGAGATAAAAGAGACATGTAAAATAGGGAGAGATAGAAATCCACATGTGCTCTCAATGCGTTTAGTTAAATGCGGGTCTGATAAGACCCAGAGAGAGGAGTGAAAAATTAAAGAAGTATACACCCGTACATGCTAACATCTGGCGGGTGTCGGGGTCTGAAAGCTAAAGACGCAATAAAGAAAATCAAGAAAAAGATCAAGTGGAAGGAGAGAAAGAGTTCTTGAATCCAGAAAGTAAGAGCCCAGTCAGTTTTCCCAATTCTGAATCTACAGGGCAGTATTTGATTGGTTCAGACTGGAATGAGTCGCACCATCGGATTGGGTGAGAGGGAAGGCCAGTGAAACGTTGACACACATCCATCTTGGACACATAAAGGTACAAACTTTCAGTGACACACGTGAGGAGAGGCACCAGAGCAGGTAGAGACAACGCAGACATGAGGACGCACACACTTTTGACCGTAGCTCTGCTGGGCCTGCTGCTGTGGGCCTCCTGCTCCCAGGCAAACGACACAGAATCCAAACAAGAAGAAGAAACACAAGAAGACTCATCGAAGGAGACGTCAGAAGAGACTCCAGGAGAGGAGGAGGAGGGGGAAACCGAAGAGGCAACCAAAAAAGAGAAAACAACAGAGATAGAGGAGGAGAACAATGTGATGGTTCTCCACAACAACAACTTTGACAGAGCTCTCAGCGAGAATCAGTATCTACTGGTTGAATTCTGTAAGTTACATTTATATTACGTTTGTGATGCTTTTTAGCACAAACATCATGTTTGTGCTAAAATGGACCGTCATTGACCAGCTTTGTGTTGAAAGGTGGCAACTTGATTAAAATGCACATGGAGGTTTATCCCTGGGAACACAAATGAAGCTGAAGCAGGACATGGGATACAACCGAAAGCTTCAGGAATAGCTAAGAGCTTTGAGTATAGAGTATTTATCACAGTATAAATGTCATTTTCTCTGTTTTGAGCCCTCATGAGCACTGAGGCGTTATCTTAAGAACGTGCAAACACGTGGCCTCTCCTGTCCAGATGCTCACTTGGTTCAACTCTCCCACAGTTGAGCTCAGCACTGCCAGTGGAGAGGACTGGACAAGGAAAAGAGCAAAGTGGATACAGGCTGAGCCAAACTGCCACTGTTGCTATCAGCAGCTTATTTACATGTGTATCTTTGCATGCGATAGCACCAAAAAGAAAACTGGACAGAACAGAGTAGCTGCATGTCTACTGCTTTGATTATTGATTTTCAGTATGTATTCCATGCTGTATGAACAGATCAACTACATGTTTGTGTGTGTGTGTGTCTAGATGCTCCCTGGTGTGGCCACTGTAAAAAGCTGGAGCCTATTTACGCTGAGGTTGCTGGGACGTTGAAGGAGGAGGGATCGGCGATGCGTTTGGCCAAAGTGGAGGCCACAGAGGAGCGTGAGCTGACCCAGGAGTTTGACGTCCAAGGCTTCCCTGTTCTGAAACTGTTCATAAACGGAGACCGCAAGAAACCCATCGAATACACTGGTACACACACACACACACACACACACACACACACACACACACACACACACACAATGTAACTGTAGACTACTCTGGTAAAGCTGCTTTCCACTTTCTCAGATGCACAACTACATGTGCCTACGTCATCATTAACTGTACCCTGAAGAACCATGTGAACCTAGAGAGTGTGTGTGTGTGTGTGTGTGTGTGTGTGTGTGTGTGTGTGTGTGTGTGTGTGTGTGTGTGTGTGCACACACTGTACCTGTCTAGTGCTGAACCTGTCCAACATCTTTTACATCCTGTAGGTTATTTGATTGGATCAACGTCAATCTTTAATGTTTGAGCAAATCAACTGTATTTTATTTCATCTAGTTCAATTTTATGTTTCCTTTCACATCTAAGATTTTTTTTGGGGGGAAAGGAGCTAATTTATTTATTTTCTTTGATGGCAACATTGAGACCACTCCCATGTTTGTGGCTTAACTGTGCAGCTTTACCCAGGAGAGCATTAGCTTAGTGGAAAGTGTGAAAAGTTTACCTATAAACTGTAAATTTTAGCAATTGTCATGGCCCAGGTAGAACTGGAGGAAGTTTATTCTAGGGGACTAAACATTTAACCATTGCGCCTCACTAGGAACATTTTAATTGTTGGATTTTGGCTGTGTTAGTGCATATGGAGTTTTTTTTTCGACTTTTGGAAGTTTCAACCTTTAGTCCTTACAGACACCCAGACTCTTTAGGACAATATGTCCCCATTGAAACCCATTAAAACCACAATTACAGTACACAGTCATATATTCTCTTATATCAGACTTTCAATCGAAATATCTGGCTTCACAATTTTAATTTTTACTGTTTTCCACCAAATGTAGACATTTTCTCATGTATGCCCTATGGGGCAAATACAAGCAGTTTTCCTGGTTTCTTCCACAAAAAATAAATCAAATTCAATGTTGTATCAAATCATTGACATATCTCCGACTGTGAAAAAAAAATCCCCATATCATTTAGTATACAGCAGTTTTTTCGTGGCATTGTAACAAACAAACAAAGCATTTATGAGGGTTTCAATTGTGAAAATGAATGAGTTTTTTGACACATAAATTTGTGTCCACTTAAGAACATCAGAGCAACTTATTTAAAGTGAGGCACAAGGGCAAAGAAATAGTCCAGCAGCACCAAACCCCCTGTAAACCACTTCTGTTTGCACAAGTAAACAAACAAGATAAAATGTCTTATTTTGTGAGTTTTACAGGTGCTTTTGAACTGTGGACAGAGTTAAGCTGTTACCACCTGTTTCCAGTCCTTGGCTCCCCTTTTGTTTTTATTTCTATCTTACATCTTGGTGTGTTAAAGCACCTGAAATGACTATGACGTGATTTAATTAGTTTGTGTGTGTTTTCCAGGTAAGCGGTCAACAGAGGGAATCATCCAGTGGATGAAGCGTCGTGCAGGCTCCGGTGCTCTGGTGCTCGACTCTGCAGACTCTGCAGCTCAGTTCATCGAGTCCCATAACATCACCGTTATAGGATTCTTTGACGTACGTTTATCTATCCTTACTAATAAATCATATGATTACATATTTATGTTTACATTCACATTCATATTTTGATTTGTATCTCTATCAGAACCTGGAAAGTGAGGCGGCCAAGGTGTTCGAGGAGCTTGCTTTCAATTTTGGTGACGCAGAGTTTGCTCTGTCAGCGAGTCCAGAGGTTTTCCAGAAGTATGAAGTTAAAGCCAACTCAGTGGTGCTCTTCAAAAAGGTACGAAAATGTTGTGATGCTAACTGAGAGGCCACATAGTCAAGTGTTTTATAGAAAGACTGAACCAAGATACAAGAAGCTGAGACGATGTTAGCTTTGCTGCCATCTAGTGCAAACAGTGTGTTCCTTTTTTGAGGAGTAAATGTCCTCACAAGGATGGAAAGATGAGGATATTTTGCTGATTCTGACTTCTTCAAAAAGATGTTCTAACTTTAGGAGTTAGATTTACAATCTTGACATGGCTTAAGTTAGGTTTAGGGTTACATTTAGCCATACAAACGAAGGTAAAGAAAAAGATTAGGCCTGCCACTACTGTATTGATTTTTTTATTATTATGTAGGAATCCATCAGTTATTATTTCAATTAGTCAATGAAATTTCAGAAAATAGCCAGGACTACTATAGAAATAAATTATTATATTATTTATTAAATTTGTTTGTGTTTCATGCTTTGTCATGCTTCAGTGTATGCACAACAACTTGTTTGTCTTACAACGTTTGTGTGTTTGCTAGTTTGACGAAGGCAGAGCAGACCTTTCGTTGTCAGAAGAAGGAGTGCTGAACCCAGAAACGCTGACCGCCTTCATCAAGCAAAACAGCCTGGAGCTGGTCATCACATTCCGCCAGGAGGTAACACACACACACACATTGTTAGACATTTTTAATTAAATGGGAAATTATATTTGAAGTTATATTATACAGTATGTGTGTGTTTTCAGACTGCAGAGCAGATCTTCACCTCTGGCATCCATCTGCACAGCCTGCTGTTCATCAACTCCGCTGTGGAGAGCCAGACAGCCCTGGTGGCCGAATCCAGGACCATTGCCAAAGAGTTCAAGGGCAAGGTGTGTGTGTGTGTGTGTGTGTGTGTGTGTGTGTGTGTGTGTGTGTGTGTGTGTGTGTGTGTGTGTGTGTGTGTGTGTGTGTGTGTGTGTGTGTGTGTGTGTGTGTGTGTGTGTGTGTGTGTGTGTGTGTGTGTGTGTGTGTGTGTGTGTGTGTGTGTGTGTGTGTGTGTGTGTGTGTGTGTGTGTGTGTGTGTGTGTGTGTGTGTGTGTGTGTGTGTGTGTGTGTGTGTGTGTGTGTGTGTGTGTGTGTGTGTGTGTGTGTGTGTGTGTCTTTGAAAGAAAGTCAGTGACATAAATCTCAATTTAACCTTTTTGTCATTGCTTTTTTTGTCTCCTCTTTATGTCGGTCTGTGTGTGTGTGTGTGTGTGTGTGTGTGTGTGTGTGTGTGTGTTATGTAGATGCTGTTCGTTGTGATTGACGTAGCAGCAGCTTTGTCTAATGTGCTCCAATACTTCGGCGTGTCCGAGAAAGACGCCCCCACCGCGCGCCTCGTCAACATGGAAACAGGGAAGAAGTTCAGCATCGCTGCCGGCGATCTCTCCATAGATTCACTGAGACAGTTGTGCCAGGATGTTGCTGGCGGCAGTGCCAAGGTAACAAGCACACATGAGTTTGATATTCAGTCACGCTGCAGCATTAGACCCAATAACTAATAATGTTGTCTCGTGGTGCAGCCTTACTATCGGTCTGAGGAGATCTCAGAGGACTGGAATAAAGAAGCAGTCAAAGTCCTGGTGGGAAAGAATTTCGAGTCCGTTGCTCTGGACCCGACCAAAAACGTCTTTGTGGAGTTCTGTAAGTTCATCTGTCTGTCAGTCTGCACTGTAAAAACTCAACTGGAAATTAGCAAAATCAACTCATCTTTTATTATTGTGAATTTAAAATTCCCCCTCTCCATTTTCGACCATGAATCCATTAGCTCTTGAGTTAAATAATGAGTTGAATTGATGTCCTGCTCAGTGTTCACTCACTCATCTAATTACACTTCTTAAGAAGCATTGGCTGCATCTGAAATCAACAGCCAGCGTGTTCGTGCTGCCTTTGTATCATATAGGAAATACTGAGAGTAAATATTAATACTGAGAATATAAGTCTTTTTTTTGTGTTGAAACAAGAAACTAGTTTATAAAAATTGTTACCAGATGTGTATTTTCGTCTTCTAACAGCAGTGTGTGTGTGTGTGTGTAGATGCTCCATGGTGTGGACACTGTAAGGATCTGACTCCCATCTGGGAACAGCTGGGCGAAAAGTACTCCGACAGAGATGACATCATCATAGCCAAGATGGATGCCACTGTCAACGAGGTGGAGTCATTAACCATTTCGGGATTCCCAACTCTCAAATACTTCCCAGCTGATGGCAAAGAGGTAGCATACATGTTCAAACTTACACACATGTTCAGCTACACAAGCGCTGCATACAGACTCAAAGAGCTTTTGATTATTTCCCAACCTGCCCTCCATCATTTCTTCTTCTTCTTCTCTCTGTTAGGTGGTCGACTACACTGGAAAAAGGGATCTGGAGACCTTGTCTCAGTTCCTGGAGGATGGAGGAGTGTTGCCTGAGGCTGAAAGTAATGAGGAGGAAGATGAGTTTGACGAGGAAGGTGGTGGTGATGAGGTCTGTATTTTTACTGCTACCTTATATATTCCTCTTTTTATTATAATCCACTCACCAGTCTCTCATTGTATTTACTTCTTCTTCTCTGTTTCAGGAGTCTGCAGAGGTACCGACCAACACAACATCTAAGGATGAGCTGTGATGTCACTTTGGTTTTTTCGACCAATCAGTATCTTACAATTTTTCTTAATAAAATTAATTTAGGTTAAAAACATCAATATGTAGCTACTCATTACTATTTTGAATGGCTTTCAAAGTCTGTTTAGGTTTGTCTTGATACTTCACATGATTTTCTACAACACAATCGTCACTGTATGTAAATATTACATTTAATTTCTCTAAATGTCATGAATAAAAATCTAAATCGAGACATTGTTATGTTTGACTGGGACTCTTTTTGACTTTTCACAGTGATGAAAAACACAAATAAGTTTAACAAACAATATAGTTTTGTGATAAATGAATCAGACGCATCTACATGTGCCATGAAAGTCAACAGTGGAAAAACAAATGAGGGGAAAATATGCTGATGAGGATGAGATTAAAAAGGTGATGAAAACAAATGGAACAAAGATCAATGGAGTGACTTTGTTCAAGAGGAGATTGAAAGATATAAACACTGTGGTGTCTCACATTCCTAAGTGACGTTTAGTGACCTACATTTTTGCATTTTCTGAGAACATCTTGTCGAACATAGATTAAGAAGAGACGAACAGAAATGACAGAGTTTTAATATGTATTCATGGTAATTAGCAAAAAGTACGTTACTACCGAGTGTGAGTACCAAGATACAGTCTAACGAGACTGTAAGAGTCCACAGCTGTGTGAGGCCTTTAGCTCAACGCTAACATCAGCATGCTAACAGGCTCACAATGACGATGCTATTTGATCTGATGGTAACAAGGGAATGACGGTTTTGTTAAATGTGAATGTTTTAGCTATCACGTTTTATATGATATGACAAAGAAAAAAAAAGATGAATTAAATGTGACCTGAAAATCTTTATATTTATCTGTTTATATATTTCATTTTGAAGACTTTGGGGCTTCCATAGCTTATAACTACTAAATAAGGGGGGTTAAAGTAAAGAGCTGGAAGTTTTGATGCCTTTTTATACTTTCACCATGTAAAAAGAAAAAGTCTTTAGCACACCAATTCATAAAGAATAGGTTAAATAACTCCCATTATACCTTTTTTGAACCAAGATACTGTGAATATTTGGTGATTACTATGTAGCAGGTATGAATGCAAAGACTCACAGTTAATCATTTGTTTATACTCAAGTTTTTTACAGAGCTATTAAGTTACTATTAAGCACTTTGAATTACCTTATTGTTGAAATGTGCTATACAAATAAACTGTGAAATGTGCTATACAAATAAACGTGCCTTGCCTTGCCTTGCCTTACTTCTTTATTTTCACTTGTAGCTTTCCAAACAATTGCTGCGTAGATATCCAGTCAATACCTTTACATCCACAGCTTTGATTCCATTTAATTTATTGGTAAACCATTTATAATATTCTAAGCAAGTATTATTATATCATGTCTTGGTAATTGCATGTACTATAAATAAAGTGCCACCAGAGAATGAGGTAGCAGATTACATTTGAGGAAAAGAAGGTGAGTTTGTACAAGGGAAACATGTAGAGAGGGTTTGGTTTTCAGGGACGTCAAATGTTTCTAATTCCAGAGAACAGGTTCAACAGGCTTTGCTGTCACGACTGTCACCAACATGGGACATGATTCAGCCGAGCGTCCTCATATATCCAAGGTAAGACCACTGCTCTGATACATCTCACACATCACACTGTTTAATTAGTTGACGGAGTACGACTGTCAACAGGCGCTTTGTTTATGACGGAGGCAGGTCTGCTCGTGTTTGGATCAGATCAGGGCTTTGGCTCTGTTTGCTTAAGTAAAGAAAGCCTCATGTGAGCTAAAATGACTTGGCTGCATTCAGCAGGTGTGTTTGACGGCTGATGCTGTTGGTTTGACGTGAGTTTGATACTGATACTGTTGTTTTTAGGAGACTGATTAGCATTAAAGCATATTTTGGATAAGCAGCGATGTGGAATCACATGACTCAGCATTAACTGTGTTCATACTATTGTAACATTGAGTTCTTTGAACTATTGAGTGTTTTACTGAGCTTTTGGTTTGTGTTGAGATCATAGTATGACGTACAATAAGTAGTAATACTTAATGCAGTGGTGGAATGTAACTAAGTACAATATTGAGGTACTTAACTTGAGTATTTCCATTTTATGCTTTATCCTAGTCACTTTGTAGATTCAACAAATAATTGAGAGTAAAAATATGTTCTTCTCTGAATCTACTTTACAGTATTTGTATTTATATATAAAGTGTTCCTGAATGTATAATGTTACTTAGTCTATACAACATTGGCACCATTAACATGATGTCTACTTTGTCTTTGTACTGACTAAACAAAAATGCCACAGTGTTGTGCTGTGTTGTTTTGACACTGTCACGTTAAACCTCACCAGTTCAGACTGGTGGCCACACTGAGATCCCAAGCGTGCCTCTCTCTCTCTATTGTTCAATCTTTACCAGTAGAGGGAGGAGATGATACCGGTTACTCCCACAACAGAATCGAGCTGCCTGGTTCATTGTCCTCACATACACTGGGCTGGTAGACAGAAGCAGTTTTTGCCAGTTAGGAGCTCAATATAGATGGCAGCGACCGCCACTTGGTGGAGCACATGAATAGAAAATCTGCAACTAGAGTCCGGATCTACATGATGTGACACGTGATAGTTTTCAGTTAACCGAGTGCAACACTTCCTTAGAAAGCAGTAAAATGTTCAAAGACACCCTACAATGTAATGAAATCCTTCAAAAAATTCTGGATCTGAATCTACACCACTAAAAAAACAAATCGCTTGTTGTTTGACTAACTTACGAGCCTTTAAACTCCTTTTCAAAGGCCCTGTTCAGTATCTGGTGAATGGACATGATCTTTCTCCGGTCGTCCACTGACTCCTTTATGACTTTGACTCCCTACGAGTGGATGCTGTGACCAGCGGTGCTTCATTGTTCACAGACAGCTGTTACTTCCGGTCTCAATTCAATCTCTTTGACAACTGAGCGAATAACATCGGCCAATGAAGCCTGTTTGTGAGATTTGTCTGAAAATGGACAATGAGTTACATTTATTTAGTCAAACAGCAAGCGATTAGCTTTTGGTTGCAGCTCTAGATCCATTCAAAAGTAAACACCATCAGGTTCACCACATGTGAATTATCCGCCTCTCCTCTCTATCACTAGCTTCCTGTTTGACTGGATGATCTTCTGATGGAACCCCCTTCGTATGAGGAGGCCAGTCTACATCCTACATTCAACATCCTCCCTCCCCCCTACTACCACGCCTCCCTCCACTCACCCCCAACACCTCCTCCCACCTATAGAGAAGCAGGTAAATCTCTCTTTCCCCATTTATTTCATCCACACCAAGCCGGCTAAATTTGAAACTGCATCGTTTGTTTCTATGTCTCGGCCCTCAGTCCACACTCAATTTGTATTTCTCTCACCCGAAAACTGATCTTTCTTAAAACAGTATGCAGGATGGATACATCTCAAAATTAAAAAGCATGAAAGATGATTGCAGAGAGCAGAATGGGGGCAGAAAGGAGCTCTAAGGAGCTGAGACTGAGCAAAGTAACCAGGCCGTCTGTCCCAATTTAAAAACGCCTTTTTTGTGTGGAAATGTTTTGCGTCCACATTAAGTCTTTCCATGTCGTTTTTTTTGTAGCGATGTCAGTCCATAGAGAAACGCCTAAACAACATGAAACGACTAAATCTCTTCTTCTTTGCACTCTTTTCAGTTGGCAGCAAACATCTGGTGAGGAGTGTGAGAGACAGCCCACCTAACCAAATCATTATTTCATGGTCGAGCAAGACGTCTTCTGACAAAATCGACATAAATGCAGATTCATGACAACAGCTCTGCTGTGCAATTAAAATGAGCGATCACAGATATCACACACATCACACATATTCATATTCCCCGGCCCTCCCTGGGCTAGCTTACATCGTCGTTTTAGTGAAGCGCCGTTTACCCCTGAAACGTTGGAGTTTTAAGATTCGTACACTCTGGAGGTTGTTTTGATAAAGCTGCGTAAAAGAGTTTTATTTAAATAGGTGAATATAGAAGTATTATAAAAATATATTTATAAAACACCATTGAACAGCAATAAAATAAGAAATAAAACATCTACATACAAGCCAAATGATACAAATTTGCGCAAAAAGTGCAAAAAGTGCAAAAAGTGCAAAAAGTGCAAAAAGTGCAAAGAAATAAATACTGAATGGAATTACATGATCTGTATGATAATGTATCGTATGTACATGTAAAGAAGACTATATACTGTAAATATTGCGTGTATGATTTTGACAGTGACAGATTATATAAACATATAAAATAAGTGTAAAGATATAATCTCTGACGGCAGCAGTAGGTATTTTAGAGTTAGAGGGTTATTGACATTGTATGACTGTTCATCGGAGTGAGGCCTGTGGGAAGAGACTGTGTTTGTGTCTGGTTGTTTTCTTACAGTTTAGCTTCATCTGGAGTGAGGGAAAAGGATGCTTTTACAAATTTAATGTGGACATATTTCTTTTTTCCTAGTCAGAATCCAGCCTAATCCTTTTCCTGTACTGACTGTGCCAACTGCTGAGACGTCACAAAACTATGGAACCATAATCCATCCACTGACACAAAGTATTAAAGCTACATCTTTACTATCAATCTTAATTACACAAACCAACTGTGTGGATGGAAATAATATTCGATGTCTTTGTCCCTGATATCCTCCTCTGTCCGTCCTGTGCCTTCTGAATAGTTGGTGGAGCACCGTCCGCCCGCAGCCGACAAACTCAGCCAGCGGTAGTGACGACGCAGCCGTCGCCTGTTCCCGTCTCTGTGACACATCTGGGAGACGTCCCTGCTGTGGTACGCTGCCCACACTGCCACAGAGTTGTCACCACTAAAGTCACATACCTGCCTGGGAGTACCGCCTGGTGCACATGTGTGCTTCTCATAATGATGGGGTGAGACAAAGACACGCACGTGCATGAGTATTTAACATCACAGAGCCAAACCAGCTTTAACGTCTTGTGTTGTGTCTCTGCACGTTTGTGTTTGTTTCAGGTTGATCTGTGGCTGCTGTCTGATTCCGTTGATGATGAAAGGTCTACAAGATGCACATCATTCCTGCCCACAGTGTAAAAACCATCTGCACATACACACAAGGTGACACTGTCAGGATTAATATGGCTCCTCTTGTCCCAATACCACTCGTATTTCTGTCACAACAGGGAGAAATAACATGTTGTCATAAGCTAGGAATGGAAACAGCTCACTGCCAATCTACACGGGGAAGCAAGAATGTATTTAGGTGATGACAAGTGTGTGATCTAATATATCTATATATATACAGTACACACTAAATATATTGATATAGGACAGAGGAGTAATTTATGCGGTTTGAGAAGTTTTTAGAAGATGTTATCACTGTAAAACTTGACACAGTTTGAATCTGCGGGATTTCAAACTCTGCTGCTGCTTTTCACTATGAAGGAAACAATTTCCATATTTTAACCTACAGGGGGTGACGATATAATACTAAAAATATTTAATTTTCAATTTTAATATGATCTTTCTTTTAGATGTATGAGACATTTTTGGACATTTTAAGGCACACACACACACACACACATTTCTAATACATAGGAGGAAGGTAGGCCTTTGTCACTTTTGACCCTCTGTAAGAATGTATTGTGGGGGTTTATAGTTAAATAGATGAAGAGGAAAAGAATACTGAATGCATCCTTGCATGTGCACACGGCAATATTTTTACCACCAGCGTGCAGGATGCTTTACAACATTGCAACACAGAGGACATTTATGATGAACATGATGATGTCCAGTCCAGGGATTTAAGTCATAGTTGTGTTTTTTTGGACAATTATAAATAAAAGAACAAAATCTTTGTCTTTTTCCAAATGTATATGAAGCTTACATTCATGTTTACTTTAATGATGAAGAAGGAATCAATTCAATAGCAGACATGATTGTCTTTGGTAAAGCAAACAAAGCCTTTTGGAAAACCCATTGGCTTAACGTGCTCTAATTTAATTTTCTGCATATTTATCATTTTAACGGCCCTGCACATCTAAGACAACCACACACAGGTGATTGACTTAAAACACAGTTAAAATAAGACTTTATTAGCACATGCCAGCAGACCTGATGTAGTTCCAGCTCTGCAGCTTTAACATGAGCAGGTCTAATCAACCAGAGGGAGTGAACTCACCTGTGTGGGTGTGCAGGGCCTTTCATGTACAATCTGTCAAATATTAACACAGAATTGGAACCTAACAACTTAGATTGATTGACAGAACTTTTAATACAAAGAGGTACACAAGACAATAACTAAACAAAGTTTTTGGTTGCTCTAAAACATGTTTACATCAGTAAAGTTTGCTCATATTGATAGGTTTATCATCTAAATTCATGATGAGTTGAGAAACACAAAAAATGTATCTTGTAAAAATACAGATGGGGTCTTTATGTTTGTATTGCTGCATGCATACTTTGGTATATCACTTACCGTATGCACAACTCCAGTCAACTAGGTTGATTATATTATATCTTCTAACCTCTTTTTTTCCAATTTAATTTCATGTCATAGATTTACTTTGTGTTATTTTTGAGGTTTGTTAACACCAGAGATGCACAAAGTGTTTGTATGTGATATAATGTATTAATTAATGAGTTTTAGAGATGTTGGTAGACAGGCTTTGTCACCTCTGGACAGAGCCAAGCTAGCTGTTTCCCTCGGTTTCCCAGTCTTTATGCTAAGCTAACCGATATAATAAAGGCCATTCTTAAAATGAATAAACACAAAAGCAGTTTGATTGATATTTGCTGGAGTGCAACCCTTCATATATACTGTGAAATCGACTTGACGTGAAAACTGAAGGATATCTGTGGTGCCTGTGCTGCTGAGTCTATGCACTCCGATGCAATGACTGATTAAAGCACCTGCGTTCCCTGTCGTTGTAGTAATGTGTGACACTCAGTATCCCTGCCAAGTTTGATTCTTTTTCTTTTTTTTTTAATCAAAATGTTGTTGTATTATTATTTAGCATTCTATCATGTTGATAGGGAAATAAATATGGTCTTGGTTACTTTGATGACGCTGTCAAGGTTTTTCATTTTAGTAACGTCTGTGGAATTTTTCATATGCTTGAGCAATGTGTGTTTGGTGAGTGCATGCTTCCATTTTGACCTTGCTGAGGCTCCAGTGTTAGGCAAAGGGTATTTAGATATTAGTGATATACTTGATATGAACGGCAGCCAATAGCAGAGATACAGCAGGGCTCAGATAGGGAAGTTAATCAGCTACAGACTGGTGGGTCTAGTCGGCTGATAACAAAAGCATTCACAACTACCAGCTCAGCACTGATACACACACACACACACACACACACACACACACACACACACACACGCATATCAGCCCTTCATTTCACCACTCCCATCATACCTTTGTGTCAAGATTGCTCGAGTGTCCAGTTTGTCAGTCTGTAGGTGAACAGTCATGAAGACGCTGTTGCTGCTGGGGGTGACGGCCTTCTGTCTCTGTGTGTTTGCCGCCGCTGACAAACAACCCGAGCGACACGCAGACAAATCATCCCCCGAGGAGGATGAAGTTTTACAGCTGAAGAAAGGAAATTTCAACAGGGCACTGAGAAAATATAAGCAGCTGCTGGTGCACTTCTGTAAGTTTCACACGAAGACACACACAGCTTGATCTTGACCTACACGTTTATATATTGACCGTGAGCAATGACACCATAAGAGCTGCCGAATGGTTTGAAAAGTGTCTTATGGATTGCAGCAAATTCACCATATCCTTATTTACTTATTCTTTTTATTGTCAGATGTGAAAGAAGTACTCCGAAATTTAAAGTAAAAGTAAAAGTAAAAATCATGCATTTCAAATTTAACTAAACTACAAAAGTATTAACATTAAAATATACTTAAAGTACCAAAATTACTACTCATTTTGCAAAATGGCCCATTTCAGAATACTTTATATTTATATATTATTTCACTGGATTATAACTAGTGATGCAATTATTTGTTCAGCACTTTATTGTTGCAGCGGGTGGAGGTGGTAAATGATCAACATATAACTGTTTAGTTTGTATTATTAAATATTATATATCTGAATCTGGAAAGCAACTAAAGTTATCAAAGTAATGTAGTGACGTAAAAAGCTCAGTATGTACAAGTAGAGTAGTACTGGAACGAATGTACTTACTGTGTGTGTTTCTGTGTGTGTGTAGATGCTCCTCTGTCTGGAGAAGGCCATCGTATCTCAGCCGCGTTCGAAGGCGCTGCTGCAGAGCTTCAGGGGTCAGAGGTCAGACTGGCCGTGGTTGATGTGGCAAAAGAGAAAGACCTGGCGAAAGAACTCAATGTGACAGGCCTCGGCACGATCAGGCTGTACATTTCTGGAGATAAACACAACCCTGTGACTTGTCCTGGTACGTCCAAATATTCAAAACATATAGCACTCTAGAAGGGGGGGGGGGCTTAAGGCCCTGCTAGCCCCTCCCTTCTGCCGCCATTGACACTTGCTAAAGTCAGAGGAGAAAACTGTAGTAAGTCGACCAGAACTGGGAGAGGATTAGTTTAGCTTAGCATAAAGGCAAGCGGGAAACATCTAGCCCGACTCTCTCAACAATTAACATTTTATTTCTCGTTTGTTTAATCCTAGTCTTGTCAGGTGAGGTTTCCAGGGAACCAACAGAGACTCCAGGAAGTCGCAGCACCTGGCTACAGGTTGCCAAGAAATAGTTACAGCATGTAAAATGTGTTGTTTTCACATTTCTGTTTGTGTGCAGATTAAACAAATGTAAACCAGTGAGCTTCGTCTTCTTCTTTGGAGAGAGCCATGCTAGCTGTTTCCCCCTGTTTCCAGTCTTTATGCTAAGCTAAGCTAATATTGGATCTAGCTCAATAGTTAACACACGGACACGAGAGGGAAATAATTATTGTCGTCTAACTCTCGGCAAGAAAGCAAATATGCAGATTTTCCAAAATGTCAATAAGTTATTTCTTCAATATCAAGGATGAAAATGATTTGTTTTCCTGGATTGTGATGAAGTTCCTCAGAGCTCGGCGTCTATCTTAACTTGGCTGAAAAGGAGAGCGGGGTCTGCTGCTGACATCATCGCTGATCTTAGCCAATTAGAGGCCTCAGAGGAGCTGACGGTGGTTGGCTTCTTTAAGGTGAAACCATCTGTTTAATTTTCCAGCTTCTCACTTGTGTCAATCAATTGTCTGAATAACAATTTACATTTGCTTTTACGTGTGTGTGTGTGTGTGTGTGTGTGTGTAGGAGCTGAATCACGAGTACGTCCAGGTGTTTTACAATGCAGCCGTCGACCTTCCTGATGTTAACTTTGCTGTGACACAGAACGATGAACTTATCACCAAATATGGTCTCACACATGACGTTGTACTGCTGTTGAAAAAGGTACTTTAAATACAACATAAGCCTCCGACAGATGGCTGTATTTGTTTGTCTCTGTGTTTTCTTAGTGCTGACTCAATCCTTTGCATTTTGGATGCAAGGGATTGGATTTAAATAATTGAACCATCACATCAAGCTAGTAGAATATATTAATTCCATTGCTTTCTTGTGTTTCTTTGTTTCTTTGTGTGTGTGTGTGTGTGTGTGTGTGTGTGTGTGTGTGTGTGTGTGTGTGTGTGTGTGTGTGTGTGTGTGTGTGTGTGTGTGTGTCTGCTGCAGTCTAAGCTCATCCAGGCTTACAAAATGACGCCTGAGACATCTAAAGAGATGCTGATAGTTTTTATCACCGTCTACCAGATGGACCCAGTCACTGAGTACACGGGACAGGTAGAGTATTAGATGCATGGTACATTTTCACACACATACTGTATAACTGCTCTACTTCCAAATCGGGAAATGTTCTGTGGGGTTGTGTTTTTTTGCATTCAAACTCTAATTAAATCGGTTACTTCTCTTTTTAATACATTAAATAATTTCTATAGTCGTTGTTAGTTCGTGTGAAGGTCCAATACCTCTTTTTTCAAGGCCAAACATTTCACTTGATTTTGCAGATTTTTTATTCATATTAAAAATATTCCTGTTACATATGTAGTGTAAAGTAAGTAATGTACGACATCTTTGTTTTCAAAATCAAAGGCTCACTCCCTGTTGGACTGAAGGGTGGATGTAATTGTGATGGATCATTGTGGGGTAACTTTTGGGATATTTCAGCAATATTTTGTGTGTTTAGATCACACTTAAAGAAACTTAGAGAGGTCTCTGTAGACCTTTTTTTATATTTTGATGCTTTGATATTTTCTTCCCATTGTAATCCACTGTGAAAAAACAATTCAAGCGGTGTAATTAACCAGATGTAAACTGCTGTAGAACTATGGTGTAGACATAAATAAAATATTGTGGCTTGGTCTTCATTCATCTTGCTATGAAGAACCACTCTGGCAACATACAAGTAAAGCTACCAAATGTTAGAAACAAGTTGAATTCCCCAGGGCAAGACACCATGTATCAGCTGATATTTAATTCGACAGTTTGTGTTTGCTAAAATCACATCCTCTTGTTAATGGAGATGTATTTATGTTATTCTCTCTCTTGCAGACAGCCACACACATATTAGCATCCCCTGTGTTAAACCACGCCCTGCTGTTTGTCAACAAAAGCTCTGCTGCCTTTAAAGAGATCCACGCTTCCTTTAATGGTGCTGCAGAAGCCTTCAGGTTGAAGGTAGAAAGCAAACAAATGATTTCAAACAGCAGCACTGAACCACATATTAGAATAAGTCGATGGAGTACTTCACCTTTGCGTGTGTATGTGCATTCAGATTTTGTTTGTGTGGGTGGACGTGGACGAGCCTCGTAACGGTAGGCTGATGGAGTACTTCCGGGTTCGGGACTTCGAGGCTCCTCTGATCCGACTGGTCAACCTGACGGACCATGTGACCTATCACCTGCCCTCTGACACTCTGGATGTACAGACCATAACAACATTCTGCCAGTCCTACCTGGAGGGCAAGGCTAAGGTAACGCTCACTCTCATTCAGTGTGCGATACATACAACAGGAACTGGAGAAACAGCCTGATATGAATAACGTGTTTGTGTTAATGCAACAGCCTAAGATGCAGAGTGAGCCGATACCTGAAGGATGGGACAAACAGGCGGTGAAGGAGCTGGTGGGAATGACTCTGGAGGAAGTCGGCTTTAACCCCAACAAGACTGTTTTTGTCCTCTTCTGTATGTAAATGCACTTTTTATTTCAAAGCTACCCAGTTAGCTTTGATGTTTGGGAATTTGCAGGTGAATAGACACTTAGATACGTAGGTTCATTCTGGGCTAAATTTGGTTTAAAAGTGTAACGTTTAGGTAAGCGTTGTTTTAATAGTAATTTAAAGCTGGACTGCGGGACTTTTAAATATAAAAGAAGGTTTGTTACGTTCAATCCCTTGCCATAAGCACGCATCCACAGCTTTGTGTAATTACTCTCACTGCCAGAGGGGGAGACTATAGTTCCTCACTCCAGCTTTAAAGTTACAGTAATCTACATTATCAAACAAGTTCCCCTCAACTCCAGAGAACATTTTAGCATCTTTCAGCTCATTATTTAGATTTTCCAGACACTTTACTGTTTTGATTTGCTCTCATCAACACTGAATATTGTGATTTTGTCTTGTTTTGTTGTCCCCAAGTGGCTTAAAAAATAAATGAATGCAGGTTTAAATATACAACCAACTAAATTGGCACATAGATGTTATTAGACCTTCAAATCAACAAATTCATGCTTCCTGGGTCACTACTTTTTATCATTTGCCTGCTGTATTCAAGAAGACTTGAAACTAGCGACTGAGATCAGACATTTTTGTTGTTTTCTTTGTGCTTTCTTAGCTTCCCACTTCCCACTTTCTATGTTGCAACTTGTGTCTGTTGACCCATATAGGTATAAATATCTTACTACTGACTGTGTATTTCAGATCTTCCCTACAGTGCGGAGTCCCGTGCTCTGTTTCCACTGTGGGAGGAGTTGGCCGAGGCCATGAAGGAGCGAGAGGACATGGTCGTCGCTCGCATCGATGCCTCAGCCAATGACATCAACATGTCAATGCAGGGCGGCTACCCATCACTCTGCCTCTTCCCTGCTCTATATGCTGAAAGAGTAAGGAGCATATCAATGATTCTTTTGTTTGTTTTGTAATATATCCCATGAGTCTTATGCATAAAATAACCTAATTGTTATTGTCAAATGACTGCTGAAAATGAAGGATTATGTGTGTTACCCTCTGTGGACTTGGAGGTAATAATGTGCAGTATGTGATATCTGTGTTCCTGTCAGGTGGTGGTTTATACTGGTAAGAGGAAGGTGAAGGACCTGGTGAAGTTTGTAGATAAAGAGATGGAGAAAGCCCAAAAATACAGAGTTAAGGTAAATTATAGCGCCACAAACAACAACATCACTGCAGTGTTTTTACGTTTGTGTGATTGTGTGTGTGTGTGTTTGTGAGCTGCCTTTTTTTTATCTCTATGTTAAAAATAAACGTCTTTCTTTGGTGTCTCCAGGAGGATGAAGACAGGAGGAAGTACATCGAGGCTGCAAAAGCTGAAGACGCAAAAAAAGCCAACAAAACTAAAGACGAGCTTTGATACAGAAACAAAGAGAGTACTGTGTGTGTGTGTGTGTGTGTGTGTGTGTGTGTGTGTGTGTGTGTGTGTGTGTGTGTGTGTCATACCTTTTAGTCAGTACTCTTTAAACACAGATCTGGTTGTATCTACTCAACCAAGCTGTCATTAACTGTCCAATCAAATCCAATAAAATGTCTTTGGTTAAAAACTCAGATGGTTACATGACTTTTTATTTGTTCAAGTAAAAAGGTTCTTGACAGAACTGTAGACTAATAATAACAAATATAGAGCTTGACCGACACATCACGATGGTTGATTTTATCGGACGATTTTATCTTCATATATCGTATTTGCTAATATGTCGGCCAATAAGTAACACAAATTTGCAGCACAGAAATGGCAAAGATGCGTTTCATGTACTTTAGAGACAGTGTTCCGTGTTTGTCCACCAGAGAGTGCTGACAAATGTGTTCTGTAAAATGTCCTACTCATATCTTGGTCCCATTAAAAAACAGTAAAGGACTATTATCAAAATGATTGATAATAATAATAATAAAAAAATATACTTATGTAGTTCTTTTCATAATTAAGACACTTAACTCAAGTTTAAAATGATCATATAAAACATACAATACACAAAACACATAAAAGCAGTAATTTGTTAATGTTCAGCGTTTATGGTAATGGTTAATCTATATTTTAGTTTTAGTTACCAAATCCTATAGACCAAAACCAACACTGATCCTTCTAACTAGTGTTTCCTTGTAGCCAGCATTTTTTGTTATATATTATATAAATTGTATTATATATTTGGATTTGATAACTTTCAGGCCCTGAAATAATTAAAAAGACTCCCTATTTTCCCACCAGAGTGAATTGTTGGGTTGGGCTTTTGGCTTATCACCTGGTTACAGCCCTGCTGATATGCCATTGGTCAAAACTCTGCATGTTTAAAAATAAAAACTTGAGTCTCTTTTAATCATAATGTTGCTTAACATCTGTTGGTTAAAAACGTTAGTTTGTCAAACGATAACACATGGTTGTATCATCATCTATCAAAAAATAGAAATATCGCTCAGCACTAAACTATAACAAAAGCCTGATATGGGAAATTATAGGTTTGTTTTATACGTTCTTTTTGGACAAAAAAATATTCCTCTTCATCAGCCTAACATCTAAAAAAAGGTTGAACGCGTCATAATAACAATGTTAATTGGCAGTTGGCTGCGGTGCAGCTCTGATCCGCTCCCAGTGACGCGGTGTGACTTCACACGGAGGCTGGAGGAGGACGCCGCCGCTCCGCGCAGCTCTCTGACTGTCTCCTCTCGTTCTCTCGGCGGGCGTCAGGCTGCACATTGCCGGAAGGATGGAGCCAGCGGGAGCGTACGGCGCCAGGAAGGCCGGCAGCGTCCCCTTCGATCCGGTCGCCTTCTTCACGCATCCCCGGACCATCCTCAGACTGATGTCGTGGGTGAGTAAAGCCTCCTCTGTAACGTGTGGGTTAACATCAATGGACAGGCCTACCTGCACCCCCCCCCCCCCCCTGTCTCTCTCCCATTCACATTGTTTGTGTCTCTCGCGCTTTGCCTTTGTGTCTTTTTTTGTCGGGATTCATAAAAAATGTATGTTTTATAAAAGGCTCAATAGCTTTGAATTAGATATCTGTTGTGCAGCTCGGTCTAATAAATATAAATTATTTCAGAGATGCAGCTTCTGGCTGGAGCTCGAGGACCAGCGTCTGATTACCATATATTTATCTGGAGCCTCTTTGTGTCTAGATAGCGCTTTGGATGTTAATGCCCCCTAACCAGAATGTAACACCTCTCTTTCTGTCTCTCTGGTGCGATGCTGTGCAGCTGTGAGTCACCATACAGCATGTGCATTGAACGAACAATTTGGTTTTAAAGGAGGCATAGCAAGTTAACAGAAGCCCATAATAACCCGTCTCTTTCTTTCTGTCTCTGTTTCTCATAATTTAATTCAGTTCAACATGATTTGTCATTACCAATGTGCCAGTGCTCCTTAAATGAAACAAAGTAAAAGCAAACCCAAGTCAAGACGAAGCAAAAGAAGAAAAACTAATTAAAACGACTTGCTGTAGAGATAAGGGCTGTGAAGAGCTATTATTTTCATGATCAATTAATAATGCCAATGATTTTCTCAATGATTAATTGTTTGTCTACAAAATGTGAGAAAAGAGTGAAAAATGCCCTAAATCAGCAAAGAAAAGCAGCAAACTCACAAGTGAGAGGCAGGAACCAAGAAATGTTTAGCGTTTTTTGGTTGAATAACATCTAAAAAGATGAATCGGTTTATAAAATAGATTATTTTCAATCAATTCAATGTTTTATTTAATGAGACTTTGAGACATCCGACACTGATACTTCTGCTATCAACCAAATACAACGAGGTAAATGACGACTGCTTAAGTGAGCAACTGCTCAAAGACCCAAAGTTCACTGTTTGGCAAATATTATTGTGATAATTTCATCTCTGCAAATGTATTTGTTAATATGTTCCACGCTTTTTGTTCCGAAATGGCATAGGGCTAAAACTAACAGTTGTGTACATTATCAATTGATATTCCAATTATGTTCTCAATTAGTCCACAAAAAAATAGTGGAAAATGTCCATCACAATTTCCAAAAAGCCCAATGTGATGTCTTCATAGTTCTTAAATTAATCAGCATTTCATCAAATTACGACTAGACTAACTTGAAGGTAGGGCAGTCGGCATTGAGGCCCCTTTTTTTTGTTATTGTACATTTGAAAAACTCAAAATGCAATGAGGCCTCACAGAAACAATGTTACTTGAGGATATCTCAAAATGTTTGCAAATAAAGCTGAAACTGTCTGCATGCCTGTACCAGTAACAACAAGTGGAGAATGTTTTGTAATTTGGGTGCACTAACCCTTTAAGAAATCTTGCTTGATCCCCAGTTCACCAAACTGGATGACTATTTTATAACAACCGAGTCCACAGCACACGCACTTGAACAGAAGCTGTGTTTGTACTGGTGTGTCTGTATGTGGTATGTATGAGGAATGAAAGGCATTCGAACACCAGTGTGAGTTCATTCTCTTCTACCTGTTACAATAATAAAACCGCTCACTTGTCTTGTCTTCCCCTGCAGGTTTTCTCCATGGTGGTGTTCAGCTGCATCGTGAACGAGGGCTACATCAACATCGGCAGCGAGCGCTTGCTGTGCGTCTTTAACAACAACGCTGATGCCTGTAACTATGGTGTTACCGTGGGCGTGGCCTGTTTTCTGGGCAGCATCTTTTTCCTGATCCTGGACATTTACTTCCCCTCCATCAGCAGCGTCAAGGACAGAAGACGGGCTGTAATGCTGGACCTCGGCTTCTCTGGTACATAATATACACACAGATACAGTGGTGGAAAATAACTAAGCGCATTTACTCACTTACTGTACTTCAGTACAATTTTGAGGTACTTGTACTTGACTTGAGTATTTTCTATTTTCTGGTATCTCTATACTTCTACTCCACGACATTTCAGTGGCAAATTATTTTATTTTTTACTGAACTAAATTAATTTGACAACTTTAGTAAGTACTTACTTAGCAGATTCCGATTAATGATACACAACATAATCTACAAATACATTAGGATGTAATATTATAAATTGAGGTAAAACTTGATTGATCCCCTGGAAGGAAATTTACACGCTGCCCAAAAAATAAGTTTAAATTAACTATTTATCAGCTGCAACATTACAGTGTTGTACACAGGTATGTGCGATACCACTCTCATCTCTGTAAGGTAAATATGCCAGAAGCTGGTTAGCTTAGCACAAAGACTGGAAACAGGGGGAAACAGCTAGCATGGTATCGAAACCTCAATACTCACAAACAGACTAAACAGCTACAGGAGGGATTGGCACAACATTTAGTAGGAACATTCATGGTCCCCAGAAGATAAATGGGATCAACTTAAAACATTTTAATCTAGCGCTATCATTAGTTCAAATACTCAAACTAATAAGCAAATGCAAGCCTGCAAACAGGCTAAACAAAGATGACTAAAGTTAAACCTGCTAATGTTAGCATTGTCATTGTGAGCGTGCTGACGTTAGCAATAATAAAGTAAAATCAGTATAAGCTTTGTGATAAAAGAACGTTTGTTTTAAGAGATTTTTTTCTGACCCCTTTGTGTCCCGCCTCCAGGTCTTGCAAGCTTCCTGTGGTTTGTTGGCTTCTGTTTTCTGGCCAATCAGTGGCAGGCTACCTCATCAGACGAGCTGCCATTGGCCCAGGGCTCAGACGCTGCCAGAGCCACCATCGCTTTCTGCTTCTTCTCCATCCTGACCTGGGTGCGTATGTTTATACCTGTTTGTCTAAAACCTGTCCTCTGTTTGTGTGTACATTCATGTGTGTGTGTTCATCATCATTATCATCATCTTGTTTGTTTGTATGTGTGTGTATTTCAGGGTTATCAGTGTGTGCTGGCAATGAACAGATTTAAGAACATTTCCTTCATGGAGGACAAGCAAAGGCTCTTACCAGAGAACCTTCCCACCCTCTCTCTATAACACACACACACACACACACACACACACACACAGGAAGGTTATGTATAGTTCGGGTTTCCCTTATGGATACTAGTTAAGTAGTAGAATTGGCGGATTCAGAGTAGGGGTTTTCCAATATTAATCATAACGATGCTCAATGCTGTGATCCACTGTTCGTATGTGTTAAACAAACAGTGTACAGTTTGCTTCGAATCACTCATTTAAACTACAGATTCGTGGCCCAAAGGTTAGAGTTTTTTTAGTTCGATCCACTGACAAGCAAGATAAATGTCGGTGGGGAAAGTGAAAGAGCAGTGCTTGCAAGTCCTTCTTTGCAACCATTAAGGTGCTCTTGAGCAGGGCTCTTAACCCCCAACTGATCAGTTAAGCTGCTCAGTAGCCAACAGTTCAGACTGCGGCTCCACTGGGCAGTTTCGAGGTGTGAATGTACATGTGGGGATGTGAACAGTGTGTTCTTGAAAATAAGCTGCTCTCAGCGAAACTTAAATAAAAACATTTGCAATGCCAGAGAACAGACAGAGACCGGCAGATTTATTATCCATTGACAACTCAACGGGCCATGCTAAAACAATTTCATCGCCAAACTAAAAGCAGCCATTTATCTCACTGTCAGAGGGCGTAAAGAGGTTAAGCTGCAATTGTGTCAAATATGTACAGTATGTAGCAAAAGACCCCTTTTTCAGCTTGCTACATCATTTATCGCCAATAGTTCTGTGGTAATTGGTTCCAACATTCTTCATAGAGGTTTATAGCATGTGACACAGAGCCTAATCAATGCTCTTTTGACTGTGGCTCTGGACTCTAAGGGGAAGCCTTCTGATTTGACACATTAAAGCTGGTTTACTGTCATGAGAAGTTCAACTTACCATGTAAAAACTGTTGAATAAAGTCAGGTCAAGTCAATGGTATTCATACAGCCCTATATCACACTTTACAATCTGTACAGCACACAACATCCTCTATCCTTAGACCCTCGCTTCTAATGTGTTCTGGCTTCCTAACCTCTGAGGAAATTACCTGAGTGTTGCATTAAGGTTGTTTCATCTGTTATCCTTTAGCAAACATCTGCCTTAGAATGGAGTTTTAAAGAGGGCGATTTACTAAGCATGGATGGTATACAGTAGTAGTATACAGTAAGATGCTCTCAAACTGCATTATCTTAACACACTAAGGACCAAAAGTCAAGATATCTCGGCCTCTGCTACCTTGATCTCTTCTCTGTCCTCCAACTTTATGAAGGTATAATATTAAATCTGTAAACTTCTCTTTAAAGAACAAGTGACCTTCTGTTCCAATCTTCAATCTTCAGAGTGACAATCTTCGAAGTTAATAGCTCTTTTCCACTGCAGAAACATCATCATGGTATCTGCTTTTGTTTCTACTGTTTTGTTGCCTTTGGGGATGAGTTCTTGGAACTCAATTCAGGCACTACTCAGGAGATTATAAGAAATGCTCCAGTTCTAGGAACTCTCATAAATTGCCGTCAGTGCAGGTGTGTTCTTACATCACAACAAGGACAACAAACACAATAACATTAACCACCATTGAACCTTGTATTGAATCGGACAATCATGCTAGAAAAAAGACCAACAATGGAGAACGCTGTTCATAAACAGCTGGAGTCAGAGATTAACAATGAAAGGGTGCACCATTAGATTTCTTTGAGTCCGGCAGAAATGTGATTGCAACACACAGCCAAACAGTGCAGGGAAAAAGGTTTGAAGGATTAAGCTAAGATTAAAGAAAAGTAGGGTCACATTGGGTCTGGTGAAGAACATTGCAAAAACGCTAGGTGATTCGACACGCTGGATTCCATTTTCAGTTACTGACCAGCTTTTTTGTATTTCCACACTTCAAGTTTGTAAATGCTGTATACAGTGGACCCAGAACCAAATCCTCAAAAGGTTCCTAAAAATGTATGTTTTGGGTTCATGGGTTGTATATGTTTTGATTTCTGTGATGGCAGACAAAAATATCTTAACAGCTATTGGATGGATTGCCATACAATTTTGTTCAGAAATTCATAGTCTCTGTAGGATGAATCCCCCTGTGTGATGCCCTGACTTTTCATCTAGGGCCATAATCAGATCAAAGTTTCCATTGTTAGCATTTTACCATGCTAACACACTAAACTAAGATGGTGAACCTGGTAAACATTATACCTTCTTAACAACATGTTGGCATTGTCATTGAGAGCATGTTAGCATACTGATGTTAGCATTTAGCTCAAAGAACTGCTGTTCCCCACACGCTACTAGCATGGCTCTAGACTCTTCGTCTTGCTGAGAATAAGTGCTGTAACAGTGGCTCTAATGCAAATCAGTTTGTAAGTAACAGCCTCTGCTTGTTTGTGTGTGTGTGTGTGTGTGTGTGTTACTAACAGGTTGTACTGACGCTGAGTGCACTGCGGCGCTTCCTAACTGGCAGCAACACAAACTTGTTCACATGGCAACACCTGGATCCTCCCCTCGGCAGTGCTAGAGCTACACCGTACCCCATCGCAAACGGAGCTACCATAGTAACCACCAACCCCTATCAAGCACCACCCTTCACTGAAACCCTGGACCCCCAGAAACTCACACAGCAGAGACCTGTGGCTCCTGCCTTCTAGAGACAGACAGAAAGAGGTGTGTGTTGAAATACACTGTATTCGACGCGGGCACAGACAACGTCCTGCCTCGCTGATTAGTGGCTTTCAATCCTCTCCTGGGATTGGTGGGCTTTTTGGGTCATGTGAGGATGTATGATCTGTTTTCACCATGGCAACTGCTGGCTCAGCTTAGTTAGTAGAAACTCTCTGTGTCAAGAATTGTCTTCTTCTGCACATGCACACACAGTCTCCCACACACACACACACACACACACACACACACACACACACATTGATGCACGCAAAGACAGCTGTACTCACTCACACCTTGATATATATGTGTACAAGTGGAAACACATTTATGTAACATTTATATATACACGTTTATATGTGTGTAGATATACAGTATATCTACACACACACACACACACACCTGGAGGCACACACACATACACCCTGACTGCATGTTTGAAGAGATGCAGAATAACATAGATATAGATCTGTGATGATGCTCCATCTGCCTTATAAAGGGATACAAGGTCTTTAGTGAAGAAAATACAATGGACCCTGGAGCGTTGTTTATCTGCTTCTGTTTGCCCTCAGTCAGTCTGACCCACCACAAGCTGCCCTGCAGAGATGTGGCCTCCGATCAGGTGAAATTGAGACTGAATGGCAGCTTGACCAATAGATTGCGATGAAACTAGTGCGGGGTTGGCAGAAATTGTTACATTTCTCTTGGCAAGAAAACAAAGTCAGGATAGCTTAATGCATTCTGAATTCTATAGTGTTTCAGTGTGAAATATTCATGTGATTAAATATTTTATTGTGATATGCTGAAGTGGTAAAGTGAAGTATGAAAAATAAAATCTATCCACCACCACTATCAGAGCTGTGAAAGTATTTTTGTTCACATTAACTTTAAACGTTTTGCTTCTTGCAATGTGAGAAACTCCTTTTAGTAAAAGTATGTATTGAGCCCTAGATCCAACGATGTGTTATGCATATTAATCAACATCTACTGGAGAACTATAATTAGAAAGTGTGCTTGAATTTATTACCAGCAGCAGGCAACAGCTGTACTGTATGTTGACTTTATTTTTGGATTAAATGAATAATGTCAAGGGGCCTAGAAAGGGTTCTACCCGGTTACGTTCAACACGCTGTATGTGTGATAAAAAGAATTATAATAAAGTATGCCATACTAAAGGTTGCGTAAAAAATGAATGTCACTCTGACATTTTTAACATACTTTACCAAAAGTTTTTGTCAATTTTCTTACTCGAAAAAAGTTGAAAAAAAAAAAAAAGCCATAGTATAGTATGTTAAAGAAGACATAGGCCTAGTAAAGTATGTACAAAAAATTCATAGTATAGTATGTCAAAAAAGTGAAAGTATAGTATGTTGACAAAAAGTCATAGTATAGTAGATAAAACTATCTCATCCTGGACTAGAGTCTTCAATACAATTCGTCTTCAATAAAATTCAAGAATTTATGTAATTAATTATATTAGAATATATTCCCTAGTATATTATATGGAGATGTCTAATGGGGGTGGGCGTCGCCAATTATGGGAGGGGTGGGGGGGGGGGGTACAGAGTAAGGGCATGTATATGTGTATATTACTTAGATTTTTTTCTTATTTCTTTATTTCATTATTTTTATGTATGTGTATATTTTCCTTTTTCTAGGTAAAAAGAAATCATCCAAAATTCATAGTAAATGTCGAAATAAATTCATTGTATGGTAGGTCGTTAAAAGTCTCAAAAAGTCACGAATAGAATCTTTAAAAAGTCGAGAAAAGACTTAGTATAGTACGTGGAAAGACTTACAGTAGATTGTGTCAAGAAAAGTAAAAAAAAAGTCATAGTATATTGAAAAAAGTCATAATATGTCAAAAAAGTCATAGTATAGTACGTTGCGAAAAGTCAAAGTAAAGTATGTTGAAAACAGTAAATAAAAGTCATATTGACAGTATGTTGAAAATATCATAGTCCAGTATGTAAAACAAAGTTGGAAAAAGTAATAGTATAGTATGTAAAAAAAGGTTATATTATAGTATGCCAAAAAAGTCAAAGTAAAGCATGCTGAAAAAAGTTGAAAAAAGTTCATTGTATGGTAGGTTGAAAAAAGTCATAGTTTTGAAAAAGTCATTAAATAATTCGTAGTATAACACTAGGACAAAAAAAAGTCATAGTATAGTGTGTTGAAAAGAGTCATAGTAGCCTATATAAGGTCAAAAAAAAGTTTAAAATAGTCATAGTATAGTATGTCAAAAAAGGCATAGTATAGTGTGTCATAAAAACTTCATAGCATAGTATGTCTTTTAAAATGTCAGTAAATAATCGCATAGTAAGAAATAAACATGATAAAAAAAATGTGTCACAAATAAAACTTTTAGTGATTATATAATGTCACAAAACATGTTTTATGTCATAACAAAATGTCATGGAAAAAGTAAATGTATAGTATCTCATAAAAAGTCATAGTATAGTGTGTCACAATTTCTTTTATAAAATAGTCAAAGTATAGTATGTTATAAAAAAATGCCAAAAAAGAGTCATAAACATATAGCCATAGTATATTATCTAATAAAAAAAGTCATTCAATAATTATAGTTTTGAATGCCAAAAAAATTAAGTCATACTATGGTATGTCACAGAACATTTTATATTTAATTTCAATGTCATGAAAGTCATACATATATATATAGTCATACACCTCTGTGCTTTCTCACCTCGCAGGTTCCCGAGGATCCTGGTTATACCCGGACCCTGGTCTGGCCTCCTGCCGTGGTTCTGTCATATACATTGAATGTGTTGTAACTCTGTTATGCTGTTCATTCTGTACACATGACATCTATTGCACTTCTGTCCATCCTGGGAGAGGGATCCCTCCTCTGTTGCTCTCCCACAGGTCTCTTCCTCTTTTCTCCCCGTTAAAGGGTCTTTGGGGGGAGTTTTTCCTGTTCCGATGTGAGGGTTCCGGGACAAGAGGATGTCGCATGTGTACAGATTGTAAAGTTTGTGGAAAATTTGTAATTTGTGATTTTGGGCAACACAAAAATAAATTTAATTGAATATATATAAAAAAATAATTCTATAGTTTGTCATAGTATCATACAAAGGTGGTAGCATAGTACCTCACAAATATGTCGTATACAAATCATAGTATAGTGTGTCACAAAAAACATAAAACCTATACTAAGTCATAAAAATGTCATAATATATTACATCTTTAAAAAAAAATCATTAAAAAGTCATATATTATATTGCAAAAAAATTTAACAAACAGCCTGTCTAGAGAATGTCACAAAATCGTTAAAAAAAGTTATTGTAGCCTATAGTATGCCATAAAAAATCATAATATACTCAGTGATAAAAAATGTAAAAAGCAATACACAGAGCAGTAACATTTAGTCACATGGTTACAGAGAAAGGCCCCAACCACGGTTCCACTTGTCCGAAAACTTGCATTTCCTCATCAGCTAGAGCAGGGGTGTAGCTATTTTCACTCTGGGCCACATCAGCATCATGGTTGTAAATGTAAGACTGTGTAAATGTAACTACTCCTAACATATTGGTAAATAACTGTCTCTGCATTTGATTATTGTTTATTCAAGTTTATTTATTTTTTTATTTTTTTGCTGGCGGATTCGCGGGCCACATAAAATGACGTGGCGGGCCGGATTCGGCTCGCGGGCCTTGAGTTTGACACCCCTGAGCTAGGTGGTTTAATAGCCGGGCATAAAGTCTTCAATTAGCAGTCAATCAATCAGTGGGTCAGTGATTGCCTCGTAGGTCTATCGGTGGGTGCTAAGTACAACAGGACTCACCGACTATATGATACGCCGATATGAAATTTGGTTAAATTCGGCAAAAAAAGTCCATGGATAGGTTTAGGAAACGGGTCATGGTTAAAATAAGTACGATAATCCTGGACGTTATCTCCGGGGGCGAGTTGTGTCGTGTAGTGAAATGGGTGTGTCTTGTAGCCTGCAAGCCCTTCTTGTGAGCAAGCTAAGGGTTGTCCTTTTCAGATGACGTCAAATCTAGCAGGATTCCTAAAATAAAATAGCATAAATTCACGCAAATTTTAGCATACGACCTCTTTGGATAAATATACTTATTGAAAACAAGCTACAAAAATGTAATACCTCGGAAAATGGTGTTTACGTGCATAAATTGTTGCTAAATTGATTTATTACCTAATACATTTTAAAACCTTGCGAACACCCCGTTTAACACCCAATAGTTTTTTGATTTTTTAAAATATCTTTATAAAGAGGGTTGGGACAGTTTTAGAAGAAAGGTTATGGAGTCTAATGAAAGTCAGAGAGGAAGTGGTTTTATTCCAGCACTGTCCAATCATGTTACTACAGGTGAGCTTACTGTATATCATTCCCTGCTTTCTTTCTACAGGAACATTTTACAATATCATGAACAACTGCATCACCCAGAGTCATCATTATCATCGTTATCATAATCAACATCCTCTTACACTGACATCATCAATCATCCTCATCATCACCAGCAGATAAATTGATATTCAGCATGAAGAAATTCACCTTTGTAGTTCTCATATCATTGCTGCTGTGTTAATAAAATATAATCTTTGCTTTTTCTACAAAGTTTTACACACCGTTATATCACCTGAATAAAGCCCTTCTGTACACCTGCTTCTGACTGAATTTCACCCCGAACCCGAACAATAAATCTCTTCAAACGTCAGGTGAGACGTGGCCAGCTCTGGCTTCAGACAGCAGGGGGCAATCTCACTCTGCAGACCTGTGAACACATGCTTCATACTCACCTGCGTCTGAACTACCTCTACCCTGAGAATACCAAGACACAGAAAAGGAAAGTTGAATGGGTGAGAAACCAAGCTGACCGAACATTCGATTGGGAGGGATCAGGAATAAAGAGAGGTAGAAACTACTAAAAACAAGGTCACACTACACCATTTCAACTTGGAGGCTCTAAGCGCAGATTGATTTTACCAACTGTCAGGGATGATTGGATTCAGGCTGGGGAAGGTTTGTCAAACATCAAAAAGATGTCCGTGTTTGATTTGAACAGGAAAATACTGCAATCTGGGAATGATCAAGCAACTTCCAGTGGCAGTTTACTGTAGGTTAAGAGGTAGGAAAAAATTTGTGACATGTAAAAACAAAAACTTTCACTCTGTTAGACATAACATTCTCATTTTGCTCCACTTTTAACGAGCTGCTGTACAATTTGGTTTTTTTTCTCGAACAAAATGTGCCTGCATTAATCTACATAAGCGTGTATTTACAAATTAAGCATTTATATATAAAAGTCTTTGTCAGCTTTAACTTTTGTGAATTTGTCATTTAAAAATCTATTTCATTTGTAAACAAACTGTAATTTCTGCACCACAGAGCATGATAATAAGGAATCTTTGAAAAGTAAACAGTTCTGGCAAATAAAAAAGTTATTTTAAGACTGGATGAGATGCTGTCTTTCAAACTGGAAAAACTGTTTGACTCAGAACAGAGACAATAGTTGTTTTGACAATGAATCAATCATCATGGTTTGATGGTTCAAAACTCTCATATGTGGAGATTTTAGGCTTTTCCTTTTCTAACATCATAGTGAATTGAAAATCTTTCTAATGTTTTATAGGCCAAGAAATTAACTGATTTATCAAGACAATAATCTGCAAATTACTCAATAACTAAAATAAACGTTAGTGGCTGTGTTGTCTCTTTGTCACGATGTCTATGTGTACATGAGTAGATCAGTCAGTAACTTAACCTGTGCTGCACTTATGGGTACATTTGTCTTGTCCTCTGACCTAGGCTAGAGGTGCAAGGAAAAGGACGAGAGTGAGGGCAGAGGGAAGACAGCAAGCAAGCGGAAGGTTAATGTTTGAGTAAATATAGCAGGGGAGTGACTACTATGTCAGAACTAAAGCTAGGACTATGATAGAAGTAAAGGAAACGTCTTCTTGTGTGCATCTTGTGTGCAAATAGCACAACGGGTAAGAGTCTTTGAACACATACACACTCATACACACACAGTCCGAAAGATTTCTTCTCGAAACACCCGGTGAAAATCTTGTGATTGGACGGGACGAGGCGAGGGGCAGGTCCCAAAACAGGTATCCTTCCTGCTTTGGATTGCGGCTCCCGCCCCTCTTGTGTGCTTTCAGCAGCCACATCAGATTCCTCCACTTTAACAGAATAACCAATCCACCGACATTGTGTTCTTTTAGTCGTCCACAGAACTCTCCTCTGGTTGAGAGATGGTTGTGGCATCAAATGACAGAGTCCGCCTTCTCAGCTCAACACTGCTGTCCATCAGCTGCGTAGCCATAGTGACCGGCTCCTCTCCTGGCGGCGGGCTCATCCTCTGCTTCCTGTTCCTGCCCGACACCGGAGACACTGATTGACTGACGCGGCTCCTGTGCTCCACGGGGCTCGGGGTAAGGTGTCTGCTTTTGTGTGAGGAGCTGGGAGGGAGCTGTGTGTGTGAGTGTGCCTCAACAGAACTAATATGACTGACTTCTTCGTCTGCGTCGTCCAACTGGGGGCCCGGGTCCGATAAGACGGATTCACCGCTGGGGACCTTCAGACTGGACAGCCTCTGCAGGCTGACGGGGCTCGTCTCGACACCTGTTTCTGGCTGCGAAGCGCAGATGGCCTGCTCAGGGACATCTTCTTGCCCAGTGGTTTCACCGTGGCTCCGGCTGTGGCTCCTGCATGAGATGACCCTCTGGGGGTGTGTGTACTTCAGTGTGTGTACACTGGACGATCGCTGGCGTGGTGGTGTGGAAGACACAGCGGCCACAGTGGGGTGAGACTCTGCCAGATCGTCAGCTGAACCACTCTGATCCAGAGAGTCACAGCGCACGGCCTCCTACAAACACAACACGTGCACACAAACACACATAGAAGACACAATCCTCGTCATGTCTTATATATAGTAAAATATGTATAAAAAAATTTAAAATTGTCAGGAAATTTAAAGCTAAAATTAGCAAAAACACTGTGTGAAGATAAGAAAAGAGAAGAAGAAGCGGTGATAATAACACACCTGTCTCCGTAACGGTCTGCTTGTAGTGTGGAAGGATGCTGGTCTCCTCAGGACTGAACTATCTGGAACGTATGAGGGACTCAGCTTGTTTCTGTCTAAACTGTCTTCAGGACTGAGCCACTGAGAAGGACGTCTGCTGGCACTGTGGGTGGGACTCAGTCTAAGCGAGGAATTTCTGTCTATACTATGGCTGGACATGAGTTTAGGTCTGTCTGTGTTGTGGTCTGGATTGAGCCTGTATCCGTCCATACTGCGAGTAGAGCTGAGTCTGTGTCTGTTTATTCGATGGGCCGGGCTGAACCTGCATCCATCTATACTTTGGGCTGAACTGAGTCTGTGTCTGCTTATTCTGTCAGCCGGACTAAACCTGCTGCCCTCGATACTGTCAGCTGGACTGAGTCTGTGTGAGGGGTGTCTGTCAATGCTCTGAGACGTGCTGAGGAAGATCTTTGGCCTCGAGCTGCGTCCAGTCCCCAGTGAAGCATGGCTGAAGACCGGCAGAGCCCCAGGAACCTGCAGCAGTGAGCCTCCACCGGAGCCCAGAGATGACATGGAGCCTACAGAAAACAATGTGGCAAAGCTCACATGGATACATTGATGACAAGAAAACTAGAAGAACCACCCTGGGTTGTATGCCTCTGACAAAAGGTTATGTTGCAGTTTATATCCATGTCTTATTTGACATTTGTGCCAAATTTGAAGAAATTTGGCACAATGTCTTCCTGGGATATCAGAATCAGAATCAAAATCTAAATCAGCTTTATTGGCCATGTACGCGTACGCATACAAGGAATTTGACTCCGGTTTTTCATTGCTCTCCACGTACATACACAGAATTTACAAATAAACAGGGAAAAAAATGTTTAATGTATAAAAAAATTAAATAAAAACAGGTGTAAGCATAAACATTTAACGACTATGTACAATATAAATATATATCCAAAAAGTATATATATATATATATATATGTTATATGAACATAACCCTATACAACAACAGTGTCCATGGAATTAAGGTGATAGTGCAGAACGGAGGTAGTAGTACAGTTTGTCTGATTAATTGTTCATCAGAGTGACGGCGTTCACAAGAGTGGGATAGACTTTTCGGTCACAGTGACCTTCGATCACCAAAATATAACCGGTTCAGCCTTGAATCCAAGTAGACGTTTGTGCCAAACTTAAAGAAATTTGCTGATGGCGTTCCTGAGATATCAAAAGAATGGGACATGCGTGAGTTCACAGTGACCGTAACCTTTGACCACCAAAATCGAATCAGTTCTTCCTTGAGTCCAGGAGGACGTTTGTGCCAGGTCTGAGATATCACGTTCAAGAGAATGGATTGGCCAGAAGGACGGCAGCATAAAAACAGAATACAGTATTTTCTAAAGAGTCTTATTGAAAATGTGAATTGTCTGGAGTTCAGATGGATTTAGCTGTTAGAGATATTATTTAAGTGCCGGTTAAAACCCCTTCTTACAAATGACGATGTTTTCCAAATATATACTTAATTAAATACTACACTGTATATCCAACAATCACACAAGACGGAAAGTAACCAGATCATTTAATGACTCATTTTCAAACTAATTCACTCTACATTCACTCTACTGGCGATATTCTATATTTTTCCGACAGTCAACAAATCACAAAACAAGACCAAAAACAAAAATCAACTGATCCTATTAACAAGTTCAGTCTGTTTATCCAAAGCCTGATCTCATTTATTCTTCTGTGCCACAGAGCTTCATAGTTGTCCAATACATCAATGAGCCACCTGAGTGACGTGTTGCTTCATTACTATGAACATAAACACTGCAGTTTATTTTGAGTCAATCCCACACACACCATGTTTACTGCTGTAAATGCTCACTACTAGAGCACCCAATATGTATTCATCTACAGTTGAAAATAGGCCAAATCAATTACACTCCTGTACGAGTAAGTAGCCCTGCTGTTTTAGGGAATATTTTGCCATTTAATGAATATTTTCTAAATGTGTTTGTCACAAACTACATACATTGTACCTTTGTGATTGTGAGCACTGTTTTATACAATCTCGGTACAGTTCATTTATATTGTGCACATAAATAAACCTCAGTGTTTTGCTGGTTAGACCACTTTGTCACTAATATTGAAATAACCATCTCTCTCTCTAAGGTCTGTAATAATAGTGCCTCTTGTTGTGCTGCATCACATCTCAACAGCCTTCTCTGCTCTTTATGGAAGCAATAACCTTTACAGCAATCAGTTAGAGGCACAGTGAGTGAAATGTTCCTAAATTGAATTGGCTATAAACAACCAAATTACCTGAGTAGCTGTAGCCGGAGTACGCCTCGTGGCAAATGGGAGGATAAGGGGAGCATCTGAGTGGCTGGACGTAGCTGTCGCTGGGGAGAGACAGCATGCGTCCTATGCTCAGCAGGTTGCCATGGGAACAATCCTCATCCTCAGCCTGCACCTGCCACACAAGACCATCACCGCTGTCAACGTTATTGTCACCGTCCTTCCCCTCCACACACACGCATGAATAAGAAAACACAAACTCTGTCCGTTACCTGAGCAGGTGTGCCCACATTTGGCAGTAGGTCTCTGCCCACAGACGCAGTACTGAGGCGACGGCTGGCCTCCTCCCTCTCCCTCATCTCTTCCCGCTCCTTCCTCTCCTCCATCTCATCCAGCAGCGCCTCCTTGTTGCTCTCCTCCAGGTGCTTCATGAGGACGGCTACGACCACGTTGACCAGCACGAACTGAGCCGTTAGGACGAAGGTGACGAAGTAAATGGGAGAGATCAGGGGCAGGTAGGTGAGGCAGTGGCGTTCCTCCGGGCGACACTCTCTCAACGTGTCCTGGACGCCGGGGGTAAGAGAAGAGGATAGAGATTATTAAACAATGTTGAAAAATGAAAATAGATAAAGTGATTTAAGGTGATATTCAGATACATTCAGGCACTTTGTTGTATTTCCTCTCTTCTCCGACAGGGGGAGATGTGGATCTGAGTGTGAACAGACCTTGAGCCTGTCACAGAAGAATAATACACTCGCCTAAACCTTTAATGTCAGCAGCTCTTATTCTGTCATAAATACAGTGATCTTCTCTCTGCTTAATACAACGCCTGTCTTAGAACCGGTGCTTTGAGACAGACACATATGCACAGACACAAACATGGACTTTCTCGTCTATCCATCTTCTTTAAAAAAAAAAAAAAGCAGACGAGAGGAAGAAAAATAACCTTCATAATCCCATTCCAGTTGTCCCCGGTAGACACCCTGAAGAGTGTGAGGAAAGCCATGCCGAAGTTGTCGAAGGTGGCGTGGCGACTAAGACCCTCACACGGGTTCTCATCGGAACACTCTGGAAGAGGGTGAAAAGAGGAAAAGAGTCTTAGAGGCAGGAAGTGTGAGAGAGGAAGGCTATGGGAGAGAAGAAAGAGAACTTTGTGTAGATTAGACCGCTCATTAGAACACTGATTCTAAATTGACATAATTAATGTATGCAACAACGAAATTTATGCATGTTACGTAATCTACGGATAGCTCACCAGAGTCAGCTGAGGCACACACTCTCTCGCGCACATCTGTGCATCCACATCGATGTATATATGCATGCACACACTCACATGCTTTGCACATACACGCATGCATGCACGTACACGCACACACACACACACACACACACACTAACCCAGTTTTCCAAAGAGCTCAACTCCCAGAGCTGCATAGATGAAGAACAGCAACATGAAGAGCAGACCCAGATTCCCCACCTAGACAGACATATTACACGCACACACAGATATATACAGTGTATGATAGACAGAAAAAAGGACATGTACAGTATACACCGAGAGAGACGCACACATGCAAACAGATAGAGAGAGACCATAGACAGAGGCTGCTGAACCTTATTGCAATGAGGTTTCCTACATCTTAAAAACACATTAGGAGGCGTCATGATACCTGGAGTTGAATCATACCTCAGAAGTGCACTTTCATACCCTGGATCCAGTCCTCATGAACCACAAACTCGCCTGTTTATTCTAATAATAAAGCCTTTCACAGGGACTTGGCTGGCCTACCCCCATGGTGGGAGGTATGGAGATGTCTGATTAGATGAGGGCTAAACCTATTGATGAAGTTCACTTGGACACCACTGCAGAGACCTGGGTTCAATCCCCTGCAATGATCTGTCACTTCAAAGACATTTTCCATTATTCATGGGTGGGAAGGCAGTAAAGGATCATGGGTATTTTGCTGCACTAGAGATTTGTTTGTTGGAAAACAGGAGGATCTAGGAGTGAAAGCACTATCAAGCTCCGTGTGCTATGATTTTGGAATTACACATTTAAATTTAAAAGGAAAAATGAAAGTGGTTAGAATTTAGCTGCATTTCAACAGCAGGAACACAAACTGTTGTAGAAATGTCTACTTGCCCAGCATAAATGTTCTCATTTACTGTGCCCCACCTTCCCTCCCCTTTCCTCTCTCCCCTCTCATTTCTGATAGGGTCCCCTGAGGGTCCACTGAGCCCAGGAGCTGTGGTAGATCCTTCCTGAAGCCTTCCACCAGAGCGCATCATCCCGTCCATCATTCTCACCAATTACTTTTCTCACATTTCATATTCACACCAGTCTAAGAGTCTCAATAGCAGCTGGAGTTAAATGCTAATTTCAATATGCTGTGAAAAGATATTTAGCAGTAATGTTTACCATGTTCATCTTAGTTTGGTGTGCTAACATGCTAACATTAGCTTGTTAGCACTAAACACAAAATAAATAGTCAAATAGTTTTGAAGGTATTTGGTCATGGACCAACATATTGGACGAATTCAAATTTTGACCTGATTATGGTACTAGATAAAAGGTTAAGGAATAACAGATGTTATCACAATTCATCCTGAATGTGTTTAATCTATGACAATCTATCTCGTAGTGGACAGATATTAAACCTCATGTTGGCGCTAGAGGAAAAATCAGGGGCTCACTATAGTCATTCGGCTTTATCCACCTGTGACCAGGCATATCTGTACACAATTCATAACAATCCATCCAATAGTTGCAATATTTCAGTCTGGACCAAAAAGGTGGACCGACCAAACGACATTGCCATCAAGCCATTAAATGTGTCTCATTTAATGGCACAATAGCACTGTGTCAACGACAAAAGAACAGCAGCATCCCGAATGAGACAGGTGACATCGTAGAGGCTTCGAGCTAAAAAGAAAGCTTGAATATCAGGCCTCATAAATCACTTTTGCCGCATCCCAGAGCAATGTCACCTGGAAATGCTCTGCTTTCGCCAACCAGATGCAATTATCCATACCTGGTAGAATATGTGGCTAATTTGACTCTTTACCTCACAAGCAACTATAAAGTGGAGAAAAATATTGCTGCTGTGACAATATGACAGAGTTTTACAACCCTGCCTAAAAGGAGAATAAATTGCTGTGCGCGGTGTCTCTGTGATGATAAGCTTTCAGACTGGACTTTCTGATTCATATTTTATCTTCTCACTGACATTCAGTCGCAAAACAATCGCACCAAAACAGCTGTGAAGTTATATGCCATAAAGTAATGATTGAAGTAGTGATTTATCAGCCACACTGATACATTTAACCATCAACCATTAGCCTTTGGCTAAACATGAGGATGTCGTCACACTTGTTTGGTGGTTATTTAGTGTCACTGAACAGTCTGTTGGGGGAACGTCAGTAAATCATGAAGGGGGCAGTCAGTGCCAGGCCTGATAAATCACTGAATAAAACAAGCTGTCTGCAATTGTTCAGATCTGGAAACCAGGCTCAGAGTTAAAGAGACACGGTATATTTGACAGCGGCAGTGCCGCCTCTTACCTGAGGCAGAGCTTGTATCACTGTGTCCAACAGAGCTCTCATTCCTGTCGCCATCTTCAACAGCTTCAACACTGAAACATTGTAATGTGTCAGCTCTCATCAGCCACATATCATCATGTTTTGTTTTGTTGTGTTTGTGTCACTGTGTGTGTGTGTGTGTGTGTGTGTGTGTGTGTGTACCTCTTGTTATCCTGAGGACTCTCATGATGCGTATGATGGTAGGATTGATGGGGAGGGAAGCATTCAGGTCTATTTCTTCCAGTGCGATTCCCATGATTGACAACAACACAATGGCGAGATCCAACTGGTTCCATCTTGACACACACACACACACACACACACACACACACACACACACACACACACACACACACACAAACAAACAATTTCAGTTTCTGTAAGGATGAAGCTGTGTTTGTGAGTGTCTTTGTATTGATGTGAGAGTTTGAATACCTTTCTTTGAAAAAGCGGCGCAAGCCAAAAGCGATGAGTTTGAGGATTGTCTCGATGACAAAAACCACTGTGAAGACGTAATTGCAGTACTTCAGTATCTCCTCGAAGTACTGCGGGACACAAGACACACACTTTAAACAAACCCACTGTCGCTGTACTGTACGACCGCATACCGCTTCATTACTATGGTTCTAGGGCAGGTGGTAGAAGGTGTTGCCATGGTTACCCGAGGCTGATTGTAGTGCTCCATGCTCATGGTGAGGAGGTTTGTGAAGATGATGATGGTGATGAAGAGGTCCAGGTAGTGGCTGGTGCACACGGTGTGGATGGATCGACGCAGTGGGGAGTAGTCAGCGTAGTAAGGCTTCTCCTGGGCCCCTGCGTTTCACACACACACACACACACACACACACAGTCATTAAATGCTTCTGAAAGAAAAGCATGATATGGTGTATGAAGTCACTGACGAAGTGGATGACAAGTGGCGCACTGCTTTGAGTGTGTGTGTGAGTGAGCATAGGTGTGTTCGGACTAAAAGTGCCACCTCAGGAATTCGATCCTATCCATCATGCACACACACACACAGGCGCACTGCATGGCACCTCAAGGTGTCTTTGTGCAAAAACTCTCGCTGTCTGCTGCCAGACAGTTAACTGACTAAGAGGAAAGCACTACTAGAGATTGCACTGCAGAGAGAGTAGGACGGAGTGAGACAGAAATGAGGTAGAGAACGAGGGAGAAAGTGTGTGCTGTAGAAGTGTGTATCTGAGCATAATATGGTCAGAAAGTATCCATGTACTCGTACAGTAGGTATGCGGAGAAAAGCGCTTCATCGTGTGTCTGTGTGTTTAATATTACAGCTACCATAAATGGCCAGAAGTATGTGGACGTCCCTGTCTCGTGTATGTTTGGTGGGGCCTAGCCCCGAAGTTTAAGTTAGGGATCCCACTTTAGAAAAATAATAATGCCGCAGCGTACAATGACCGTTTAGACAATAGTGTGATTCCAACACTTTGAGGAAGTTACTTTCCCATTTCAAACTTGGATGCATGAAGACAACGGAACAGCATTGCAGCGCCCCGCTCATCCCTATGAAAGCTGCTCAGTGGCGCATGAAACAAAAAACGCTTGACTTCCAGCTATAAAATGATCCGCATCTTCCGACAATCTTCTGCATCCATAGAGCAAGGGCAGTAGCATTTCCTTTAACCGTGCCTTCCAGCCCTCGGTCTAGCCTTGTTCTCAGGAAATAACTCTGGTTTCGGTTATCGGTGTATTTTACAACTTTTAGGACCTAATGATTTAAATAAGGGCTATTCAATTGTTCATACCAAAAAAAAATAATTAAAAAAATAGTTGATGTCTCTTTCCCATTGTAAGTCTATGGGGAGAAGTATTTTTGGTCCCCATGGCATCACATGACAGACCCAGAAAGGATATTTGGTAGTTTGGCCACGATGTAAAATTTGCATCAAAGCCTAGAACTACTCTTTGAAGGCTTGATTTCAACCCGACAATGTCCTGCTACATAAAGCAAGGTCCATGAAGAAATGGTTTTCCATAGAGCCCGGATCTCGACCCCATGAAACACCTATAAAATAAACTGTCAGCTGAGAGCCGGGCCTTAATGGCCCAACATCAATGCCAGACCTCACTAATCCTGGATATGCACTCGATGAAGCTGCATTCATATTCCGGTTGTGCCACGGCTCCGTCACATTTCAAATGTTCATTGGAAGCATTTCAAAGGGGGAGAGTCTTAAAATGGTCTGTTCATTAGAAGAATATTGTTTAGAGCAGTTTGACTTAAATTGTTTGTGTTGTGCTTTATAACCATAATGATTACACATTTGCATGTGGAAATTAAGTGTTTAAGGCTGTAATACATTACACACAGCTTGCCGTCTTATTTTCATTTTGTGCCTGTATTATATTATAAATGATAAAAAAAACGCAACATTACTTCTCCTCCTTCACAAACATTGAAGAGGAAGTGACATAAAAAAAACTAGAAAAACATTTTTGTGATATATCAGTTAATCGCCAAAGTTAATCGCCAATGCAGGCATGATTACACGTCATATTCATGCAAATTGTCAATAAGTATAGACATTTATGAATTTCACAGTTGAAACACAGCCTTGAAACACAGCAAAGCAGATAAAAACACCACACATAAGCCGTGAGTAATATACCCTAGTCACGGGTCCAGTGGACATTGACACACTGGTTCTAATGGCAGCAAATCGCCTCCGGTAGTTGCAACGTGGACAGAACGGACACAAATTGGACACTGGGAATAATGCCCTTGTGTATGAATGGAGGCAAATACCTAAATATTGTAGGAAGCCTTCCTAGTAGAGTGGGGGCTGGTTTAAAAGCATATCAATGCCAGTGGTTTTGGAATTACAATCACATACGGGTGTAATGTTCATGTGTCCACACACTTCTAGCCATACACTGCATGACTGTCATTCCCCATCCCCTCCCGTTATCTCACTTCTCCTCCTCTTCTCCAGCCGTTTCTGCCGTTTCTCCTCCCTCATCCGTGCCTCCTCCTCCTCCTGCTGCTGGCGACACTTGTGAAAGTTTTCCACCACCACGCCCACAAACATGTTAAGCACAAAGAAGCTGACGATGAGGAGGAAAGAGATGAAAAACAGCAGCATCCAGGGGTTGTTGTTTCTTATTGGCTGCAGAGAGACACATAGAGAGAAAATGGAAAAAGACAGGAGGAGGAGGAGGAGGAGGAGGAGGAGGAGGAGGGGGAGGAAGACGAGAGGTAACATGAGGACAAAAAGACAAAGAGAGGAGGACCAAATAGTGACAAAGGAGGTTGAGAAGCGGTGGAGAGGAAGAAGAGGAGAGGGCATAAATAAGAAGACAATGTAAATCCTGAGTCAGCACTGCACTGTCAACTCACATCTATTTATCCATCTGCCTTTTGTCTTTCCTTACACCTCTTCTTTCCTGAAATATTTCCCCTTTCCACTTTGAAACAAACAACATCAGATGGTGCCTGAGGCTGACAAAAAACACAGTAAAATACAATATATACTGGCTGAATGGTTTGTATGTCTCCCTGATATTTCATTTTTACTTCCCACAACCCCGCTCTTCCTCTGTGTGTTTGTGTGTGTGTGTGTGTGTGTCCCGTCACCTGCTTGTCCACTGCGACAGCATCCAGGCCATTATACATGATGCTGACCCAGCCGTCTTTACATGACAGCACAAACAGTGACATCAGTGCCTGCAAGAGTGAGACACACATAAATCAGTGTCACGCTGTCAATCAATTTGTAAGAGTAGGTGTCAGCCCTATTAGTGTGTTTGTGTGTGTGCGTGTGTGACAAACCTGTCCCAGGTTGTCAAAGTTGTATTTTCGTCGAACCCAGCGGTATCCTGCCCCCAGACACTGTGTTTTATTGGTGATTTTGCTCACATCGAGCCCGTCACAGTGGAAGAACTTCCCTTTAAACAGCTGTATTCATAGACAGATGTGTGCACACAGATAAACACATACAACAACACTGTGACTTCAAGGTAATGTAAACAAAGCTCGTAGAGTATCACTGTACAGTAAATGACTCTGCGAGCACCTGCAGGCCTACTGTATGTTGCAGCTAAGACCAAGTACCATCTGGTCCAGTCTGCTTCACAGCTATTACACACTCCAGCATGGTGTTCTCATTACAGGATGATTCAGCAGAAGTGTGTTTTTGAGAAATATATGTATATATATATATATATATATATATATATATATATATAAGATTAGCTTCACCATTCATCAAGCATCATTTTCTGTGCAAGCATTCATTGGAATATTTCCAAAAATGGAAACTAGCAAATACGTCAGAGTTTACAGAAGGCCTTTACAGTGAATGACGTTTAGTACCAAAATACCATTGAAATAAATATTTTAAAACCTTTTTGGCTTGCCGCCCCTTAAAATGAAGCGATGCGTAAGTGAGTTACAAGCAGTTCAACAAAAGAGCATTTTACCCTCACCGATCCTTTGAAGGATCTTTGAAGGATATCAAGGCCTGACGAGAAGAAACTATCCAGTATTCCTCAAGAATCAATTACTAGTCAAAAGTAGTGATGAAATAAAATGATTTTTGTACACTTTAATTAATACTTTACTTCTTATCTTTGGAACCCATGGAGGGCCCTGGCCCCCAGATGGTGAACCACTGTTTTATAACATGATAATCTTGTGGATCCGTTTATATCCTGTAGAACTGGGTACGTTTTTGTGTTTGTTTTTAATTAAATAAATTAAAAAATTATAAAAATGGGCAAATTGTCTGAAATTACTATACAACAACATTAATTGAATAATACAATTAATATTATAGAAATCCAGTTTTAAAAAAAACACATTTTCAGCACAATCCCTCTGTAGTTGAACCATTGTATTTTTAATTACTTCCAAGGACTCTGGCGCATAATCGGCTCATTTGCATTTCCTCCCAATTTGTCTCACCCTATTTTATTACCTGAAGCATTTTTCTGAGTTGTACCTCGTTAATTTTAAACAATGCTGATCAGTGTCTTCTTGCAGCAGAACAGACAACAAGCTTTGGATGTTTGCGCACAAAAACTGAGTATTTTTTTTAATGCAAAAAAAAGTTAAAGAATGAAGCTTATCTTTAACCAACAGGGGGTGAACAGGGAATATACAGTATAAATGTTTACCTGGACTCCCAGAATTCCAAACACGGTGAAAAAAGCACAGCAGATGAGGACAATATTCCCAATGGGTCTGAGAGACGTGATCAGAGTCTCCACCACCAGTTTCAGACCAGGAGCCCGACTTATCACCCTGCGACACACACACAGTCACACACATGCTACACAAGTACACCAGAGAGTATTAATGGAGTAAACACAAGAGAAAATATCGTATTCCTACCTGAGTGGTCGCAATGTGCGGAGCAGACGAAGCACACGTAGGATGCCTAAGATTCGATTACCACCTGCTGAGGCGATGGAGACCAGGATGTCCACCATGGACACAAACACCAGCAGTCCGTCTAAGATATTCCAGCTGCTCTGCAGGTACACACCTTTCCCAAAGTACAGGCCCATAGCTACCACCTTAACACATACACACAGAGCAAAATTACTGAGATAATAAAATAATATGAGGTGAATAATATGAGGTTTATTATATTAAGGTTTAAAAAGCAATTCTGATCCCCACTCAGAAATAAAATTACCCTTTTACAAGTAAGATGAGAAAATTAATCTGGAGTGAAGTGCTCGTTCAGGAAACGTGTCTTGTTATTGTTACCTTGATCATCATTTCACCCACGAAGATCACTGTGAAGATGTAATTGGACACACTGAGGAACACCCGCTCCTGTCACACACACACACACACACACACACATTTATATACAGACACACAAGCGCATTCGTCAATTTAAGGGTTTCGTTTCCCAGTAGCTTTAGTACTCTCACGCGTGTAATGTAATGAGTTGAAATACAAATCCATTAAGATTGTAGTACAACCATGATAAAAAAAATACTAAGCACAGAACAGCCCATGTTCTTAAAATGGCTCCCAAACTGCTGTTACATCAGCAACAAGCACATGAACTCTGCTGTAATCAACAGCTTGTGTTGTGTTGTGTGTGTGTGTGTGTGTGTGTGTGTGTGTGTGTGTGTGTGTGTGTGTTTGTGTGTGTATGTGTTATCTTGTACTTCTATCTATGTGAGGACATGGAATACAGTTTCAGTGCAAAATTACAACCATTAAGTTGAGGTTAAAAGCTACTACAAGGAACTTTCATTTTGTGTTGATCTTGGTTGTCCCTGTGGATGACCAGTGTTTCTGATGACCACAGAGTCCCTTTATAAAACCTCTAATTTTATTGCAGCAGCTGTCTGATAGTCGTGGTTCTCCTGTGGGCCCAGTAGTACGACCTGGGCCTCCAGCAGAGTGTAGTCAGTGTTGGCTCCCAGCGGGGACCGGCAGAGCAGCGAGGCAAAGCTCTGCTCCCGGAGCAAAGCTGGGTCTGGGTCTGTCTGCAGCGGACTGGTCGCTGCCAAAGGCCCCGCTGGGAATAACTCTTGCCGATGGTCTCGTTTACTTATGAAAGTCATATAGAGGCATCCGTTTTAAATTGAGACTGTTTCATAACCAGTTAAAAGTTCCTCACAGTAACTTTAAAGGTTGGGGTTTAAGCACGTTATAACGATGGTGCTAGGGAACGCAATATGTCAGTCAGGGTCCTCACAAGTATCGTAAAAATAACATGTGAATGTGTGTGTTTGCATGTGTGTGTGCTACCATGCTGTTGGACGGTATGTCAGGTCTTTCCAGTGCAATGGTGATACAATTAAGAAAGATGAAGAGGAGGATGACATGATCAAACATCTTGTGACCTATGACCCTCTGACACCACATCCTGAGCCTGGAGAGAGAAACAGAGAGGGAAATAAATGAGTGTTTGTACTTATCACACATCACCCACATCACTGTCAACAAAATGTTTTTGTTTCAACTCAGCCAGCTTTAATTGATAAAAGTGATCACTGTATCACTAAACCTTCGCTGTAACCTTCACACTTCAACTGACATCATTGGAGATCAATCAACTGCTTCCATTGGCTGTGGTTTAAGCCACCTAGGCCACTCAGGAGAATATTAAAGGCAGTGTTATGTGTGTACGTGCGTGTGTGTACGTGTGTTTGTGTGTAGAGTGTGTATTTACCGGTTGTGTGGAGCGAACAGATAGAGAGACCACTCTTCATGCTCCAGGCACCACTGAGGCTCATATGGCTCCAGAATCTTCTTCAGCTTCTTACATAAACTCTGAAAATAACACACACACACACACAGACAAAACTTTGCATGAGAATTTTGACAAACTATTTTGACGTTAGTACATTTTCTGGGCACTCATTAAATTAATCATGCAATGGTCACGTTATAATTCAGAATTGGGCGGCTGTGGCTCAGGAGGTAGAGTGGGTCGCCCACTAATCAGAAGATCAACAATCCCCCGGCTCCTCCAGTCCATGCTGAACCCAACATTGCTCCCGAAAGCTGTGCCATCGGGGTGTGTGGATGAGCATTTAGATTAGATCCTTATGGGCAGTTTGGCACCTTGCATGGCAGCCTGTGTATGTGTATGACTGTGTGTGTTAATGGGTGAATGTTGACATGCAGTGTAAAGCGCCGTCAGTGGTCGGACGACTAGAAAGGCGCTGTATAAATGCAATGAAATTTAAATTGTTTCACTTGGTGTAAAACATTGAACCGCAGTAGTGACCTCACAAAAATCCCAACACAGAACAAGTTTATCAAACAATGTTCCCAATATTTCCTCCACCCTGCTCATAATCTAAATTCAGCTAATTAAATATTTTCAAAGTTACATAAGAGTCCAAGGGTACTAAGGCTGGAATTTATGCCTTCGCAAGATAATTAGCAGCAGTTTTTGAACTCCTGAACACACCGAAACCTTTTTTTTTTTATCAACTTGGTTTAACTGTAAATAACAGAAGGGGGGTCATCATGATAATGCTTTTTCCTTGTAACTTTAACATGGTCCGCTCACACAAACAAACATCTATATTTTAATAAGTAAAACAAAAGCAGAGAGCTGTACCTCCTCTATCTCGTCCTCCTCCTGATCGCTGTGGCAGAGCGTGGTCAGGGCAGCATCATCAGGGAGGTGAAAGGTGGTGCCGTTGCAGTCGGGCGGGTGGAACACGGGCACCTGCAGGTACTCCGATTGATCCAGCGACGGCTCCCTGCTGCTGAGGTCTGAGCTTGTGTGTGGGTCGGACAGCAGGGACTCCATCTCCCCCGACTGACTCTTCCTGTGGAGGCTGGGGGCTCGGCCGATGCTGGTCCAGCTGGAGCGACGGCTCTCTGAACCGCAGTCCCACGGAACCTGTGAAGGCAACTTCAAACAAGCGCAAATAAAGATTTAATTCTGAACAGATTAAAGGTGCTCTGTGAATGTATTGGCCAGTAGCAGTGCTGTGAACCAAATACCAGCCTGTACATGAGGACAAACTGTCCGATTAATTGAAATACGATCATGATCTCGATTCAGGCCTATCTATATGTGATCACATTTTTACGTGACAATAATTCTGTCGTGTTTGTATTAGCGGGGAAACCAAACGCTCCTAATTTCTGTGATGGATTAACAAATCATAAGTGAACGCTACTCCGTGTGACAAACTGCACAGAAAAAAAAAGCAGGACATTACCGGTAATCTAAATAAGTCAAATATATTCATTCACCACTAGTTCTGACAAAAAAATGATGTGCATTGTTCTGTGTGAAACCAGATTCAAAGAGGGTGCAAGCAAAAGCTAATAAGTGAAACCACCGGAAATGTCACCAGAAGGCCAGGAAAACTTGAAAGAAAATCCCCATCGTCCAACCACTCAAACATCCACAGCTGGAGAGAACACCATCACTGACAGCAGCGTGCCACCAATTAACAGGCAGCGGCGGTTGAAAAGAGCAGCGATGCATATCATTTTTCTCTGCACTGCACAGGTTACACTCTCTGTCACGCCTAAAAAAACACATTTCTCTCCTGTGATGATTCTGACACGCCACATGATCAGAGCTGATAGTAACTTTGCTTGGATCCAGTCGGGTATGAGACGTATTGACACACAGACCCAAGACATGACTTCATAGAGCAGGCTGGCTGAAAAAAAATGTTGGTTGCAAGATATTTGCAAATGTTATATGAGGAAGTAAATGTATTCAAGTAATTTGTTAGGTGTTAAGAATGCCAACGATCATATGGATTATAAAACTCAGATTTTTTTGTAGGTTTTGAACTTGTGCAAAACAATCACAAATCCCCAATTTCAAAATGTAGATATTATTCTTTCCAATCATAGCTAAATCACAGCTCAGCCTGGCTTTGTCTCCTCTTTAATATATTTCGTCATTCTCAGTTTGCTTCTGTAAATCAACTTTATTACTGATATTTAATGTGGTGATAATATAAGTTGAGGCACGTGTCCAAGGCTCACCGGTGACCTCTGCTCAAGGCTGTGGATGTCCATGGAAGCAGCACTCGCTCGGCGTGACTGGCTGTAGTTTATGGTGGGCGTGGCTGCAGTGTGCGTGATGACCGGCAAAGGAGGAGGAAGGTGATGGGGCATGGAGGCTTTGGGGTTCAAGAGACCATTGGGGCTCAGCATCATGGCCTGAATCTTGAGCTCTGCACGGGCACACACACACACACACACACACACACACACACACACACACACACACACACACACACACAATTATGCAAACTTTTTTTACAGGATGATTCCAGTTTATTGGAAGTTGGGACTTTTTTTATTTTCATTTTTGGCCATCATTTGTCTTGGTTATGATCAGGGCTGTAGCAACCACTGAAGACACAGAGGTGATGTCCACATTTTTTGTTTTTGAAATGTAAGCACCTAAAGTGCAGTTTACATTTTATTATTTAAAGATGCACATAGTGGAATTTAAAAATGTAGATACCAATATTTTTTTAGACACTATTTAATAAAAAGACAAATGTAAAAAAAAAAAAGAAAAAACATGAAAACATACCACATTTCAACAACTGACACGTTCTATCCCTGGCAGAATAGACAATCTTAGAAAACAGCTTATAGATCCCCAGAGAGAAACTCTGAGATGTGCAGCTGTTGGTTTGTTTGTTTTTTTAAGATTGCTTTTTGGGACATTTCGCCTTAATTGAGAGTGTAGAAATGAGTGAGAGAGGGATGACACTGCAAATATATGGCATGCACTGTAACCACTCGGCTACTAATGTACTCCCAGGCTGCTGTTTTTCAATGATTACTGAATACAAACCATGGAACAATTTTACAGAACTTTGGGGTCTATAAACTGTGACGTTTAGACAGTTTGGGTTATAACTTTACTGTTCATGTTTGTTTAAAACCTGCATGATCATCTGACTTGTGTTGCTTGTGTTTCTTGTCCTGTCCAACGTCTTTTTAGAGCTGCATTACCCTGATCTCAGAAATTAACTTGGTGACTACAATGTTATTATTAGCCACTAGTGCCGTGCCCATTCAAAATGTGCCTGTTCGTAATGGGAATTGTCCCATTGGCCCATTCCCGCCGGTATTGCTGCTTGCAGCTTTCTCTAGAACCGCTAATCAAAACAACTTCATACTCGACACTACGCTTCTTTGTGTCCTGAGCAATACAAGTGCCATGACATTGTTGCATCCCCGACCAATGCTAAAAAAATGTATGGGTCATTTAGGAGCAAAAGCACACACATACAACAGCGGAGAGCGAGCCGTTCGGCAGTGTAACAGTTAATACACTACCCTTCTCAAAACACAACGAAGTGTGTATGTAAAGCACAAATATGTCCCATAGATCTCAAGCGCTCACACTCGAAACTGCACTTCCTTGGGTCGTCAGCAATACACCCTCCAAGTGTGAAGTCAAGTGGATAAACGGTTGTGGAGAAAATCGACAGACATCCAGACACAAACACATATAGACAGAGACTCAATTTTGGGTTTAGATAAGAAGGGTGCACAAAACTACAACAATAGCACCCAGTTGCAATAATCCAAAAATGATCCTTTAAGGTGATTGTAGGTGAGCGTGGATATTATCTAAGAGTTTGTACCTGCAGCGTACAGCTCTCTCAACTTCTCCTCATCCTCGAAACTGAGCGATTGTCTCTCGTCATCTGCCTCAGATCTGTTGGCATCTCCCTAAAAACACACACACACACACATCACCGGGATCAACACTATCATCATAATCTTCATCATCAGCCTCACCTTCCCCTTTCTCACTGTCTGTTGACTGCTGTAAAAGTGAAAAATATGAGTAAGTCAAGAGGGAAACACTGAGAGACAAAGAGTGGAAGGCAGACGGGCGAAGGGGGTCTCCAGTGTTCTATAGTTGAGTTATGTGCATGGCTTTGGCAGCGATCTCCTGTAGTCACGCCAATAAAGCTTTACAGAATTTAATTAAAATTCACGCCAGAAAGATGGAGGCAGACGGCTTTGGCAAAGGGTATCTCTCTCTCTCTCTCTGTATGTGTGTGTGTTAGAGAGAGAGACAGAGAGAGGGAGAGAAAAAGAGAGAGAGAGAGAAAGAGAGGGACAGAGAGAGAGAAAGAGAGAGAAAGAGAGAAAGAGAGGAAGCAAGTACTCTCTGATGCTGGAGATAAAAGATGAAAACTAAACAACAAAAGCTCACCAGCTGTGAATGGCAGGCGATATCAAACACATCCTACCCTGGAGAGTATTGTGTGTGTGTGTGTGTGTGTGTGTCAGTGAGAAAGAAAGAGAGACAAGGGGATGGAAAGAGAGAGTGAGATAGAGAAAGGGAGGACAACTGAGAAAGAACAAGAGTGATGGATAAAGAGAGAGAGGGGAGAAACCACACAGGCAGGATGGTGGAGATTATTCTCTTGTAGGCAGCTTTGGTATTATCAGCACAACAGAGCTCAATTAGTCTCGTTCTCTCTGCCTCATTCTCTAAGTAGCTCAAATAAAACAGCATCTTTGCCCTTACTTCGGCTTGAAAGCCCTCAACCAAAATGGCTACAAGCAGGTTGAAGAGGACGTAGTTGCCAAAGGTCATGAGGGCTACAAAGTAGAGGGCAGCCAACGGCGTGGTGGAGGCCATCCCGTTATAGAGCACCGCGTTCCAGTCCTCCTGGGTGAGGATCTGCAGATGGGAAGAGACGGTGGAAGTCAAAGATACGTGGGGATTAGAACAATAAAGAAGAAGCATATATGAGCAGATTCTTCATTTAATATCACGTTGTCAGTTGAATGGTAATGATGCTCATCAGTGCTAAATGACCTCCTGTGGGGTGCTTGTTTCATTACTCTTCCTCCCACTTTGCTTGTGAAGCGTATCTTACCTGCCCACTGGGAGAGTTTTTAAATTTTGCTGGAAAGAAAATGGAGTGCGAGCGCTGCCAAACTGGAGCAAATGAAATTAGAGAGAACATCAGCCAGGCTACTACTAGTGAAAGCAGCAGCTGCTGTTTTTTGAATCTCATCCAATTCATTTTAAAATACCATTTAACAGTAATTAATCGATGGAATTAAATATTCGTGTGCTCATTCATATCTGTATGTTTGTATCTGTGTGTGAGAGAGAGAGAGAGAGAGAGAGAGAGAGTGCATGTCGGTGTGTTTGTCTAACCTGAAACACAGTGACAGTCGCCCAGAGCAGAGAGTCAAAGTTCTTTCTGTCAGGTAAAGTGTCTCCACTGTCTTGTTGCAAACCGAATTTACAGCCGAACAAATGCATCCCCAAGATACTGCAACACACAAACAAAACAATGAGGAAACATATTACTTTCATTAAATGGTCATTTAGTTTGTATATGTAATGCCTGTGTGAATAATTGTGTTTGTGTAAAAGGTGATGATGCATGTAGTAATATATCCTGTAACGACGTAATAAAAAGGTCAGAACTAATGATTTAGATTCTTGTGATATGTAATTAAAGCTGAGAAAACTGATTGGATTGTCTCAGCATGCAGTATCGCTTTTAGAGAGAGAAAGAATATACCTGAATATGAAGATAAAGAGCATAAGCAACATGCTGAACGTGGCCACATTGTCCATGGTCTTCATCAGCACCACCAGCTGCCTCCTCAGGGCGGGAAGGAAGCGGACCAGCTTCAAAACTCTCAACAGTCGGAAGGTACGGAGCACCGACAACCCTCCCTCTGCCTCAACAAAAATCTCCCACACACTAAAACACACAGCAATGACAGGCAGATCATAAGCACAAAGTTAAATTCACATTAAAGCAACCGAAGGAATCAATATGTACTGAACTGCAGCTCCAACTCTTTTGAAGTCGGCATTAATATCATCCACAAAAGCCTCACTTCCAGGTAGGAAAAGTGCTAAGTCATTTTTCTGACAGTGACAATGTGGATTCTGAAAAGAGGATATGGGCCAATGCTGTTTACAACATCACCGGCCCAATAAAAGAGGTGAGAGCAGTGTGCACTGGCACGATAAACAAGCAAAGCCCTTCAAACACAGATACATAATTTAGCTTGTAGTACAACACGATGGAGTGAATACAGGCCCCTTGGACTCAGAGTGCAACCAGATGCAGAGCCATTCTGACAGTTTGGGAGACGTAACCGCAGTGAGGATTTTCAAATGACAGAACGAATACCTATAAACAGAATTCCTATTTTGGAGTAAACTTAGTCAGAGGAACCCCCCCCCCCTCCCCTCAGGGACCCACCTGATGATGACAATGATGCTGTCAAAGCCGTTGTAGGGGTTCTTGATGTAGCCAAAGAGCCCGAGAGCCATGAGCTTCAGCAGCATCTCCAGACTGAACAGACTTGTGAACACCATGTTACTGATCTCCAAAATATCTGTCAGCTCCTTCGGCTGAAGAGGAGCAGTGTTTGTGGAGAGCAAACGGGGACAGATTGATGTACAGATATTAGACAGGCAGAGAGTAGAAATGAACAAATAAACAGAGGCAGACAGACTGGCAGTGAGGAGAGCAGTAGAGTCAACATGTTAGGAGTTTTTGAGTTGCTACTCAGGGCTACAGTGAAGGTTTATGAGAATGAAGTCTTAGATATGGAGACAGAAGCCGCTCCAGGACTTTAATTCAGGTTACCCATAATCCTTTGGAGTAGAGAGAGTGATACACTTTTATTATTAATATTATTGATATTATTCAAACAAGTGCTTCTCAAACTGCAGGGCAGGCTTGTTAATCTGATTTGTGTCCAACAAGAGTGCTACCAAAGTTATCAAGATCGATTCAGACTGCAAAACACCGATAATATTTTTTTAAATCTTGCTCTCAGGTTTACTTTCAAATAAGTGAAAGTGTCTTGTGTTCCCGTTTAGCTAGACATTTTGAATTAGCACAACAGTAGTTCATGTTTAGTTCTAGAAAATGACTTTTAAAAGAATGTTGTTGAAAGATTGAAAGGCCTTCTGAGTTCAGGACAGGAACAAGTTTGAGAACCACTATGTTAAAGTATTTTTTTACTTTTTAAGATTATGAACAAATCTTAAGAAAAAGTAGTCTATTGTCCACATATCCAAAGTTTAATACATCTTGTGAGTCCCTACCATAAAGCTCTCATCGGAAAAACCCTATGGTATTAAAAAGAGCCACCTTGTACCGCGGCATTAGGTGGCATTTTTTCATTACAATGAACACAAACATTGTGGTTTATTTCTCCCAGCTCTTCAAACCAACAAAACATTGTAAACAAGTAACTATATGCCTCTGAGCATGCTCGGTGACATTTGCCTGACACGGAGCTACTCTCCAGAGATCAAAAAACAAGTCTCTGAGGTGTTTCACACTAAACTGCACTTTTCACTTTCCCTGAAATGAGGGAATGTAGCCCAAAGAAATTGTAAGGCTCTTTGTACTTAATAGTTTTTAGATGACAATTGATTTCTATGCCACAGAGGAAAAAAAGCTATATGGGGCTTTGGCAACGTATTCATATATATCACTTAATTCATTCATACACTTTCTCTGTTGGTTTTGGTTTCTTCAAAGGATTTGTTGATAGTAAAAAAAGGATGAAATAAAGCTGGACTTATCCTTAAACATTAGTTATTCGAGAAGTCAAGGCCATCCAGATCAGTCATATTGTTCAGGAAATGGGCCAAAAGCAATCTTCCCACGTCTCCCACAGTCTACTCCTGCCTTTCAGCCAATCACAATGTCAGATCTGTCCTCCTCTTCCTCCTCATTCGCTCTCTTCTCTCACTCTGCCCCGTCTCCGCTCACTCTCTCTGTCCCAGGGTCACGCTTTAATTAACACTTCAGGTCTTATGAGTTTCTCCACCTCCTGACACATGCATGCACACACCCACACAGTCACACACTCACTCACACTTCGTGATCCCATATGCTCGGTGCTGTAAATGATGATTGAAGGGTAAGTTTATTGACTCCACCACAAACACAATGATTAGCACATCCTTTTCTCAATCAAACTGTAGTCGCGTCCAGTCTGCAAGAGGCATGCGCATGGCCACGCATGTGCATACACAAACATACAGCCTCTAACGCTAACACACACACACAAACATACCTGTTCGTGGTACTCTATGCCCATCGACAGTGTGTTAATAAGGATGGCAATCATGATTCCTCTGCTGAAGTATCTGCTGCCAACAATGAGTTCCAGTTTAGTTTGGAGTCCCGCCCAGCAACGCCTGCACAGCCTTTTCGTTGGCTCAGACACCTGTGCATCACCGTGGCAGGGGCTGCTACAGTGACATGGGCTGTTACTATGACACGGGCTGTTGCCATGGCATGAGTTGCTGTACCCATGATGCTGGTCTTCAGGCTGCTCATTAACATTTTTGCTGTCATTAATTTGGTTGTAGTAAATGCAGTACGGGCATACTGAGGAGTCTCCTTGAACTTCACCTGGCAATGGTAACCCAGGGTGCCCAGTGCACCCACCTGCACAGACACAAGGAGGAGGTGATGTAGACATGGGCCACAACAATCATACAAGCACAAAGGTAACAGTAAATAGCTGATTCTGTACGTTGCACTCCTGCAACCATTCTGTCATTCAATATATTCTCTGCTTGCTAAAGGAGAACACCTTCATTTCATTTCTGGGAGACAAAAATTCAATAACATAGAAGCAACTGTGCAGCTGGGATGCTTTTGTGAAGATGGGGAGTTCTTTTATTAGAACAGGGAAGTGTGTGTGTGTGTGTGTGTGTGTGTGTGTGTGTGTGTGTGTGTGTGTGTGTGTGTGTGTGTGTGTGTGTGTGTGTGTGTGTGTGTGTGTGTTGGGGGGCGTGGAGTGAAGCGGGAGTAAAATTTCAGCAGAATTCATTAGCAAGCATCTCGGGAGGAATGCTCCAATGACATACCAACAAACACTAATCTAACACGGGCAGTTCACTTGTCATCACAATTATTATCACAAATTCATGTTTAGTTGGAGACCGATATAGGGAATCCAATCTAGTCATTCTGTGGAGTGTGTCCACGGATAATGTGAGCTGCAAGGAAACTTTCAGCAGGCAGACTTGCTGAAAATGTCTCTGCACTGCAAAAAAAAAATATTTACCTGGAGCTTCAATTTTCAGCATTTTGGCCCAGTGCATGTAAGCACATACTGAATAATTTCTACTCACTTGTTTCTGTATTGCAAAAGTGTCAGCTACAATTATGATTTATAACTGCATTGTATTCATATTTTATATTATTTTCTCTTAACCGATTTTACACATCAAGGTCACTTATCATGGGGAGTATTCATCCTGTGAAAACAGTCTGATGTCTTCTAACTCTGGAGGAGCTTTGTAAAGTCCAAGGAAATAGCCCCAGACGATGTCATTGTGATGTCATCGGGGTTACCTCGGTTTAGAGATTACAACTGTATAATGTAAAGCATGCGTACAGAGTTTGAAGGACACCGGGGATTTAAAGTCAGGGTATCTTGGCATCTGCTGCTTTGATTTTAACCATCCTCTTTTATGTTTCCATGAAGTGTGAGTCCCCCAATTTTAATGAAGTGCAATTTCATGTAGTAGTCCTTGATGGAGTTATTTCATGTAGTGGCCCTTCGTGGAGTAATTTGACATTATCTTCAGTATCCTATTGAAAATCATTTTAATGAATACTCACAAGCCCCAAAAGTCCCAAAACAATGAACATGGCTATTGGAGGTACTCACAGCTGTTAATCTAGCAGCTTATGGACTTGTAGACTTTGGTGAAGACCAATGAGTGCATCGGCAGAATATAGTCAGGCAGGCAGGTAGCCAGTCCAATCATTATATTCGGGCCAAATGATTGGACAGGCTTATTACAAATAATACAAATAATCCTGCGACAGCCACAGATACCAGATGCTTGTGTTTTTTTAGTCAAAACATTTGATTCATTGATTTCTTTTGGGATGTAATGAGAATTTCAACAAAAATATCAAACGTGTTTTTGAAGAAGATTACCAACCCTAACTTTAACTCCCCTAAGATTTCAGGGAATCGAGCATAGAGGAGGAGATCTGGACAAAAGGTTGTTTGGATCAATTGTCAATTGTTGACACATCAACCTTTAGGCTTGAATAAGTAGTTTGACATCATTTTCTTTTTAAACATTGGTGTTGTGGGGTATGACAGCATTTTCCTGATGTTTTTGTTTTCCACAGCATCCTTGTTTATGTAGCATGCAGCTGCTGGTAATGTGTTTTTCCCTTCCCCTTCATTCATCGTATTCCCCATATTTGTTGGCCACAAATCCCCTGTGACTACAATACCCCAAGTGTGATCTTATGTAAGGGATAGACAGATGTGTTGCCTTTGGGCTAATTACCTGATTATAAATACGCCACAGTGTTCTTGCATTCAGTTTACCTTGTAGGCCTAATCAAGGTCTATGACCAAAAGCTTGTTAATGTTTTGGGGGTTTTTTTATGCACAGACTCTAACAAGTGGAAGCTCTTCTTCTTCATCATAATGCTTTAAAAATTAAATTCATTGCGTCAGAGGGGCAGTCTTAATGCTGCCGAGGGCGAGTGGGAAAAATACGCTCTGTTGTAATTTGGTAGAAGTGAGCCTCAAGGATTAGTTTTCTTTTAAGAAAGTATTTAAACAATAAAGCAAAGTTATCCAAATCACTCTGACAAACACAAACAGAGGAACATTAAAGCTCTGTTGACTCTTTTTTATCAATCACTGCTAATGTTGCTAGAATACAGGGGGCCTCCACATCTAAGCATCCACCCCTGTGAGGCCCAGGTTGGCAAGCTATGTCCTTGACAGCACTCACACACTCACACATTCACAATCACACACACACACACCCCTTCGTACTCACCATGCTCCACCTCCAGCTGTGGCAGCCTGTTGATGGCCTCCTTGGCAACCAGCCTCTTCTTGTTCAGGGCCTTTGCATCCAGGTGACTGAGGAGGGGCGATATGAAGGGATAATTAAAACCATTCCCTCCATTTCTGACAGCAGGCTCAGGCTGAGGCTGTTGATGCTGGTGATGACGCTGGTGATGGTGATGATGAAGCTGATGAATGTGCGACAGGTCATTGGGAACGTGTCCTGAGTGCCGGTGGGCAAGTCCGTTCATTTCTCCTGCTCCGCTCCCTCTGGCCGTTCCGCCTCCTCGGTTCTTTCCGCACGTGCACGCGCAGTGAAAGTGTGTGCGTTTCTGAGTGTAGCAGCGGGACAGTCGTCGCCACGCCTTGCGGCCCAGGTGAGCAATGTAGCGGATCATCTCCTCGTAGCAGCTTCCTGGTTGACTGTCGCTGGCCAGCGTGGAAGCTGATTGGTGGAGCTGCCGGGCGTGCTGCTCTGATTTCATTAATGCATGTTCCCTCTGCTTTGTTTCAGAAAACTGGGTTGCAATGACGACCAGGCACAGGTTGATCATGAAGAAGGAGCCCACCTGGTCACGACACGGTACACATTACACTCTGTTGTAGCACACAGTATATATATACAGTATGTGGTCTAGCTGTTTTTGTGTGTGTGTGTGTGTGTGTGTGTGTGTGTGTGTGTGTGTGTGTGTGTGTGTGTGTGTGTGATCGCTTACAATAATTAAGAAGATGAAGTAGATAAAGTTGTAGAAGGAATGTGCATCCATGACGTAGTACATGATGTCCACCCAACCTTCAAGAGTAATTACCTGTATGAAAGCACACACACAGAATGTAGTGTGTAGTGTGCATCAACATTAAATGATTAAAGATGGATATCTTAATATAAATCATTCAGCATTTACCTGAAAAATGGCAATCCATGCATATCCGATGTTATCAAAGTTAATAGCTCCTTTGTGTGGGTTTACTTCGCCGGCACGACACTCATTGTAATACTGGTACCAGTTTACACATGACGCCTGTTCATCTACTTTGAGTCCCATCTCTGGACGGGCGTCCTCAGCACCCAGGAAGCAGGAAGTCCCGCTCACGCGGCGGCGAGGCACGTCAGTGCATCGAAGCATCCCGTTCTCTCTTTCCATTGAGCAGATGAAGGGATGGTCGTCGGTGCCATCCGGCCGATAGTAGCCACTCAGGAAGGAGATGTTATATCTCCTGGAAAAAATATAGTCTTTTATTTATTACACATTAAAAAAAAGTATATCCTTATTGTCAACAAATCCTCCAAAAAGACCAAAACCAACAATGCTTCAGTCTGTTTCTCAGAACTTTTTAACTTCTTTTTTTCTGTCTGGGGCACTCAGCCCAAAGCTCCATTTGGTCCTTAAGAATCTTTGAAAATGGATCACAGAAATGTAGATATAGTTGCATTTTTGCATTAACAGCTGGACATTGTTGTTGTTTTTGGCAGTCAATACTCAGGCAGGAGCAAACATTACGTCTATTGCAGACATTTGGTGAACTAGTGGGTACTTACAACAACAGGGCCAAGTATGTGAGATTGACTCATTTTGGACAACAATGGAGCTCTATAGCACAGAGAAATAAGCTGTATCAGACTCTGGATGCACAAATAATACTTGTTATTCAAATAATTTCGTTGCTGGTTTTTGTCCAATAAAGGAACACATTGAATATCACTGGTCTTCTGCTTAAATCGGCCAAAAACTAAATACACACAATATGTTTCAGGACAAATTCAGGTAATGTTTGAACAATAATTAGAAAGATAGAAAATGTTATCGACATTTGGTTTGTACAAAAGGTCTGATTGCTGAAAAAAAAACAGAAAGACATAAGTTCGCTGAAGGAGGAAATGAGGAAGCAGAGAGCAATACAGATGAAGGGAAAAAAGAAAAGAGAGAGGGAGGGTGCAGTGAAGAGATAAGCAATCAATCATCTGTGGTGTAGAGAAGGGTCACAGAGAAACAGCACTCCCTCACTTATTATTGAGGAAGGTCATTTTCTTGTTTAGCTGAAAATGAAATCTAGAGAAGGATTAGCTCTGGGTAAAGATGGATTGGCTACTTCTGCAGCAGGCTAATGTGACCACATGAGATAAAAGCAGGAGCCAATAACAATGTGATATTGTCTTTCCTCGTACAGCTGTCGTATGTTAGAATGCAATCACAGACTCCTGCCTGGGTGATAAAATTAGAATAATGCACTGCTTCTGTTTTTGTCATAATGCTGTGTTATAGTCATAATAAACTGAACTACTTTGAGTCTACGGCTCTCCAATGTGACAACAGAGAATTACTGGCAAATAACTGAGTAGTTAGGATATACTATATTCACTCTTTAATCACAATCACTTTTTAAACCCCATCTTCTTTACTCCAACACCTGCTAGTCTACGCTATGGGGAACGGGAATCCCACATCAACAGTGGGATCTTCTCTCTCAGACTATAAAGGTTATGGGTCTGGCACAAGAGGCGTCTATTTATTATGCAATGAATTTGCAGCAGGCAGTTACTGTATCTTATGCTCTGACAGCAGATTTGAACATTAATGTTGCAGAGAAAGAGTGGGATCATGTACACTCGTCGGCCACTTCCATAGGTAGGCTTGTAGAATCTGATGTGTGCCAATACATAAATTATATCCTTATTGATTGGCACTGTCTGAGAGATATTGATTTAACTGCATGTTTATTATTGAGGTTTTGCAGTGGTGTTGAACTTGACAGCACTTTATTGAGAGGTGTTTCTTTTTTTGGCCACATACATGAGAGGGACATATTTAATGTATAAAGTATATCTATATGTAATAGAATCACCTTTCAATATAATGCACCCCAGTACAACACTATGACCTCAATACTATGGGCAGCAGTAGCTTAATCCGTGGGGGACTTGGCTTGGTAACTGGAGGGTCGCCCGTTCAAGTCCTTGCATGATTAAGCACAGAGTGTGGAATGGTAGCAGGAGAGGTGCCAAAGGTACTTGAGCAAGGCACCGGACCACCAAACTGCTCCCTGGACTAAAACTAGGATGGGTTAAATACAGAGGCTACATTTTACTGTGTGCTGTGCTGTGCACAATTGTGTGACAATAACAGTTGATTTACAAAAACATAAAATAGAATAATTAACCATTCTGACAGTGTCAACTAAAGCTGAATAATCATACGCTCTGTAAAAGTAGAATTCATGGCGGAGCTGTTGTATTAGATTGTACAAGTGTTCCTAATGAAGTGGCCAGTGAGTGTATGTGAAAACGATAGGAGGGTATCAAGGGTATCAATCTAGATTAATTTAATTTAATTTAACGCTGACTGTTGGAATTGCTGCAACTCTGAAGGGCCTCTTCTTCATCTACTATGGAAATGTCCCATGATTCAGAACTGTTGGCTAAAGGTTCATGAACGTATATTAAATAATAACCCGGACCAATTTAGAGCTCTGCCCCGACGCTGTATCTTCTCAGTGATCCACATATGACATCTCGCTGTGGAGTCAGATCATTATAATGGTGGGAAAGCAAATCATACTGGAGGAAACCCAGACGAGCCCTTATTCCATGAACGGTTCACAGAGTATAGGGAAAATTGGCAACATACGAACACATTTCTTTCAGCTTGAAGGACAGGAGGGAGAAATGTGTGGCACAGTGGGGAGACTACTTTGAATACATTGTTAATGTGGACAGATCTTGTAAAGTAAATCACACACCACGTACATAACACTTACATACTCTTTATGCGCCTGAGAATTAATTTGCTGCTTTTACACTAATGTAAGAATAAACATTTGATTTGTGTTTTTATACATACATAAAGTCATTTCATTTGTTGAACAAAATGTGACAATGTTAATATAAAAATTCAATAGAATACTAATTACAATTCAATTTTTTATTTCATGTGATATTTTACTGTTACTGTTTAATGTTATTTTGGGGTATTTCTTTTTTTTATTTACTATACTTATGTTTAATGGTGGAGCAGATTTGTTTTAATGTAGTTTTTCCTTTGTTACGCATATTGAAATATTGTTTTTAAAGATGCTATTTCAATAAAGTTTATTATCATTATTAGTACTTATTCAGTTAGTGTAGTAACTGTACCTACATTCATTTTATTTGACAACTCCAAACAGTACAACAGCATGAAGGCTGTTTCGACATAGCCCCACCTCTGAATTCACCACTGTCAGGGATTATTATCTAATCGGGATGGTTGAGCAGATGTGAGGTCAGGTGGTGAACATGATGCTGATGTCTGATGTTATGTGATATTATCCCAGCGTGTTTGTGAACATGTGAGCAGGAGCGAGGTCGGTAGCGATGGTGTAACGGCGATGATGATCGAGAATGACATGAAGGATCACGTAGGAGAGAACTGGAGTGGCAATGAAACTCCGAGGGTTCGTGTTGAAACAGCCACTGAGAGTCCCTGAGTAGCGACACAACAAATTCACTTAGCCCTCCTAATCCCCTAACTCCCTTGATTTGTGATCTCTAATTCTGGAGGTTCCAGCCGGAAGCACATTTACTTCCTCCCAGACGGAGCTGATTAGAGAACAAACAAGATCAGACTTGTGTTATTGATCCCCTCTTAGAAATAATAGCCGAGTGAAAGAAGCTAATCGTTGTGAGTTGTGAGCAAACTTTTGACACAGGTTTCAGAGAAATGAGGCCAATTCACCCCCTTGTTGTGACATCTGCCAGTTACTATGGTAACTCACATCTTGATGTCCTCTCCCATGAAACAGCGGTTCCTCAGTAGCCCCGCCCACAGCTGCACGCCAACGATGCCGAAGATGAAGAAGACGAAGAAGCACAGTGCCAGCACGTTGCCCAGCATGGGAAGAGTGTCTAGAAGGAGGGTCACCAGGATACGCATACCTGCCAACACACACACATACAGCATAAACATCATGGGCAACTGTGCACATACGAGCAAACATCTGCATGTAAACTTCACTTTTTAGCAAAATGGCGGCCACAGGAAGAGTTGGCCAGACAGGAGAAATCTCTTGATGTACAATGCTCAAAATTGGAGCAGTGCAATTGATTGAATGGCAAATAATTAAGAGTTCAAATAGTGATAATTGGCCTCCACTCCACTCTGCTGAAGAGCACAGATACAAATTCTTCCTTTTTACTGCTTTTAGACTTGTCTTACTTCAACCACACTCAGTGGTAAATTGTGCTAAGGTCACAGAGTGTAGTAAAAAAAATTAAGTTGGCTGGCCAGTTTGTGCAACGAGCTGTTAAGAACAACACAAGAATCACAATGGTTTCCATGACTTTGTTCACTGTGTCCTGATTTGTTTTAAACATGCATTCATCAAAAGGAAAGCAGGAGCCGCTAACAGCAATGAAATGAAGTGGAATTTACAGGTCAGCCAGAGAGTACAAGGACGGTGACACATTCTTTATTGTCTTGGCTACGAATGCAATTGCTGACTTTCAGCTGAGGGTGTTTCCATGTCAGATGAACAATGTAAAAATGGAATCCCTTTTTATACATTATTGCTTTGTAAAAAGTGACAGAAAGTTTATTGGACTTCAGGAGACATCTTTCCTGCTGATGCTCTGCCCAGGCCTACACTGCAGTCATCTTCACTTCTTGGTTGTTTTGGGAGGGAGGGAGGGAGGGAGGGAGGGGGGGGCTCTCAATCTGGTCCAAGTCAAACACACAATGAGTTGGATTGCAGTCAGGTCAGTGAATTGTCCAGTCACTAATGTTATGCGTTTTGGCCATAAAGAAAACCCTTAATTGCCTTCTCTCTCCTCTTCTTCTCTTTACAGTCTTTGCTGCATTGTCCTAAAGTTAGCCGAGTCCTATACTGTTGTTCACCCAATCTAGATGTGAACACTCCTAGAAGTTCACAGTCAGCACTTTACCGTCACAGTCACTGTTTCATTTAAAAGGCAGTGTACTTGAGTACAAAGCCAAGACGGTAAAAGGCAATGAAAAATGGTCGTAATGCTCTGTGAGTGCAGTGTATGTTGGAAGAAAAAAGGATAAAAACTCACTGGGAACTCTGTTGATGGCTCGCAGCGGGCGGAGAACCCGGACCGTCCTGATAGCTGATAGGCTGACGTTGTGTCCATCAAGCGAGTACTCCAGCATTCTGCGGAGAGGGAAAGACACTGCTGTGTCACTGGCTCAGCCTGACCTTGGCAAACCCTGACGGCCTACAGGGATCCCAGCAGAACGCAGAGGGCACCGACTCTGGGATACATAGCCTTTTAACTACCAATCACCGAGGTCTCTGCCTCTCAGGACCGAATGATGCCATTGTCATTCTGCGGAGCTGTCACGCACACACACACACACACATTTCCGCCGGTTCGTCTAAGCACGCGCACACACACACGCTTGACATTTAACTGGCATTAAACAAGTGTCTAAGTTTTACACAAAACACACACATACACACACAATTTTGGCTCATATTTAATGTCAGACGCGCTTGTGTACATGTGCATGCGTGCGTGTGTGCGTCTGTTGAACACTCACCCCACAATAACAATGAAGAAGTCCAATCTGTTCCATGTGTCGCCAAGGTAACTGTTGTGACCTATGACCCCAAGAGCCACCATCTTCATTACCATTTCCGTGGCAAAAAAACCAAAGATCCCATCATCCAGAGCCTGCACACACACACACACACACACACACACACACACACACACACACACACACACACACACACACACACACACACACACACACACACACACACACACACACACACACAGAGGATTAGTGTAAACTGATTAAGTGGGGGGGGGGAAATTAAAGCAAAAACTTTTCAGACCCTTGATAATAAAGTCTCAAAGCTGAACATAATTAGTTTGTAATTTCAGATTTTGTGTGCGTGTGGGTGTGTGCGTTACCTGCAGCAGGAAAGGTGTGTGGTCACAGGGCTGGAACATCCCTAGAGTCACACAGTTCAGCAGGATGGCCAAAATGCTCACACGCTCAAACCATGTGACAGAAGGTTAAGGGTCGACACCACGGCAGAGATTGGACATTGATTACATTTGCAATATTCAATATTAGCACATTTCATGGAGCGGTGCGTGTCAATTTAGCTAATTAGGTTGATTGACAGGAGTCACAGCTAACAACAACAAGCCGAGTAGATTGCTGCTTGTATGTTCCACTTCAGCTCCACCCAGGTGTCCTCGCTTGGAAAATCAAAAATACATATTTTTCTTCTTACTTGTAGTGCTTTTTACCAATCTAGGTTGTCTAGGTTGTTCTAGTTCCCTAGTTTTGGAGATATAGGCCAAAGACATGTCTGCCTTTTCTCAAATATAATGGGACTATATGGCACTCGGATTGTGTCCGAGTGCCAAGAAAATAAATTTGAAAAACTCAACAGCAATGTCTCTTTACCGAAATCGTGACCCGGTTTCTCAAGTTAATCGACAGATCACAAGCCAAGTTCGATATAGTCCTGTTACATTCGAGAGAGAGCTGATATCTCCAAAACTAGGCAACTCACACCAAAACAATCTAGATTGATAAAAAGCAGTACAGGAAAAAATATGTGTTTTTGATTTGGGGCTGAACCGTCCCTTAAAGATTCGATTGCAAGGGCATCTTCAGTGCTCTTTGTCAAAGATTCTACCAGTGTCGGGAACTCTACTGGAGTAATAAACACCCTTCTTCCTAAATATATTGGAGAGCACTGTCTACCATGTCGCTTTAAAATATCACATTGAGATCTGGTGACTGTGAAGATCATAGAATATGATTCAGATCATTTTCATTCTCATCAAACCACCCAGTGACCCTGGTGCCCTGTGTGGAATCATCTGCATACATTATTGCTCATTTATTCAGGTTTTTCCTTTGATTCGTCATCCAGCTGTGTCTAGCCAATGATAATGTCTGCAGTAACCCAGGGGGAACCCTGAGGAAACTGAATGGTAGATATTAAACATCCAGCCCTGTCTATCTTTCACTGTACAAAACATTACCAGACTCAATTTATAAAAGATCTGTGAGCAAGCACACTCTGAATTTTGCGCCTCACAGCTTTTAAAATCGAATTTGCAAGCTACAGAACTGAATGTACCAAACTAAAAAATGACTGCTATAAGGGTGGAAACTAGCTATAATAGGCTTAAATGTATCAACTTGAATTTATAAGCACAACGTCTGACAGGACATTTTGACATACACTACAAAAGAAAGACAGCTACCATGAAACAGTTGGCAAGACATTTAAAGTCAGTTTAAGTATAAACTTGCTTATGGTGGGTTTCTGTGCATCTGTGTTGCTTGCTAGCTGTCAAACTGGAAGAAGGAGCACAGCTCAGAAGTGGAAAGCAGAGCGGTTTAAAGGGGGAAGGAGTCTGAAGTAGAAAGTTAAAGGAAAGATTGTGTTTGCGTCACACAAACACAGATGCACACATACACTCACAAACGTGAAAACTGCCGAATGGATGACAGGAACGTATTCAAGAGCCAAGGACGCGTAAATAACAAAGCCTTGGAGCATGCACATGGACGCACACACACACACACACACACACACACACACACACACACACACACACACACACACACACACACACACACCTACACACACGCATGCACGCTCACACACACTCACACACACTCACACATAGAGTCCCTTGCCCGGACACTTTGCTCTCAAGAGGGCAGAAAAATTAATGAGAGTACAATCCTTTATCACCCTTGAGACAGCGAGAGAGAGAGAGAGAGAGAGAGAGAGAAAGAGAGAGAGAGAGAAAGAGAGAGAGAGAGAAAGTGAGAGAGAGAAAGTGAGAGAGAGAGAGAGGGTAATCCAGTGTCCTCCCTTTGCTGTGGTTGCCATAGGAACCCCCATCTCACCGTGGGAACTGACTCCTGAGTTTCACTGCTTGCATCCTGTCTGGACTGGAACACAACACAATTAACACGCACACATAAACACATAAACACACAAACACACACACACACACACACAAAAGAAGATTATGTCCTTCAGCGCAACTCCATCCTTCATTTCCTCAACGCTGAGGAGGATCTAAACCTGCTCCATCTCTGTACGTTACAGCATCACTTGCATAACCATGAATGTCTATGAGATGCACACACACACACACACACATATAACGGATGGAGCAGGGTCAAGGTGTGAGTGATGGATGAGACGGGAGTATTCCCAGTGTTGGCCCATCATTCACCATCAGTGATGAGACACAGTGGGGACGTCCTCTCCTCTGTCCCTCTGTCTCGCTCTATTCATTGCTTTTCCTTTATCTGTTATCACGCTCAACCTTTCCCTCTATCATCTCTCATTTTCCCCCACAGCCCTTTTTCCCCTCTCTTTGGCCCAATTATTTTTCTCTTTGCTCCGCTCCTCCTGCTCTCTGTGTATCCCTCTTGCTTCATATAGCGCGGTATAATTTCCAATCTTCATTCCGTATCATTTCTTGCATATCTTTTGTGCTCATACGCTCCTATCTCTCTCTCTCTCTCTACGAAACGCCCTTCCACATCTCCACAAAGGACTGCCCTTGGGCCGAGCTTTAGTCTCTCTGGCATAAACCTGAGTCTCAGCCAACAGATAAACTACAACTACACTTAATAATTAACATCGCCAGAGGGATGGAGAGGCAGAGAGACTGACGGGGTGAGAAATAGAGATGTAGGTACAGTAAGGGAGAGGAGGTGGAGAAAGAAACAGGGGAAATAAAAAAAAGAGCAGAGCTGAACAGCGGGATGAAAGAGGTTAACACTCCGACGATACAAGTTCTTAAGTGTAAACAACTGAAAATGTTACGTGGCCTCCATGCTTTGTTCTGTCTCCCTAATTGCCTCATCTTCTTGTTCTTCCTCCCCCTCCAAGAACCACCACCACCACCTCCTTGTCTCTCGTGCTCTCCCCCACTCCAACTCTCTCTCTCTCCTTGAGTGCCAACACAGGTAATAAAGGTCAGGCAGAGATTATAAATCAAATCAGATCACATCACCCTGATCTTTCTGGCATCATCCTCCGCCCTTGGCTCGGCTACACATACTAGGGGCAGCATGTGGGAACATTTTCATATGCAACGTTCATTAACTTAAAAGGATCACCCATAGGGACACACAGGCCATCTGGATACACACAGAATATGTGGCCACATTTTCTGGCTCGAGAAGCTTTTAGATTTTTCAATGTGGTACCACTGTCTAATAAGACACCCTAGCTTTTATAGCTTTGTATGTCAGTTATAAACCATTAAGAAGAACAACTTCTGGGCTGCCAGGTTGTAAAAATCCCTTTGGCTGGTGTGTCATTAGAAAGACTTCTTCTTATTACAAACAGAGAAACCTGCAAGTGCTTATTAATGGCTTCTTAACTAAAAGATGGAATATTTTCTTTAGCCGTGCTAGCCGCATGGCTCTATGGATGGCCATGTCATTTGGTTCACCACAGACTGAAAATATTTAAACAACTACTGGATGGATTGACATTAAATTTGGTCAACATATTAATTGTACCCTGTGGATCTATAAAGACTATGGTGATCCTCTGACTTTTCATCTCGCACCATCATTACATTGAATGATTTATGATCAAAAATCTTAATGGCAAATATATGATTGCTGTTTTTCAGAAATAAAATATTCTTTGGTTAAAGGGTCTATCAAGCCGGGTTAGGCTTGATGGACCCTTTAACCATTGGTCCTATTGATCGAAATAACAGGTGGTTACATCCTAAAATGTAAACTACTGTGTATGAATGAGCAACCTGCTCACTAGTTTCCTCATGCTCTTTGCTTTCACTCTGGTATTCACACACACACAGACTTGATTAAACGTAACCTAGTTAAGCTCAAAGTCTGTCATGTGCAGTGGGGGGACTCTATGTGTGAGCGTGTGTGTGTGTGTGTGTGTGTGTGTGTGTGTGTGTGTGTGTTAGTGCGAGAGAGAGAGGAAGAGAGTGTTTGAAATGAACGTGGCTCAAGTTAAGATACTGTGAAGTTGTCAAATCCTCTGGCTCCACCCCCACAGAGTGTGACAGCTGGTAACCATGGAAACACGTGCAGGAATCATGTTAATTGGCTGAAATGACAGCTCACCCTACTTTGAGTAAGACCTCCTCCTGTCCATCGTTGTCTCACCCACCTCTCGCTCACACACACACACACACACACACACACACACACACACACACACACTACAACCCAATTAAGAAGCAGTTTTAAAAAAAGGAAAAAGAGAGTGATAAACAGGAGGGCAGGGGATTGATATTGACTAAAGGGGGATGAGAGAACGTATAAAAGAAAAGAGAGAGATCACAGAAGAAGAAAGGCAGGCAGAGAAAGGTACTAGTATAGGAATGACAGATACAGCTTTTCTCATCTTTGAACAAAAGGAAACGCTCTGAATGTTTCATGTACTGCTGAATAAGTTATGTATACATGTGTGTGTGTGTGTGTGTGTGTGTGTGTGTGTGTGTGTGTGTGTGTGTGTGTGTGTGTGTGTGTGTGTGTGTGTGTGTGTGTGTGCCTATGCACCTCCCCACATGTATGTGCGTGTGTCTATGTGTGTAATATGTTGCATGGAAAAGCTCAGCCTTCACAAAGTAGGCACCTTGTTCCACACTTGGAATCTAACGTCTCCCCCTCCCAAAGAAACAGGAAATATAAAAGAGATCAATGTAGCTCTGAAGGAATACAAAGACTGTTATATAATAAGCTAAAGCCAACGTTGTTTTTGTGCCAAATAAATGTGTGTTAGATAGACGTGCTGTAGCGTGGAGAGATGTAAAGTATGTTGTCAACACGGCACAAAAGGAGGATGACTGTGTTTCTAAGAGAGAGGAAATGGAAGGACATGAGATAGGAAATGAATTTGTAATATCTACTGAGTGCAAAGGAAGGAGGGGTCAACTCAGGAAGAAAATGGGACTTACAGCTCTTGGGGACTGCCCCCCCCCCCTCCCCCCCTCCCAGTGTGCTCACATTAAAGTCCCTGTCGAACAACGTCCGCCCACATTACTTCCCCCACAGTTCACTCACTCACACACACACACACACACACACACACACACACACACACACACACACACACACACACACACGTAAGTATAGAGTATCGACATATATACAATTAATCACATAATGGGACACATGCCAGTATAGCCGTGCTGTGTGGACACGCAAACAGATGAGATGACTGACAGACACGAAAACAAACAAATAATCGGAAGTAACCGGGCCGTCGGGGCAGAGCTACGCTGTTGCCAAGCAACCAGGTGATTCCTCTAAAGTGCCTCTCCATGGGAGATTCCCTCGTTTGTGTGAGGGCATTCACACGTTTGTTTGTGTGTGTGTGTGTGTGTGTGTGTGTGTGTGTGTGTGTGTGTGTGTGTGTGTGTGCGTCAATGTGTGTTTGTGAGTGTGTGTCCAGTAAGTTAGTGCTGACACAGTGAGCGTACAATAATCTGGGACGCGACCATGGTAACAACCCAGCGGGCGAGTTTTGTCGATAGCATTTGTAGTGTTCCCCCCCACCCCCTTTTTCTTTTGATGTACATTTTATTTATTCAGCAATTATGTATTTATATTTTATAGAGAACACAGAGTGCTGACGGTGGCAGATACCCACAGATGTGCACAAACGACCGACACACACACATGGAGTCATAAGCAGTGGAAAATATTCAATTTGGAAACCCTTGACAAATCCCTGAGGTGTTGCTGACGTTTATGCATGCTTTGGAGTATTCATAGCTGCTCACACACACACGCTGCAGAGCTGATAACTACACACACACACACACACACACTCACACCTTCACGTCATCAGCAGAAGTGGATAGAGAGGTTGGGACGAAGAGTGAGAGACAGGGAGGGGAATGGGAGATGAGTGGATGAAGACCGAAGCAGAGCGAGGTTCGGAGGCGACGTGAGTTCTTACAGTTTGTGACTCCTGCTGTATAAATGGAGGCCAGTAACAATGCTACTGACAGGCAACTGTAACCCTGGAGATTCATTATGGCTTGTCACTATGGAAACCTCCAATCAGGGACAAATATTACCCATCTTTTCCAACAACTAATGGGTCCAAGGAAATACCTGAGATCTTCCAACACACACACACACACACACACACACACACACACACACACACACACAGACATGCACGACGCTGACCTTCTTCCCGTCTCTCTTGTGTTTAAAGCTAAAGTAAACATCTCGGCGCGAGGTGCCTTGTAGGTACAACGGCTTTGAGAGAGTACAGAGCTGAAACACAAACAGACAATGTCTCTCTCACATTCATTCGCTTTCTCTAAACAGAAACACACACACACACACACACACACACACACACACACACACACACACACAAGTTCGCAGTGCTTCAGGTGCACTCCCGGCGGTGAAGGATATGGGTGGCAAACAGCTCGAAGGCACCAGGAGCGGGGTGGGCTGGTTTGGGTCAGAGCCAAAAGAACCACTGGTGCTAGAGTGGGATACGGCAGCTCTTCTTTTTCCTCTTCCTCCTCCTCTTCCTCCCCTTCCTGCTCCCTCTCCTCTCTCTCAACTGACACATGCACCTTCTCCCCCTCCTCCTCCTCATTCCCTTCCTCCTGCGTTGGTCCTCGGTGCTGCTCATGCAGGTCTGAGTCCTGGTTGCCCGTCATCGCCGTGCTGTGAACAGCCTGAACCTAAAAGAGGGCGCAAGGGGGCAACGGCACACTGTTCAGGACACAGGCAACACATAGATGCATGTGTGTGTGTGTGTGTGTGTGTGTGTGTGTGTGTGTCCGTGTGACTGTGTATGATTCTGCTGTGTTGCCTCGTGGACAGAACTGCAGCTCCACAAAACAAACTGCGCTGATCGTCAAGCCTGTCCATCAGACCCTTTACCCTCTAGCTAAGCAGCATAGAAACTCTGTTTTTCTCTGAAACAATAAGCGACCTTCAGGAGAAGAACCACAGCCAGCAAGCAGTCCTGTGCAGGAAACATAAATCTACAAAAATCTAAACAGAATGAACTGAAGGGACGTGAGCGAAGGTGCAGACACAGTGTCAGCGCAGGCAACAGGAAGCACTTAGACCACTTCATTTTAATCCTACAGCTGTACAATTCAGTGATGACAACAGGCCATTACTGCTGATGCTTTTAATCCAGACTGGCTTTAAACAATCTGGACATACTGTGAGAGAAAAGTAGCTTAGACGGCTCGTTCGTGTTGCTGTGAAGTGAATAAAGTGTGGGGTATTTCATTCATTTACGATAACTTTCCACTCATGATGATTACTTATAGCTCTCTGGGGTATAATTTCTTCTTGAGCTATAATTTAACATAAAATCTCATGACACGCAGTGACTTTGTCAAGCTACAACAGCCTGTGGTTAAATTGTATAAGTACTGACAGTAATTTCTTGAAGCATTGGAATATCATGTAGGAAATGTCAAATTTAATGATAATCGCAGTTTAAATTAAGAGCGTGATCACAAGAGCGGATTCATTTCTTGCCTTTTCATTTCCTGTTTTGAATTTCATCACATTTTCTGCTTTATTGGACAGTATGCAGTGGAGTTTGGCAGTAAAAGATGGGAGTTGGAGCATGTGACACAGTCCACATTGTCTCGAGTGCACTGCAAACACTCCCCACTGCTCATTCCATTGCTTATTGATCCCCTGAGATTCTGGAAAATGTATTCCAAAGCTACCAATTTGTTGTCAAGTTGGTGCAAGAGCTGCATTATTTGGAAAACGAACATAAAGAACAATCAGGACAGCAGAAGTCTGGGCCAGCAACGAGTCTGTGCAGGCATTATACTCAGCCTACCGTGAGACAGGACAAGAGGAGAGCTGGCATGCAAGTTCATAGCGTAGACAGGAGTGTTTCTGTGTGTGTGCGTTTGATGAAAATAATGAGATTGAATCTGCCACTATCCTTCTTTCCTGTGTATTTTCATTATGGGCACGTTGCCTAGATTGAGTGAGGAGTCCAGGGCCGCACAGTTTAAGGCGTTTTGTTGTGATTCAACAGTAGCTGATGGGTGGACATCAATCAACCATTGAAAAAAAAGAAAGCCATTCTTCTGCACAGTTAAAAACCTGCTGATGAGCCCTTTCAAAAGACTTTAAAAACTCATTATGAGCCTCCCTTGCTAACAGTCAGGCCATGTGGAAATTAAATCCTCCTCTCAACCAGTTACCAGAACAAAATATATTCACACCTCTATAAGACCTCTGAAACACATTAAGTTTATTATTCCTTCATACTGTGCAGTGTGCACTCATCACAAATGCATAAATTGCCTAATCTTTTAACCGAAAATGTACAACAGCTTCATGCTCCATAAAACCAGGGTAAACAACAGATATCCATAAATTCAAACATTTTCTTTTCAGTATTATTGTTATACAGTGATATACAAAAATCATCCTGAAGGCCAACCAGTTCCAGATACCGACGATATATGAGGCTACAGCATTTCCCAGAATTACACTGAAACGCAAATAGTCTAATTAATCCTAGAATAAACGGTAGAATGATACAAAACCAAACATCTCCAAATTAGTCTCGTCATTTTTGTGATATTATATGATGTAATATATATATATGCATAGATATATATAAATATATAGGCCTACCATAAAGTATGTCAAGGCCATTAACTTATAACACTTTACCTGGTTATGGGAACATTATTTTAATTAATTTTAATTTCTTCCTTTATGAGGAAGACACACCGCCATTGACAAAGAGCGACATCATAGGATCTGGACATTTTCTATTGTGCCACGGGCATTCACCACGCGCAGTGCCCGGGACAGGAGGGCAAAGACAAAAGTATATTATTGCACAAAAAACAAAAAACTTTCACTGCCTTCCTTACCGGGGTGCAGCGTCCATCCACCGGCGTCATTCACTCCGGGTCCGCCGTGCGCCCTGAGCTGGAGCCCTGGTGCTCCATCTGAGAGCAGCCCGCTGGTCCTCTGCCTCCTCCCCCCTGCCGATATCCAAACTCAGTCCGTCAGTCGGGACTCGGGTGGATGAAAAAAAGAGGGGGGGGAATTAGAGAGGAATGTGGCGCAGAAGTTTTAATAACCGGGAAAAGTAAAGTTAAATTTAACCAGGTGGCTCCCCGTGAGTCTGAGTCCCCTCAGCCGCTGGACGCGCTCTGCGGTGTTCAGGTACCGGAGTTCAGGCGCACGGGGAGAGAGAGAGGCAGAGGCGCGTCAAGCCAGCCAGAGAGAGGCAGACCGGAGATACCTTCAAAATAAGACAGTCTAGTCCCGGAAGCCACACAGTCTTGTTACACCTTGTTGAATACCATAAATCGATTAGTTAGGCTTTTATTTCAGCATTCTCTTCGGTAGTATAAACTAGAAAACATAGTAGCTGGTGAACAAACAAAAGCATTAGGAGCATAGCAGGTTGCCATTGCAACCAGATGGTTAGCTGCTACTAGTGTGTGCTAAAGTGAACAAATCACTTAAGTGCAACACTCATGTAAGAGAAACAGTGTTTACCATCAGCAACCAACAATTTCCCAAGTAATCTCTCTGATTTCATGTTGACTTTTTGTACTCATAGCTTCCGTCCCGTGCGGAACCAACCCCAATAATGTTGAGTGAATCAAATAATAAACAACAATAAATAAAAAAGAATACCTACTTCGATAACCGTTTTATTTTGAAAGTTTTGGCAGGAGAGCTTTATTCTTAATCCCGGATAACTTGACACTGACGGAGCAAGTGAGAGCATGTGACTGGTCCCCACTCCTCCGCCTCAAAGTGCACCCCAACCCAACATCCCTCTGACACTCTGTCTCTGCGTGGCAGTTATCTCACCAGCCATGCTGGGGCTCCACACTCAGCAGGGATTCACTAAACCCAAAGGTGTGGCAGAGCTCCGACACAGCAGTACCTTGAAATCATCTTATGCTACACCAGGTTTCAGAGAACAATGGATAATGGCCATCACTGTCGTCTTTATTATCATTTATATAATAGTGGTGGAATAAGTAGATCCTGTACTAAAAATATCAAGACCATAATTAAAAAATACTCCATTACAAAGTTAAAGTCCTGCATTCAAAATGTTACGTAATCAGAATAGCCCTTTTAATAATGAGGTATTATATACATATTGAGTTGTGTTTTTATTACCGGGGCATTCACATGTTATCAGTATATTAACGACATATAGTGGTCAATGTGAGTTTATTGTTAGGTGGTTTAATCTATCACACCGTATGATATTTTATATTTTATACGCTGGTCATTATGTTTTGGGTCAAAATGAAAATTGTAACCTGAAAAGTAGCTACTAACCAGATGTCAAATAGGCTTGTATTTAGGAGTAGAAAGTAAAATGTCCCTCTGAATTGTAATTCATAAAATAGAAGTACCTCAAGATTGTAGTAAATGCACTTTCAGCGTTGTCCATAATTTAGTTTCACTTACTGTTCATCCATTAAATAACGTGTTGTTTATTCACTCCAATCATAGAAAGGGCCGTTATATTTTAGATGAGAGATGATACCGACAGGGCTGAGTGAAAAAGGCAGAATAGGCATCTTTAACGTCTTAAAATAGAGAGAAACTCAACTGCTGCTCATTTTTCTAGGGGCTCCATCCGATTCCCTGAAGGCCCGCTGGCAGTCCCTGGATCCCCATTTGGGATCTAATATTAGAACTGCAGTGCAGTAGGTGTAAGCAAACAGCTTCCAGGGAGCACTAGTCTTAAATGCTCTCCTGCCTATTTTTTTATATCTATATGGCCTCCGAATAATTTTCTGGTGGTGTTCTGTTCAATGTTTACACTCATCAGGACTCCCACTGTAGTGGCTCTGAGGGGCTATAATGCTATAATGCTCATTGAACACTAGCAAACAAATTTGGAGGCATTAAAAATAGACAAACTTTGCTATTTTTAGGCCCTACGAGCATGGCAAACTATTTAAAATGTGCTGTGTTGGAGGAAAAGACACGTTGTTACCTAAATTGAAGAGGTTTTTCAGATGTAATGTCAGTAAGAGCAAGAAGCTGTGTCTGGGAGGTAAGATGGGAGATGGCAGCATCTTCAAGCCTGTTATTATGAAGGGGCAGGAATTTAAGCAGGTAAATTACTTTAAATATCTGGAAACAATTACTAACAATAAACTCACCTTTACGACGAATGCAACGACTATCTGTCCTCGGGATATTGAGGTGCTTCAATGCCAGCAAACACACCCTGACCATGTTCTACAGGTAACTCTCTGAGAGTATTCTCACCTATAACGTTGTCTCCTGGTAACCTGGGACACAGGGACAAGTTGAAACAGCGGTAGTCAGATCATTGGAAATAACCTATAGAACCGTTCCACGACCAAAAAGGCAATCCAGCCCCCCCCCTTCACACATCATTCCAGCTGTTGCCATGTGGCAGGAGACTCAAGGTTCCACTAACTATAGGAAACATGGTTGAAGAAGTAATGTGAAAATGTATTTTAATGTATTTAGCTGCTCGTTACTGTCTGTTTGACACTGTGTTCCTAGAAAACCAAAGTCAACTTTCCATTTCATGTAATGGACACTAATCTTATCTCTAGATATTAAGTCAGGGGATCACCTATAAGTCAACCTGATTGTCGAATGTCTGCATTAAACTGTGGAGATATTCTGCTCCGACCCAAAGTGTTGCATTTACAGACTGGCGGAAAATAAGATGAGATTTTCCCTCAGAGTAGGGAGACACCGTGCAATACCCAATCAACGCCCACAGCCGACAAGACTCCTCGCAGCTCTCATAACTGTTACAGCAGCGGCATACATCAAACATTTAGTGTATCTCAACAACAGAGTTAGAGAATCTAGGACACATTCAATCACATAAACACACACAGACCTCTACGGCTAACATCTTGCTCTCCCCGAGAAGAGTACTGATGAGGAGCATTGTTGGATGCCTCCGTGTGTGTGTGTGTGTGTGTGTGTGTGTGTGTGTGTGTGTGTGTGCGCGTTGGTAGTAATCAGTTGTTACTGGGTCTCCCTGGCTGTGTTCGTTTTCTCTCTCCTTCCAGCTCAACTCATCCTTCTCACACTTACTGTCTCGTGTAACTCATGCAAGACTCTTTCTGCTCCACAGAATCATTTCATGCATTTTTCACTCCTCCGTCACCGTGGTGTGTCCAAATGATGCTTTACATTAGTCGCTGAAATGCACTCACACACACACACACACACACACATGGGTAGAAATACATTCCCTCTGTTATCGGTTGAGGATGGGTATCTAGGCCAAACATTATTATCAGCGTGTGGTAGGCACCCCTTGGGTGTGTTTCCATGGTGACCATCACATAACATTATATATGGGGAAGTGTTTTATTCAATGCTATTGTCACAACTACGCACACACACACACACACACACACACCTACACACACGCACACACACGCTGATGCAAATTCAATCACAGATCAATAATCCTGATCAATCATTGAAATTGTCATGAAAACCACCTCAGGGCACATCATGCCACAAAGCTGACATACTGTACATACATACACACACACACACACACACACACACACGCAGAAACATATTGACACTGAGCCTGCCTACTACTCTACTTGACCTAGTGTCATGTAGTACATGAAGAGGTTAACAGAGCATGCACACACACACACACACACACACACACACACACACACACGCGCGCACACATGGTATGGTCAGCGGTGTTCATGTCAGCTTCTGAAAGTTTCAGTTTTCTGAGCAGGGAAACAGAGGAGACAATAATAATGATCTCTCTCTGTTGTCTGTAAATGTGTCTGTTCTGCCTCTAACCTGAATGTTTATCTCCACAGTTATTATTACAGCCCACAAATCACTGTGTTCATATTTTGTCATTCTTATGAGGAAAATATATTACGTGAAATATTTCCACTGTAATCTGCAGTGTGTGATCTAAACGGCACTGCATTAGTAATCACAGTAAGACTTTCATGTACAAAATAAGTTACAATTAAGTATCTTTTCCACCAGCAGAACAGGCTGCTCAGATATGTTGCTGTATTTTAGACAAACAACCGGAGGGATTTTACCGTGCATCCTTTTTTATCAGTTCGAGGAATCATAGCAATCTATCACACAATACAATTTCCACATCCCACTCTCCCTCTCGCTGTCTCCCTCAGCTTTTTCTGCGCCGTATTTGCAAAGCATAAACGCACAGTGGTCCTTACAAACGCATGGGCGACCATGCACGCACAGCCGGCGACTACCTCAGACGTTACATTTATGACAGGATAAGAGAGACTTAGGGTGTGCGAGCCAGTCAGCAGGAGAAGCATCTTTTCTGACAATCGGCAGAAGTGAAGTTGCTTAGCAACCTTTGGCCCTGATGACAGGAAATGATGTCATGCTTGTAAAGCAGACACACACTTATTCACAGGCAGATAACAGGTGCACACATGCAGGGTGAACCTTGCAGGAGAGTAGATGAGAGGAATAGTGTTGTGATGATAATCTGGTGCAAGGGTTAAAACAAACATTGTATGAATCTTCTCTAATGGTCCCACTGCTCTCTAGAGTCCATTAAGGCTGACCTTACATACTACACAACGCACACGCAGACACACACACACGCACGGACTAAGCTGAGAATGTGCTTTCATGTGCTGCTGTTTAGGGGAGACATGCATCTGCTGCTCTGTCATTTCTCAATGCATCCTCAACCCTTCTGTGAACCCATCTCCTGCCTTCAGCCCGTTTCCTGTGATCCAACAGTCGCCCCATCTCTCTGACTAGGCACATAGACTTGCAACATGCACACACAGACACACAAACACAATGAAGCTTATTGCTGTGTGCTCTGGGAGAGAGAGAGGTGGTGACATGTGGGGTTATATTTTGGAGCTGAGGCATATGAGAGAAGATCTTTTATTGTTAATCTGCTTTGCCTCCCTCGATAGAAGTTGCAGGAGTTACAGCTCCACACAGTGTTCAGTCTGTGTCACTGCACTCGTTTCCTTGTGGGACGTCGTGCTTTAATTATTCATGTTTGTGAAGGAATGAGCTGCCAAAGACTCCGAAACTCACCAATCAGTTTGAGGATCTGCTTTCGAGGACATACTTCATCCTCTCTGAATAATCCAGTTACTTCCAAATATATCTGATACTTCATGTGCTGCAGTACATCACTGTCTCTTACCACCTATATGTGTGGGATGTGTTGTCCAACGTGTACTTTGGGCTTCTTGTAACAAAATGTGGTTGAGCCTTTATGTCCATGTTGCTGCTATTGATAAAACGTTCCATGAAGACATCTATAGCGCATTATGAGGGCATTCATAGTGAATTATAATGCATTTATAATGCTTCATTACTACATTTCACTTTACTTAGCACACACAATGATAACTTATGATACAGGATGGACTATTACTGCAAACTATGAATCCTTAAGTACAGTTGGTTGTTGTGGTGAGTACAGGAAAGTATACAAAGTCATAATGTATTATAAGCCCCATCAGTCAATCTCTAGTTTATAATTATTAAAGAGCATCCATAAGACATTATAAGTCTCATCTATAATATTACAGTGAATCAGAAAGCATTATGATTCACTTTGAATGCCCCCATAACACGCTATAGATGTGGTCTTCATAGAAAGTGTTAGCAAACTATTTTAGATGGTATGTACAGATAGTACATTTTAATTAGAGTACCTGTGTTTACACATTCTTAGATGGTGGGAGCACACAGGAACAAAAACTTGCACTGGAATGGAGGAAAATTATTTATGATCTACACACAATTGGCAGCCCAGCTAATTAAATTCATGTCGCAACTAGTAGCACGAGTATTCTCACGTTTTCAAATACAGAAAGAGTGAAATGTACACAAGGAGTAAAAAGCACCACGAGCAGCCAAATGTCTTCAGAAAGACTTCACACGTTTTGAAGGGGATCGTCAAACTGTCAGGTAAAATCAATGAGTTCACTCTTAACTTATACCGACGTCAAGAATGTAATCGCTATGTCGCCAACATATTCTCCCTGGTAAAACTATTGAAACCTTAGATACTGTAAAAGTAATTGTAGTTTATTTTAACAGCCTTACTCATTAACGCATGATTAAACTGTTTGCTACATTTTGTATTTCAGTGAGAATAATCACACTATATTCTGTTGGATTGTTGCAAATAAGGTTTGATTATCATTTCTGTAGGTGTTTTATTCTTTTAACACTTACTTTACCATTATTTTTTGGTGCAACATTAAAGTGTTAGCACACGGTTTGCATTATAATGTCAACAGTGATAATTTTACTGTAACTGAAAACAACTTTACACACCTTTTTTTTTAAATCACTGCCACCTTCTATCCATGTGTGTATGGATCGAAGGCAGGTACATTCTACCAACACCTGAAATACACAAGTCTGAGCCTAAATCCACCAACTGTATCATTTTGAAATATGCATAATGGTCTAAGAGAGTCTCTCAGTGGTAGCGTAGTGTCGATCATCTCCATTTCAGCATTGGCCTTGAAAACATTAGACGACATGTTGAGTGATTTCCAACCCATTAAGTTCCTTTTTAAATATTTGATAAGAAAAGTGAATATTCCCACTATAGCGTTTTCCCGTTTCATCACACGTTTAGATGTGCAGCGTCTCTTTAAATGAATCATAGTCCATGCTACAACACGGTGCCATTAACCTTCATTGTGTGGTCATTACACAACTCAGAGTTCAATCATTGATAAAGTACAACTCAGACATTTTCATGAGGTCAAAACATTTTAATTAAAAAAAAAAAACGAACAACTCATTTGTAAGAACACAAGTTTCCCAATTTGTCACATTTCACTTTCTCGCACACACACACACACACAACGTGATGACACCTACTGCAACTCTGGAACAAAAACATGCCGACTGATTTGACATTAATCAACACATCCTAGATTTAAACAATCCAGTGTAGCATGGATACATAAAGATTTGTTTTAACTTAAAAAGGACCGTACTGTGATCGTGTCGGTTTTAGCACATTGATCAAAAATACTATAACGCTAACTATTTCCAAAGATTTAAGTTTGGTAAGAAAATCAACTTGGTAACCTATCCAAGAATAATTTGTTGCCTTTACTTAAGTTAATTTATAATCCCTCCCCAAAAAAACAACTCCTGGCATGATTTAAACCAGTGGCTGCCTAAAGATGAGATTATCAACGTTGAAGATGATTTGCAGTAATGGAAAGTATTCCTGATTTGTACTTAATGTACTAAAACATGCAAAAGCCACAAGTACAGTCCTTAAAAAAAAAAGAGCTTACAACGACCCTCATAGCAATGAAGGTTATTCCGCATTTAAGCCTTGAACAGCACACAGGGATGTGAGCAAAACAAACGGAGGGAAAATTATTATGTGAAGCAACAGCTCATCTATATTTACAAATGAATCAGAGACGGAGAAACGGCAATTCCTCCTCGACAAAGAAGCAATCACATCCCTGAGTACAGTGTTTGTTATTCCTATCATTTAGATTCACTGCTGTGGATCCGGTATTATCATCAAGTCCTTTCTGCCCGGCTCTAGGTGGATCACAATAGTGCCGCACAGCATCCAGTCCAAGGTTTCTCTGACCCAAAGTCTCAAAGAAAAGGCTCACATTGAACATTAAAGAAACCTCCGCAGCGGTCGTAATGCTGAAGTCCAGGCACAACAAAGTACCGCGAGTACATTAAGTGAACAACAGCCAGACAGCCGTCCAGTGTCGTGGACAGTCAAAGACTTGTTTCATCAGTGGCACATGGAGCAGCATGCCAGTGTTAGCCGATATGTCTAGAACACATCATTATCTCCTTATAAACAAAAAGGCTATTGTGGAGCCCCTTCCTCTACTACTTTCTCCATCTTCTCCTCCTCCTCTTCCTCCTCCACATCTTTGTCCTTGCTCTTTTTGTGTTTCTTCTTCTTGTGTTTGTGCTTGTGCTCCTTTTGTTCTCCTTCCTTGGCCAGGGCGCTGTGCTTCTTGTGCTTCTTGTGTTTTTTGTGTTTCTTGTGTTTCTTCTTCTTCTTGTCCGCCGCGGTGGTGGCTGCCGAGCCGCTGTGGTTGCTCTGGGTGGGGCTGGAGGGTTGGCTGCCAGACAGACTGCCGCTGCCACTCCTTCCTCTCTCCGTCTCAGAGCCTTCGCCTTCGCTGTAGTCGGGCACAAAGGCCGCCTCGTCCGTCTCGCGGCCCAGGTCAGAACACAATCGCTGTCTCCTGGGCTCTAGGCCACGACCCTCCTCTCGCCCTCCTCCACCTCTGCCCTCTGCAGCTCTCTCTTCCTTCCCGGTCACTCCTCGTCCCTCATCTCGTCCTCCACCTCTCCCCTCCTCTCTTGCTGCAGATCTCCCTTCCTCTCTTGCTGCAGATCTCCCTTCCTCTCTCCCTCCTCCTCTCCCCTCCTCCCTAACAACTTTTAGTTTGGTTGGTTTGTCAGAATTTGTCTGTGCCGCCCTGCCACCTTTAACCTCCTCCCTCGGTGCTCTCCCTTTCCTCTCTTCTCTCCCTGTCCCTCGCCTCTCCTCCCTTGTGGCATCCCTTCCTTCACCCCTAACAGGTTTAGGTGCTTCAGTCTGTCCTTCTCTGGCTCGGCCTCTTTGTGGTACCGGTGAGAGCTCCTTGGGTGCACTAGGTCCGTTTTCCTGGCCTTCTTCGTCGTCCTCCCTTTCCCACTTGGAGCGAGGAGGAGGCTGAATGAGCGGCTGCTCGCTGGCCGGTGTGGGTTCTGGGCTGATGCTCGGGCTGCGGCCCCGGCTGTTCACGGGGCTCGATGGGAGCTGCTCTGCAGGTTTGGAGGATACACTCTTCTGATCTTTGTCGGAGTCTCGCTTTGTTTCTTGAGATGACCTAGTGTGGAAGGAAACAGACGTGTTTAAAAGAGTAATTATAAACGATGAAGCGTTTCACTCCTACAACAGCGTCGGACTCAGGATGGACAGAACATTATCAATATTAAAGCAGCAGAACCAGAAAGATCACCTTTTTTACCTGCCGCCTACTTTACTGACAAAGCAACGGCGCGGCTGACAGTTCGTCAGAGATTTCGGTGTTTTGTGCTATTAGCAGGCTAATGTAGCCTCGAGCCGACAGGGTTCTGGTAAGCTCACTTCTTGCTTTTCAGACTTGATCCCCAACTGACAGAGGCTCAGGTGACAACACTTGAGGTGATGCATCTGACTTTGTGCAGCTCGCTCCGGAGTCACAAAAGGCTTTACGCAAAGAGTTCCCCTTTAAGGCGACCGAGGAACATGACTTGGTTATGTAAAATCAATCTTTAACCAATAAGGCTCAGGCTGGGTTACAAGAATCACTGCAAGTAATGATTTTTCTTCATTATAAAATAATTGGCAGATGATCAATTTGATTAATGGTTTGGTCTATAAAATGTCAGAATAGAGAACAGTGAAAAATTACTAAAATCTCAGGTGACGTCTTTAAATTGCTTGTATGGCCAAAAGCAATTAAAGCGAGTGCAAAGCTATTCAGCAGAAAAACATGTCATTTTATCGTTGCTGATTCATTTTCTGTCCATTAACTGACGAATTGCTTCAGCTGTATTTTTTCCATTTTTCAACGCTTCTACACGTTTACATGCAAAGTCATTGCAAAGACACGAGCAGACATGTTCTTAAGACTTAAAGCATGAATTCAGACTTTTTACAAATCGGCATTATTGAACAAATTCAACGAGCGCCTCCGGATGATGTTATGAACGCAGACACAACGGCATTTAGTTCCCGGAATATCTGGGACTTCCACAACACGTACAAAGCAGCAGTAGTGGTTATTTCAGCCACGACTGATGAAACGCAGCCTCCTCTAAGATGCATCTAGCACGAGTGACGCGGATTTAATGAAAAATGAACAAGCGATCAATCTCCCGCAAGTAACGCGATGTGAAAATTCGCTTCGCGTTTGGTGTGAATACAGCGTCACAAGAAACAGTTAATCATTTAACCACACAGAATATTTTGGACTGGTTACACGTCCTTCTGTAAGTTAATTTAATACAGGCGCCAAAGCTTCATTTCGGCACCCGTGTTAACCAATTTGGCTGCCCATGCCCATGTGCGTGTGTTTCTAGCTGTGTCTGTAAGGACAGCCTTTACAGAGACCACCGATCAAACTATTGAGAACAAATATCGGCACTTAACCATCAGTGGCCAATCGATCGGAGAACCCTAAACGATTGCCCGATCAAAGTGTGCCAATTAACTTGAACAAAGAAATTACACAAAATGTATGAAATATGTAAAATCCAAGTAACTAAGTAAAAGAGGCCCAGCAGACTCACCTCGTGGAGCTCACAGTGTGGCTCGTCAGCGCCTTGCGGCTGATCCTGGGTTTGCTCTTAACAGCAGGCTCCTCGACATCTTTCACTGCTGGAAGAGAGGAGAGGAAGCTGGTTTAATCAATGCTTAATTAGCACAAGACTAAATCAAAGTCATCATCTCTTCACACAGGCGAGCACGCAAACGGAGATTCAAATTACCTTCTCTGTGAGCAGCAGCTGGTTTCTCTCCTGAGGGGGCACTCCTCTCTGTTCTGTCCTTGGACACACTCCTGGGAAATAAGAGTAAGATATAATTACACGTATTAACAACTGCGTTCACAGAACCACTATATCAAAGCATGGATATGGATGGTGGTTTGACAAACGGCAGGGAAAACGAATGCAACACACCTGTCAGATTTAGAAGACCGCTCTGAGCCTTCGCCTCTCTCCTTAGACGATGTGCTCGGCTTCTCCTGAGGGTCTGTGGAGCTCCTGGAGCCGGAGGACTTCTCTGCGATGGTCATTTTATCCAGAGAGACGGACCTCCCTCCTGCACTGGAGGGCTTTCGCTCGGTCCTCACCGACCTCTCTCCTTCGAGGTCTCTCTCCACTGTGACTGCTATTTTCTGTGAGCTGGAGACCCTGTCCCTCTCTCTGTCGGACGTCGTGCCTCTGTCTGATCCTGAAGGTCTGTCGCGCTCTCTGTCTAGTCCGGAGCTTCTGCTCGGCTCTCTGTCTGAACCCTGCAGTCTGTCTCCAGCACTTCCTGGTCTCTCTCTGCCGACTCCCCTCTCCCCAGATGCTGACCGCTCCTTTCTAACGGCACCTTCTGCTGTACCGCTGGGCCGGTCTCCTTCAGAGAGGTTAGCAGCCGCTGATCGGTCCGAGGTGGAGGTGGTCTTCTCAGAACCAGACGGTGTCCTGTCTGTGGCTGGTGACTCGGTGCTGCCCTTCCTCCCCAGGTCTCTGTTCAACTTGATCCTCCTCTGGGTCAGCGGCTTCACCTGAATATGGACAAAAGCACATAGAAAGTGTCACAAGGGGTTCATTCAGAACGACTCAGCGCTTTCATGAGATGATATATTCTGAAATTATAATTTTTTGATTAATGGTTATGATGTTTTTCTCTAGTGCATAACTCCAAAAAAGCTATTTGGACGTCACCTTGCGCTAAAGGACATTTTTAATTACTTATTACATTTTATACACCAGTATTCAATTAATCTCAAAAATAAATACAAAACATGAATTAGGGCGGCAACTAATTATTTTCAACTGGTCTATAAACTCACAGATGGTGAAAAATGCTCAAAAGCCTAAAACACAAACATTCCATTTACACCAAAGACAATCAGCAAATATTAAACCAGCATCATTTTGGGGCATTTAACTGTTGATTGACTAGTTGAACAATTGACTAATTGTTTCAGCTCTAATGAGAATCATTAGCTGCAGCCATTTGTAAATACAAGAACTTAGCGAGTCTGATTTGTATAAATACAGAATTACCAACGCAATTAATGGAGTTGACAAACATCTGTAAGTACCGCCTGTAAACCCACAAATCATTACATCCCATTGTTTCTGAGGACCCACCTGAAGGTCCATTAGCGGTCTGATGGATCCCCGATCCGCGTCTCCCCGGCCCATATCACGGCTCCCCGGTATGGGAAGAAGACCGGGCCGGTCTGAGGGGGGTGGGAGTCTGTGGAGCGGGTTCTGATGAGACATGTGAGAGTGGGAGAGGACATCACCTCCGAGCCCGTCTATTCTCCTCAGCTTTCCAGGAGGGGGTCCAAGCAAGGAGCGGCCCTCCTCTCCCATCCTCCTGCGACTGTCGGGGGAGGGAGGTCTGTGGAGGAGTGGGAGTCCGTGTTGATGGGGGGTGGGAAGGAGACCACCGCCCTGAGGAAGATCTCTTCTCCCCCGCATGTCGTGGCCGGGGCGCGGGCCGTCATGAAGAGAGGGATGGTGTAGAGGAAGGCTCTGGCAGGACAGTGGGGGGGTCTTTAGCAGGGCGGGCCTCACTGCAGGGCTTTTACCCTTCTCCTTTTTAGGGGTAGAGTTGGGGGTGTCTTCTGGTTTGGTTTTAATGGGCTTTAACGGTTTTGTGCCAGAGGAGGAGGATGAGGAGTCTTTTTTGGTCACCACACCTTCTCCGGGCCTTTTCTTCACTTTATCACTCTTTACCTTCACGCTCTCTGTCTTAACTTTAGCTTTTACCTTTTGGCCCCGGTCTTTCTTAGTCCTATCAGACGGAGTCTTTGATGTCGACTTGGTTGAGGGTTTCACGGGTGCAGCGGGGCTTTTAGAAGCTGGAGCTTTAGAGGTTGCGGCTCCAACTGAAGCCTTTGAGGACATGGGAGGCGTTTTAACGAGTGAAGGCATTTCGTCCATTGGTTCGTCTCTGACAGGAGTCGCATCCCCTCTGTCTACTGACTGATGTGATGCCTCCGATTCGTCCCCAGTCCTCTTCTTCTTTACTTTCTTTGTCTTCAGGAGTTTAGCGCTGGACTTAGTCGCTGATGAGGAAGAGGATGGAGGATGGTTAGGGGGAGCCCCTCTCTCGTCTCTTCCTCTTCTTCCTCTCCCCTGGGGGGAGTAATTTCTAGATAATGGGGACATTCTGTCCCTCTCCCTGTCTCTGCTACCACGACCTCTGTGATGCATAGAGGGGTGTTGGTTGTCGTAGTCTTTGTAGTACTGGTTGTACCAGTCTGCATACTCCTTCTCCCACTCCCGATACCTGTCTCTTTCCCAGCGCTCATTGCCTCCAGGACTAGGACCCTTCAGTTCATACGGCGGGAGCTCCCGAGGAGGCGGCTTTCGTCCACCGGGGCTGCGGGGCCGGAAGCCACCAGGGCCAGGGCCAGGGCCAGGGCCAGGGCCAGGGCCAGGGGGAGGGGGAGACCGTGCCCTATACGGTCCTGGTCCTTCTGCTCCCTCCCAGCCTCCTGGCCGGTAAGGGGGAGGAGACCGTGGTGAGCCAGACCGACGATACCCATAAGACCTTGAACGGGAACGGGACCTTGACCGCGATCGTCCATAACTGCGGCCATTGCGTCTAGAATAAGGGGAGCGGGGATAAGACCGGCCATGGGAGCGTGAACGGGATCGACTGGGAGAATAAGAGTAAGACCTGGATCTTGATCTGGATCTAGAGCGAGTGTAAGGAGAGCGGCTGAATGGAGAGCGACTGTATGACCGGGATCTAGAAAAGGAAATGGTTCAGAAGACCAGAAGGAAAGATTGGATTATGCAAATTGTAACAAATGGCTTTAAAGGATTGTGTATATGTAATCAATGTAAAAACTAAAAACTATTTTGATATGCTGTCTTCATGAAGTTACCTTGAATATGATGGTCTTCGTCTCTTTGGTGCATTTCTGTACTTCATAAGCTCTTTGTGGAAGTCTTTAGTAAATTCATCCAGTTTGGATGTAACTCTGAGGATACAAAGACAAAAACACTGAAACTATTAAAAACTACTCCAGTGTGAAACCTCAATAGTTCTTATGTCACTGATGTTTATGTTATTCATGCGTTCATCTCACATTAGAAATTCGTAGCCGTTGTCGCGGTCTTAAGAAGCAAAATGAAAAGGAAACAACTCACGTGTCCTGTCGGTGGTGCCGCTGTCTGTAGAAGTCTTCCTTAGAGAGGGGGGGCTGACCGAGGGGGGGCATAGGCATAAGAGGGGGCTGGGAACCAGGGGGAACCCAGGGTGGGTTGAGCCCTGGGGGTCCGGGAACATAAACAGGCTGGGGTTGGTACCCCATGACAGGAGGGAGAAGGCCTGGGCCAGAGTTGTACGGAGGGGGATAAGACTGGGGTGGGGGCGGGTACATGGACGGCGCTGGGTACACTGGAGGGACAGGTGCAGGAGGTGGAGGTGGCTGGAGGTGAGTGGGGGGATGGTCTCCTCTTCCTCTGTAAAACCTGGTACAAAGGGAGGGACATGAGCCATTGTGAGACCGACATATTACAAGACAAACTTTTAATTGATCAGATAGTCCCACAGACGGGTCTTACCTCTCCCAGGGTCGGCCTCCCCCTCGGTGAGAGTGCTGTGGTCGTGACTGGTGACCTAATAAAGAGCAGAGAGTTTGCTAGTTGAAGAATGTGGTTCCCTCAGGCTCACTTAATCTCCTTAAATGATCTAAATGAAACCTCTTACCTGGTGGATGAGGCGGCCTGATAGGTGGTGGGGGGCCGATCCTATTTAAATGGTAGTTCTGTGAGAGAAATCACAGTGAGGATAATGTAGTTACCACCAAGAGAAATTACAGTTTCTTGTGTTCACAGAAGAAGTATTTGCTGAGGCTGGTCAGAAATCTGTCGATTCTCAGTTCAACTTGGCATAAATCAGTTATACCTCTTCTCCACAAATACAACCGCCGAGGGGAACTGGTGTTTGACTTTTTGGTAAAATAGCCATCATGCATTGGCTCCTAATTCTGATCAATATACCTATACATGCTTGTCAACAAGAATGGTGTGGTATTCATTACTCTACATATTAAACAAACAAGTTTACAATAAACAAGTGTCTTCTGTATTTTAGGGATGGTGACGGGTCTCTTGATATTGGTGAAAAACAAACATATCCATTAAAAATATGTTTGTTTTTTCTCTTGATGTTTTCTTAGATTAATATAATCCGTAATAGTCACCGGCCCTGAAATTTCTTATCAGTGCAAAAAATGTAATAAAACTTACATAAAGAGACAGACGGTAAGTAATCTGCGGGTTCATATTGAATCTCTTGTACTAAACGCTGATAACAGTCAGTGAGATTGAAGTGGTACACCGTGGTTCAAGTGGACTGCTTTTTAATGCGAGTAGCAGTCCCAAGTAGTTTCGAAAAGGCAGCAATTTATTTTTCATACAGCGCCAATCTGCAATAACACAAATCATGCTCCAATCTCATCTGAAGTGCACGGCCATGGGTGATAAAGCAGGAAGGCAGGCGGGACGTTTGTTCTCGTCTCCAAAATGTAAACAAAGCAACAACATAAACAAACATCACGAACATGATGACTCAAATGTAAAGGGGTACGGAACAACATCACTGACGTGAAAGCCGAGTTGCGGGGGAATGAAGTGGGAAGTAATTGTACTCTGGCATGGTGTGAATAAATCTAGTGAAAACGCATCAATTCAGATGTTCAAGGCGGCCTCATCTGTGATCCACTTACTGAGGTTCCTGAAGAGTCTGGTGTCACAGTAGGTTCTGGATTTGTCTCACTGAAACATAAAACAGACGGGGACATTTAGAAATAAAAATGGCGTTTCATTTCAAGAGTCACTTCTTTAGACTGCAGCTTAGATTAAACTTACCCCGGGGGGGGTGGTTCCCCATGGCTGGCGGAGTGCATAGGAGAATGGTGGTCAACAACAGGTGATGGTGCAGGGGCTGGTGAATCATCTTGTTCTTCAACAGCAGCAGCATGAGGAGGGGTAGGAGCAGAAGTAGGAGCAGGTTCAGGAGCGGGTGCAGGTGCAGGAGTGGGTGCAGGAGCGGGGGTCGGGACCTGTACTTGAGGGGCAGTGGAGGGTGCGCTTGTGGGAGGGGGGTGAGTGATGTTGGCCAGCAGCGGGTCCTGCTGTCTCGAGTGCAGTGGCCGGACCAACTGAGGGCGCGGTGGTGGAGGGGCTGCATTTTGCACCTGCTTGCGAACATGTTTTGTGTATCCGGTCTCATTCTTAAAGTTGTTCACAGCCTGCATGAAGAGAAACGTGTTAAAAAAAAAAAAAGGTTATTGTGCTATTTTTCCAAATTTTGCTTTGAGTTTAAGTACCAAAACATGAAACGGATCAAAACGCATGCATTTGAAAGGGGGTTACCTGTCGGAGAAACTTGTTGGCGATGAGATTATCAGGTGAAACATCGGACTGTTTGCATGTGAAGCAGGTGTGCTCCTCCGAGTCCAACAAGGCAGTCCTGATACCTGAAAACAAACAGCCCTTGATTAGACGGAAGCTAATTTGACAAACAACTCAAGCCTTTAGACTCATGATTATGTAAATTTGTATGAAAATAACTTCCCCTCAACCTGCCTAGTCACCAGATATTTAAGGGCATCATTTTCTACTTTTGCTAAGAGTGAATTTAGACTTTCCCAGAGATTGAGTGTGAGATCAGTCCATTACACTGTGGAACATAAAAATGAACGACTACTCAGAATGAAGCATGCCGTGGAGCAGCAGTTCTCTAGAGGGGCCTCTGTTGATTAAATAGATATTTCTGCCATTTTGCAAGTAAATTTCCCTAAACATCTACGCAAAATGAACACTTTAAAACATGTGTGACGGGACCACAACATTTAGTAGTATAGTTGAGATGTTTGCTTGGCAAAGCATCGTTTTGACTCCCTACTTTTATTAGTTTGTATCACTTTTTTCCTGTAAAAATTAAGATCTTCATCACGAGTAAGAACTCACACTCATCGCAGTAACTGTTTCCACAGCAGGGTATAACGACGGCATCCGTCATCAGGTCATTGCAAATCGGACACAAGAGTTCGTCGGGGATTGGGTCCGTCTCGTCCTCAGAGGACGACTGGTCATGTGGAACAAACGGAGGGCGCTCCTTCTTTCCTTGTGCATATGCCTCCCTGTATTAACAGAGAACCGTTTTCTTTTAGTTTTGAGGACTATTACTAGCAAAAAGAAGGAAACAGCAGTCAACCTGTGACTGTGGACACAACAGATGGGTTAAGACAAATGTTGCAAAAATGAATGTGTCATAAGAGAATATTTAACATTGGATGAAACGTACGCATCTATAGCAGGTATAGCATATTCTCCAGTGCTGGTTAACATGGCTCCTTTGGTGCCGGGCTCTGCCTTCACCATGAAGCTCTGAGGAATGCCCTTACTAATCCTCACTGGCTTGGGAGTCTCCACACTCTTATCCTGGACCTAGAAAGTTGAAGAAAAATTGAACTAAAACAATACAAATAACCATTACAGACTTTGAAGATGAACCGACAGATGATAATTACCATCAGCAAGGGGCATTGTCGAATGTAGTGACCAGCCTTTCCACAACGAAAGCAGGTATAGTGAGCAGGTGGAGGTCCAACACACTTCTTGGAGTAACTACAGAGACAAGTTCAATACATTTCTTAAAACTATATACAGCTAGAGAAAGACATTGTTTAGTATACGGCTTCATGAGCGTAAACACAGAACAAAGGCTGACTGTCATCGAGCACAAGAACAGAGTGTGTGTGTGTGTGTGTGTGTGTGTGTGTACTAACTGTATCGGGTCATATTCATGATTGGACTGAGATATCATGGCTTTAATCTTGTCCTCCTCTGATGCATTAGCGTCAACCAGGTTAGCAGTCTAAAACACACAATGGAGAGAGGGAGAAGAAAAAAGAAAATAGATAAAAGGAGGATGTCAACGCCACAAGATGAAAGGAAACATCCATTCAACTTGAGCAGTATAAGTACAGCCCGCATGTACAGAAACAGTACCTTGGCGAGTTGGGCGAGTGACATAGATGGAGAAGAGTCGGTCTGTAGGAGAATCAGAGTGGAGATATTAAAGGTTTTAACATAATATCTAATAGACATACAGTGGAAGATAAGAGCCCAGATAGTCCCCCACCACATCTGTGTCCAGTCCCTTAAGAGTCTCCATCTAAGTCAAGATTAAAGTCTTTGTTGAGGACCGAGTGCATGAAATAATGCAGGCATGTAAATCAAGACATGGTTCATTAGGTTCATCCCTCTACAGACAGTTTCGAGTCATAACTAAAAACATAATGTTGTGAAAGCCTCACCTAAGGTTGCATCTATTCAGAGCTGCTTATATTGAAGAGATCTACATTATTTAGGAATGTTATCAGGTAAGATGACTTTTTAAAGAAAAGATTAACAGTTTTAGCTTCAATTTTGTATCCTTGCTAAAATAATGTCTATTCACTGGCCAGGTGATATAAAAGTATTACAGCTCCTATAGAAAATGCAACTTTTGTGATTTTAGTTGCAAGCTTCAAAAAGATTCACTGTTGCAAACGTATCCTGAAAAATATTCACGATCAACTACAACACAGCTGAACTGCACAAAGAATGAGCCCAATTCACATTTAACAAGGTAAACTTGTCCTCCCACTACTCTTATTTACAAGTCTAGACCTGCGTATGTTCCGAGTCCTTAAACTAATAACTATATTAATGTCCGAGAGCATCTGCTTAAACACTTTAAAGCGACTCCCTATTTGGGCACCATCAGCGAACTCCAGAAGTACAGTACTAGCACATCTGTCTGTAGAGTCCCTAAAGCTTCCGCTACGGTAGGGAGAGGCCGATTTCCTCAAAGAAATACTTGACATTTAATTTTAGCATGCGGTCTCCCTTCACCAGGCCACAGTGATTCAAGTTTTAGCACCGACTTGTCAAAAGAGGTCGTCACAGACGTTAGAAGCTTTCATCAAAACCAGTTTTCATCAAAACTTTTCTGTAAACTAATGAGCTTGCAGGGAGTTGTGTCAAACAGTTTCAATAAGAAATGCAAACACTGTAAAAGTGTCAAATATTTACAGCTGACGAGACACAAAAGTAGAAATGCTTCTTTAAATAAAGTGCCTGATGAAGAAACTACTAAGAGTTGTCAAGTGTTCCTTCAAAGTGTTCCCTAAAAAGCGCCCCTACACCTCTGGAGTGAAGGGAGAAAGCAGGTTGAGTGATGTCTCTGATGCAGGTCAGGAGTCAATGAACCGTGAGAATTAAGTCTCAAGCACGGACGGAGAAAGTCATACTTTACAGCGACAAACAAAATGGCTGCTCTGCCCATCTCTTGGGAAAATGCTCTTGGAGGTAAATAAACAAGTGGGCAGGGTGGGTTGTCCGTCGTGATATGCAGGGCTCGGAGGAAAGACTGGGTATTGCAGAAGGCTGTGGAGGGAACACACAGGGATCTGGTGCAAGTGGTTCTGACACTGAACCACTGAACAACTTTATTGACAGGTTCTGCAGCTTACAGCTCACAGGACACACTACACCAGTATACTTCTCACTGCAGCAGCCATGGAGGGCCTCCAGAGATTGACAAGATATTTACTTTACTGATAATCTGTCAAAGTACTTTGTGATCACGTCACAGCAATAGAAGTCAGTGGCCAACGGACAGCATCTCACGTATCAAAACGAGCTTCTTAACCGATGCCCCAAAGCACAAAAATACACTTAGAGCTAGTAGCTGCTGTTTTTGTAAGACAGACACGTAGGAATCTGAATTAATTCAAAGCTTTGAACTCATCAGGATGAAATCTGTGAGCCTTTGGGGTTTAACGGCTGTGTGCAGTCCATACTCAATGCAGAACATCTTCATGGTGAAATTGTACAGGACAAAAATAATTGACATTGGCAAATATTACTGAACAAGTTTAAGTATATTAAAGATTAGCAGGGTGAGCTTTCAAAATAAAACACCGGTGAGTCTCTCCCACAACTTTAGTCTTGTAATTGTAATCAAAGTTAATTACAATCAATCCCAGCCACACTTTACTTCATTGGGTTCTTAAACCACATAGAAATTGAATATTTTCACAGAAAATAAAATGACAAAAATACCATATTTGTTCTTTTACAAAAACCCCTTTAAAATACATTTTCCTGGCCTGAGGCAGGCAACAATACCATTTCATTATGAAATACAATCATTAACAAATTACGTGATATCTCAATCCATTATAAAGTGGCAACAGTTCAACAAGTTCATTAAAAAAAACAAAAGGCGGCCAGTCTGTTGTTTCTCATCTTAACCTCATCTCGTTCAGCAATTTGAAACTTTAATCTGCTCATTTCAAAACAGAAACCCGGTGTTTTTAGAGAGAAACAACAAACTATGTTTAACTGTGGTGACTCCAGGAAACCCTCCCAAATAGACATCAAATAACACAGAGGTTGAGATCTCAACACAAATGTAGCCAACACACAGTGAACAGAGGATACACACAACTCGATCAGTACTGACAGAATGTTCTCAAGAAAGGTGACTAAAGCCAGAAAGAGGGGGAGAGGGAGAGAGGTGAGAGGAGGAGGAGAGAGGGTTGATTTTGGGTTTGTTTTACATACGGGTCTAGAAGATCCCACCACAGCTGTGTCAGAACGATCTCTGCGGAAACAAAGAGAGCAGAAAGAAACCATCAGCTGTTGACAAAACTCAAGAGCAAACATTAAAACCACATCCAGGGTAAAGTTGGCTGCAGTCACACCAGATCAGGCAGTGCAGCGTAAACAACAGTCTTCCCATTCATTTAATCATTTAGTATTTTGGGTATACTTACACAATGAACGTCCTGCCAGCAGGTTTCACTCCACCAAGCGGAGTGCGGCGGACGATCACGGACGAGTGTTTCGGGATGTGGATTTCATCATCGGTGTATTCTACAAAACACGACACAAATTATAGTTCAGCCATAAAACATTGTTCAGTAGAATATGTAGCAAAGTTATAGGGCCAGACAAAAAAAAAAAAAGTGTAGACTGTCTTAATACTTGATAATAATATTAGATGCATCTGTTTTATATCAAATAAGAGCACAAAAAAAAGATGGTGTTGGAGGAGTTAAACCACGACTTGCCTAGTCTCACAATTTAAAAAATAAAATAAACAATAACAAAAAGATCTGAGTTAATAAAAATCCTTTTTTGTATATATTTTTTAGGAATCACTTGGTACATTTGGGTATTTGATACAAATAAGATTACAATTTTAGCAGCTTGACATAAAAAAAAAAAACCTGGCTCAGGAAAATGTTAATATAGTTAATCTAGATACGTGGTATAGAGCTAAAACAACCGATTGACAGAAAATCTATTTGGAAATTGTATTTATCCTTTTAAGAAAAACATGTGGCAGATTCATAAACAATGAAAATAGTCCTAAATTTCAGTGGTGTATCCCAATATGTAGCTGTATCCCAATATGTAGCCTCAACATACGGCGTGACTTTACCTCTGTCCTAATGTTGAGACAGACGGAAATGTGCACCTGTTAACTATTACTCCCCAAAAATAATGGACGACATGTTCTTGTCAGCTGATCACGTACCTTCTCGCGTCTGCGCATTGGTGATCTGCAGGTCGCAGTCTGTGGCCTTGAGGCGCTCTCGGCCCATAATCTGCTTCTTAAGCTCGTTGAGGGTGATGTGCAGCCCATCGAAAGTGACAGTGTTGTAGTCCAGTTTGGAAGAGAACTTATAGTGAACACACGACATTTTAACAGGTCTAAGCACTTAAGTCAATCAAGCACAAGGAAGAAAAAAAAAAACCACAGGCCTGGTATGATAACAAAATAAAACAGCGTCAACACTGAACACAGCTAGATCTGGTGACTTTAATATGTCAAACTTTCGTTATATTCGCTGAAACACTGTAGACAAAGGGAGGTGGGTGTAAGGGGCCAAAGAGTCTTTGTTATTGCCAACAAAAAATAATCGAGATGCGAGGCCAGAGCGCCATGGAGCGGCGTCGTGTGCCTCGTCAGTTCTTTAAAGTCCGATTAAACATAACAGGGTGCCTCCGAGAGAGTCCATTCAGCACAAAGTAAATCTATCACAGCGGTGTGAATGAGGTCCTTCGTGAATAGTCTTTAGTGGAAAGCCCGGGCTGCTAGTGTGGCTAACAGCGGGCCTGGTGTTTCCAGGGCATCAGTCCGTGAATGTTTGCCTTGTTGGTACAGTTCGTATTTGTCAAGACAAACCCGCCCGCGCTCCACAAAAAGTCCACAAAACCGAGTGAAATCTTCCGCAACGAGTCCACAAATGTTATCGCCGATAGACCTCCTTGAAGAACGTATTCTGAAATCGTAATATACCGTTTTAAATGCTAAATTAGCTAGTTAGCTAATGTCAAGGCTAGCATGCTACACCTCGAGATTAGCTAACGATACCTCGCCACTCAACACAACATGAAACCACCACTTGCCTATCAGAAGCTAACAGCTAGCTAACGGTTAACGGCGCTATGCTAACAATGACCTAACCAATGCACCAGTTAGGTGGTCGGGACGCAAAGGTTCCTCTTCATTAAACGGCCATTTTCCATCACGTCGAGTCGAAAGTTGAGTATCCGCGTTAATCTTCAATTTAAATCCATAAAATCCATTTCGATGATCCAAACTGCTTCTCTCCTCGCTGTTTCATCAAAATGGCGCACGTCGGAACCGGAAGCATCCAGGGTTCTTCCAAAGACTACACGTGAACGCAAGAGGTTTTACGTCGGTCTATTTAAAAATGGAAGCACACTTCCGCCAGAACAACGACATGAAAATATTGGCAGTTAGTAACGGCAGTTCATAATTACTTTTAGTAGATACCGGCTTCATTAATATGGAATGTTATTCTATCTCATATTAAATGAATAAATATGCCAATGAAATATGCCTATGAAAAACAAGTGAGGCAATACAGTATACAGTATAAATTAGTCACTGGAGTTCAATACATACTTACGTTTTAAAATAGTACTTTGAACATTTTCATTATTTAAATTAAAAACGATGTATTTATTTATTTAACTATATTGACTTATTTATATTGATATTTATTTATATTGATATTTCCTCGTTCATTTATTTCATAGCCATATGTATTTATTTTTATAGGTATTTATTATTATTGTTATTTAAATAGCATGCCAATACCATAATAGCAGGTGCTGATTTAGCCCATACCCATTAAATATTTATTTATTTTATAAATCAATTGATCCGTCTTCAATCTGTAGTTTAGCCAACTTTCTTTCTAATTGTATGTGTCTCGTTGTACTAGTAAACCCTATGCTTGAAGTTGTGTTGGTGTTAGCAGGGCAAACGGTTTCAAAATAGATGTGAACCATCTTGTTTTCCTGATGTTCTTTGGCTGTTCAATTGCGTTGTTTTAGGAGCATTAATGTATTTTCATGGTAGTTGTCGGACATGACTTCATACAGGGATTTATATTATCCCTCCAGTACTGTAGGGTTACTGAGTAATGAAACTAGTCGTATAATGGGTAAGTATTACAGGTAGCGTGGCCGAGCGGTCTAAGGCGCTGGATTAAGGCTCCAGTCTCTCAGGAGGCGTGGGTTCAAATCCCACCGCTGCCAGAGTTTTGTCATTGTACTAGTTATTAATATGCAAGAAGAGAAAAATATACGACATTAAGTCAGTACCATAGACTGTAAATAACTGTGCTCGACGTTGAAGTAGGATTAGTTGATCTTTGTGACGGTTTTGTAAGGTATTACCTTGTATGGTTAATAAATAATATCACACTTATTAGATACCAAGTCAAAATTTGAAGTGACCATTTTATTAAAAAGATAACGTCAAAGCTGCACTAATCAAAAAAAAAAAAAATTTCACAATGCACCAAATGAGAAAAGTGCAATGTTATGTTTCTATATGGACTCATGAGTCTGAAATAAAAAAAAAAGTTTAATTAGCAGTGTCTATGGACAAACCCACAAAGAATTATCACCTCAGTTCTGCATTTTTAGCATCTCTCAGCTCACTGTTTTGGTCCAGTCTCACTGAGGTTCATCAACCCCACTTTTCCAGTCCCAGCAGGCAGCTGTCTGCCAAGCACCAAATGGAAGAAAGACAAAGTTATCGACTAGCTAATAAACATAAAAACATAACAGTGATTAATCTGTATATTTCTCCGTATAGACAGACTTAAAGACTTGCCTTGCTATTGGTTTTCAGAGGTAGGCCGAAACAGTCTTAGGTGCTGGATTAAGGCTCCAGTCTCTTCGGGGGACGTGGGTTTAAATCCCACCGCTGCCAGTAATACTTGCGAAGTAATAATAACAAGCAATGCACCAGGCCTTTGAATCATTGCTTTGTCCTGTTGTCAATATACACAGTGAAATAGGTGACATGGTCTCTAGTGTGTGCGATGGTGTTGATTTTCTCGTGTGGTCAGTACGTGATGGCACCGTGAGCGTATTCATCAAAACTGCCTTGAATGTTCGCCTGCATGATGCTGCTGCTGCCACGGTAATGAATCACTCTGCCTTGCTGTTATGCTGTTGAAGCTGTTTATGCGGTCCTATCATCATCTCTAACACAGCTTACTCATGCACGTTCACACACAAAGTCTTCCTGTTTTTTCACCACAGGGAGGGGGTCAATTTTATTTTGATTACTTGTTTGTACATTTGTACTTTGCTTGGAAATTTGCTTCTGTGCCCACTTATGCAAGGGCAGATATTTGAATATTCTCCCTCACAGACACCTGAGATGTGAACTGTACAGCAAAAACAAAGCAACAACACTGCCCCTTAAACCACACGTATTTCTCCCCAAAGCACATTATTGTGTAAATTCATAAACTTTATTTGATGTAAACAGAGACTCGGTGACAACGCCACAAGGGTCCCCTTTGTTACACTGATGCTCACATGCTTATGCAATGCACACTCAAACAGACACAGCGAGAGACAGATTGAGAGGGATCTAATGCATTTAATGGGGTTTCGATTTTGAGTTTAGGTCCACGAAAACAAGGACAGGAAATGGACATAGTTAGTTGTGTCATTCCCAGATGTTTGTGTGTGTGTGTGTGTGTGTGTGTGTCTTGTATTGCTACGTGATAGTTTATTATCTTCATGAAAACGCTCCTCCTTCCTGTCTCTCTCCGCATGACTGTCTGTCTCAAACACACACACTCCTATAATTATACACACACTCATTCGCACACACACTACGGATATACTGTAGATATAGCTACTGTAATAGCATAGCAAAAGGACATACAAAGAGCATACAAATATGCATTTTTTCAAGCAAAAAAATGCCAAACAGTCTCCGATTCCAGCTTCGCACACATTAAGTTTCACTTAATTTTTTTGTTTTGTATCATTGTAAATTTAATATTTGGGGGTTTTGGACTGTTGGTCAGACAAAACAATCACTCTGGAGACGTCAAACTTGGCACTGGGAAACTGTGGTTGTGATTTATTTTCTTTTTATCATTTATTTTCTGACAGATCAGTCTGTGTAGGCCTATTCCGGTCTCCAAGGCCTTTCCCCCTTCTTTTTTTTTACCACGAAAGACTTCCGTTCATTTAATGTTCTCCTCTCACAGAAGGTCCTCTTGTGTTTTACATCCTCCACTTCCTCTCCTCTCAGACAGGCGTGGTCCTCCTGTTGGCAACACAGTTTCCAGGCAGCATCTCTGTGTTGTTGTGAGCTGCCGCAGTAGTTAAATCATCCACGGCCATGTCCATCTTAGCGTCTTTGAGAGGCGAGGTCAAGGTGTAGAGCATGAACTCCGAGCCCACTGTCCCTGGTGTTGGCAAACCTGCCATGGCTTTGGATTCAGCTGAGATGGACGGCTCTCGTTCTCGCATCAAGGATGCTCGAAAGGAGTCCCCTGCACTGTGGTTGCTCCTGTAGCTATATCGGCGTGAGCGGCCGTGGTAGTAGCGGTTGCGGTAGTAAGATGAGCTGCGAGAGATGGGCGGTTTAATGAGGGGCGGCCGGCCTTTAGTGCGCAGCTGTCTGTGTTTCTCTATGAACACGTGCACCGCAAGGACGCCCACCATCTCAGCCAGCACGAAGGACAGAGCTCCAAAATAAAAAGACCAGCCATAGGAGTAGCTCTTCTTGTTGTCGCTCTGGCTGGGGTCGCCTGAGTTGGCTGATATGTACACGATGATGCCAATAATGTTGCTGAGACCTGGAAGAGTTCAGAGATGAAGAGAGTCAGATGCATGATAACTACTGTAAATACATGCATGCACATTAGATGTGCGTGTGTGTGTGTGTGTGTGTTTCTGACCTGCAGAGACAAAGAGTATACCCGCGCAGAGGATGACGTTGTAACGTGACTTGTAGAACTCGCTGGCAGCCACACATACACCTCCGAGAAATAACAGTCCCACACTGAGGATGGGGAAGAGGCTGGAGGCTCGTACTGCGCCTGAGGAGAGGAGAATGGGTGTGTATGTAAAACTTGAATACCTGAGACTTGCACTATAGTTGTTATGGATCTCGCAGTTACATGTGCACATTTGTTACCCACGTAGTAAATACTCTGCAGCATCCTGCTCATAGTCTGCATCTTCAGCAAAGTGATCGATGTCTTTGCAAACGCCCCGAAAAGTCCCTGCAGACAAGAGGAAGACAAAGAAATACATTACAGTACATCCATTTGATAACTTCTTCGGCTCTGTGTCACTCTGCTCTGTATCAGTTTATAACATGACATATATACATGGAAATGTGTTTGACCCAGCACACTCTATCTTCTCTAACAATGACTTGCATATTGAATGTGATGCTACCAACTGATTGGCTGTATCGATTTTTTTTCCCCCTGCTTTTATACACGCAGAGGCTAATTTTGACATTTCTCTCATCTCAATTTTAGTTCACTATGAATCCAATTAAGACTGAATATGTTTCTGAAAAAAAAAAACAAGTCACCACAATAACGATCTATCCATCCATAATAAACTAATGATACGAGGATGTTTTCTATATTAGAACTCACACGATAGGACACGTTCAATAAAACAGTTAGAGGCATTTTGAACTTACCAACCTTCATGTTTCACTTTCAAAGAGCAGACTGAAGGGACCTCACATTAGTGCTGATAGTGCACTTATTTACTTGTTGGCCTTGTAGCACTTAGAGGTAATTATGTCTAAAGACAACAAACCTCATGTTCTACTCTATATCGTTTCAGGACCTGCTAGGACTCTGAGGGGTTTTGATGGGAGTTGACTTGAGGTAATTTGTACGACTTTCCAAGAGCAGATATTCTCCTTAACCTGAGTTAAATTACTCAAAATGACGTATTTTGGATTATTACAGAGAAAATGCTAATTTCTCTGTGTGATGATGAAAGGAGTCGTCAAATGCAGAAAAGTGAGAAAATGATCAAAGTTCCACAGCAAACAGCTCTGTCATCCTTGAGCTTAAGTTTAGATCACTGGACAGCCAGGAGCCCCAAGTCAGCCGACCTGAGGGACCTGGAGGGAGATTAAGGGGTTAGGGGGTCAGGGCCAGCCCATTTAGGGCTTTCTAGACAAACAGGAGAACAATCAGGACTAGCTGCCACTCCAAGCGTTTTGGACGCTGGGTTTTTCCTGTTTTGGTGCCGATATTAATCATATAAAAACATCCTATAGTACAGTGAATATCTCCGGGGAGCTATGTGTTGGCAAGAAACCAAACCATAAGACAGAAATACTCAACAGTTTGACCAATCATCACGCTTCCAAACAGACAGACTGCACTCAGAAATAAAGGTGCTAACTAGAACCATAGGGGTATTCAGCTTGTCCGATAGGAGATCCCTTTTTGGTTCCTGGTAGAACCTTTTATAGAGGTTCCACCTGGAACCCCGTTCAGATGGTTCTATACCTAGAACACAACATAAAGGGTTATACCTACACCATCTAAGAAAGAATCCAGCCAGAACTTCCGATCACAAGTTCTAAAGAGAACCCTTCAATAAGGTAATATATGAACCCATAAACCCTGAACAGAGGGTCTATCCAGAACCTTCCGCCTTCTAAGGACGCTAAAAACAACACACCCAGGGCGTGGTACTGTACCAAAACCCCCTTTTGTGTTTCAAGGGTTTTGTCTAAAACACAATAGGGTTCCTCATGAAACATTCGAAGAACCAGGGACTGATGTGGTGCAGAGCAACCTACAACATTCCTGGCTCACAATCACAGTTTATTTGGGAGGAAGGGGGGGGGGGTTGTTGGGCTGGGTTCCTTTTAACACCCATGCTTTCAACAATACTTGAAGAACTCTTTCATCCAAAAAGGGTTCTTAAAGGGAACCCTTATTCGTGGCCAGCTACATTGTCGCAGAGTCGCAGTTGAAGTGCTGCTGAAGCTCGTTGACGGAACAGAGTGAAACAAAAACGTATCTTTGGTTGATGATACGTTTTTAAGTTGAAAGAAGTTGACACCAGCTCAACTTTGATTTGTAGCTCGTCATACCCGTGACAAAGCGACAAGTGCGGTGTGTCAGTTTGTAGTTTTGTGTCACCGGCCTCCATTGAAAATGACTTGTAGCCTTGTGGTGTGAACACAGCGTAGTAAGAACTCTTGTAGAACCCCTTTGGAACCCGTATTTCTAAGAGTGACAACCTATAAAAGCTTTGATTTAACTCCTCTGAAGAGTCAAAAATGAGCTGCACACATCCTTCCCTCCTCCCAGTAACCTTTGGCCCAGCAGTGCCTTTCAGCATTTGCTCACACAGGGATGTATTGATAATTGTGGCCCGACATGCTGCACCGATTGACCAGTATTGATGATGTGACTCGGTCGCCATTGTTACCGAAATAAAACTCATTCAGTGAGCTACAACTCGGCCGCGGCGAGCAGGTCAGAGAGGAAAAAGATCCCGAGAGAGCATTTATTCAAATGATTGTCAGGATACAAAGAGAGATGAGGTAACATGTTGTTCTCCTCACTCTCAGGGAGAAGAGCTATTTTCTGGGCACTTGTATTATGCAGCGTGTTTGTGTGCCGGCTCATTAGTCTTTATTCAAACAGTTACTTTAGGAGACAATTTTGTTGTAGCTTGATGTGAAAATATCTCACAGAGCTCCCATTACTCCTTTCTGTCTGTGGTGCTGTGTTTCATGAGTGCACACAGCCATATGTCAGGCTGCTGTCCTCGTGCGTTTGTATTTTGTATCAATGTCTTTGTTGTGCCCGTCGTGTCACTATTTATTGTTGTAATGTGTCATCCGGAAGAAACCAACACTGCAGCCTCATCCTATAATTAGTGATAGCCTTCAGCTTCCCGTCTTTCCGTCTGCCTGCTTCTGGCTCACTGTGACACAAACTGACGGACACACACACACACACACACACACACACAGACACACACACACACTCTCACACACACAGAGGACTGTTGAAGCATTGATGTCCTCTGCATGCTTTGTTACCTTCCCATTAAACCATTTTGGAGCTTAGCGATAGTGCGGCAGCAGCAGCAGCAGCAGCAGCAGCAGCAGCGGGGCCAGAGAGAGAGAGCTGAATATTTCCATTTCATTCAGAAAATTAACAAAGTAATTGCAACCAGAGGATATAGGATAAGAGAAAGAGGGGCGCTATTAAAAAGCAATGAATAATTGAAAATGTAATCTCCATCCATCACATATCTAAGACTTAAACTCCTTCCCCTTCCCTCCCCAAAGATGTGGACATCAATCCAAATCAAACCATGAATCCATCTGAGCTATTATATGTGATATGTTGGAGGAGATGACATTTTCTCTGAAGACTGTCAGTGCCTATCAAAAGAGTTAGAGGTTTTCATCAGACACGGAGAGATAAAAATAAAGACTTTGACTCAAATGTATTTTTAACTGACTGCTTTGGGCTCAAAAGGCTGGTTGATGAAAGCTAGTTAACGTCTGTTTTAGCTCAAACATTGTGGAACAATCTCCCACTTAGTATCACTGCTTTTATTATCTTGTTGGGTGTAAATTCAAGTTTCTTATTAACTTTGTTTCAACTCTTTTCTCGATCATTTGTAAATAATTAAATAGATAATATAAAACATTACCACTGTTAGAGTACTGTAAGTGGTTATTCAGTGGTTACTTAGTTCGACAGATGTTAAGATTTTACATACAAAATATATGATAAGCTCATTATGATGTACTGGTATTGATCAAATTATTTCTAACTGTAAGATTTTACTGACATATCAAATAATAATAATAATAATAATAACAATAATTCAATAATACTATAAAAATCACAGAAGACATTTTTCTGCATGAAGTACTTTTACTTTTGATACTTTATGTACATTTTAACAACAGTACTTGCAGCCTACTTATTTTGAATGCTGGACTTTTACTGTAAATAAGTTATTTTTACATTGTGGTATTGATTCGTTTACCTAAATAAAGGGTCTGAATATATACTTCCTCCATCGCTGTTATTATTTTAATTCTGCAAGATCCCAGAGTTGTGATGATATAAATACAGGGAGTGATTTAAATGAACAATTATTAGCTGTATAATATCATTTATAACGTAGGCTACTATTATATCTATAGAGCATTTATCAACCCATATAGAGACTTGATGTCTTACCCTCAGTGCAGCAGGTCCTCCACAGACCGGAGTGGGTCAGGACCTCCTCGTTCTTGCGGACGGTCTCGTTGTCGTTCTGGTTCTTGGAGCGGCACACCCCGCGGGAGTACAGCCAGTAGTCCGTGCCCACCGCGATGATCATGAGGCTGAAGGCGCAGAAAGCCCCCGCCGTGGTCAGCAGCATCATCATACCGCGGTTACACAGCCTCATGTCGGCCGGGCCTCCTCCTCCTCCTCCTCCTCCACAGCGAGGTGTCCTCCAGCGGACGGAGACCAGCGAGGGTTTAGAAACTGTTAAAAACTTTCCCCCGGTGTCTTGTCTTTGTGTGGATCCATTCGGCTGAAAGAAACTCAGATTGTGTGCACATCTTCTGCAACCTAAACTATAGGCCCGCTCGTGTAGTTGGATAACTGTGCAGGTTTTCCTCTAAGCCACATGCACAAGACTAAGGTCACTGAGTTGGGAAGTTTTGTCAGAAGCACAGTTGAAGAATCAGAGAGGAAACACAGGCCGAGGGGCAAAAAGTGGAATTAAAAAAACCCACACAAATCCTCGATAAAACAAAAAGTTGTTGGGAGAAAACAGCAGCAGCAGCAGCGCTCCTCTGGACACCATCTAGTTGGTTGTAGCTCGACTGTGTGGTTAAGTGCAGGATAATCCCGCCCTCCTGTGTGTGTGTGTGTGTGTGTGTGTGTGTGTGTGTGTGTGTGTGTGTGTGTTTGTTCCTGTCGCTGAGCAACATGGACGAACCTCGTAGTCTGAATCAGGTTGGTTCAGCACCATGGACAGCAGCACAGTGGTGATAATGTTAAAATGGGAGTTTTCACAAGTAAAACTTTACTTTCTTGGTTTATATGAACGTATATAAAAAAACATGGACTACGGTTAAATCATGCTTTCCATAGTAATATTAGTATAATAAAGAAAGCCACATTACGTACTGCATTATTATGCACTAATCAAATAATCACCTATCATCATATTGAATACAAACAATGATTGACAACCAATTGAAAGTAGCCTTTCCAATGTCAACAAGTAATGTTCATGTGTCTTTACTTCAAAGAGCACCATCTTTTACTGAAGATCAGTCAGAAGAATTATGTGAAATAAAAACATCTAAATAGTGTCTTTACACGAAAATGCATAATAATAATGTTGAAATAGTAATACAACATCAATAAGTACCAGCTGATCAATAAGGCTGCCTTTAGTAAATGAGGTTGATAAGATATTAGATGCACTTTTACAATATTATGAAAACTTTAAATAAGGTACAGCCAGACATTTTATTTTTTTGGGACTTTTTGATTGATATCTTAGCTGTTTACTCATTATGAGTTCTTTATAGTAACATCATCAGGGTCACATCCACCAGTAAATGGGAGAGGAGCTGTCTAAGAAGAGTCCAGGCTCCTCCATAGGAATGAATAAAAGAGTTAATGACCATATGAATATTTAAGACTTTGAATATAAAGTGAGCATCTGGGAAGAAGCCAAAGCAATCAGCATCAACAGAAAAGATGGTTGAAGAGAAAAACAACTATTGGAATGCAGTTCACCCACCCACACACACACACACACACACACACACACACAAAACATAGCAAATCTCAACCACTGATTAAAACCAATAAGAGAGAACAATAAACCTTAATTTTGATTAGTTGTTGAAGTCAATTATCAAGCAAAAATGCAGAACATTTTTTAGGGTTTTTCTCACAACTGCCAATTTTCTGCTAATGAAAATGCACATACATATATATATATATATATATATATATATATATATATATATATACACACACACAAACAATTATTAAACAACTATTTAAAAAAAAAATATTTCTTTAAAGTTACTATGAGGAACTTTTAAGTTGTTATTAAACTGTCTTAATTTAATACTGATGTATCAGCGAGATCAGGCCAAATCACGCAAGATCACCAGAAACTCCTTCAGCTCAGACTCCAGCTGGGCCTGTTAGCGACCAGACATCACTGCCGCTTTCGAATTTCGGTGGGGAGCAAAGCTTCGCTGCGCTGGGAGCCAAAACAAACACCACACTGCTGGAGGTCCCTGCCCCATATATCTGGGGCTGCTTGAGGAAAGGGAGGCACAGGAGCACCCGAACTCGGACAGCGAAGACTGTCAGACCCTGCTGCAGTAAAATTAGTTTTTCTAAAAGGGACTCTGGAGGTCAGAAAGACACCGATTTGTCCACAGCGACTGTCAAAAATCAAAACACAAAATTAAAGTCCCTCGTAGCAGCTTTTGTTGCAACAGTCGTGATGTGTAATCTGTTATGTACAGCTGAGTAAAATACAAGAGCCAGTGTTACTGAAATGGTTTAATGATAATTCACTTTAATGTAGGTATCAGGTGTCTCTCACGCGCAGGTAAATATGGCGCATGCAACACGTATACTGTCCTGTTACACAATTTCTTCAGGTTGCTTTATAAAAGTTGCCCTCTTCCCCTAAACCTCTTGCTTCTTTTTCTGGCCTTTTGCATAGTAAACTGTTTATTCTCCCCTCCTTTGCCCTCTCCCTCTTGTATTACATATCTCATTTTCCATTTCTTTTCCACCTGAATGTGAGTTGGGGACAGTGGAGGAAGAGGAGGACAATGGGAGATATAAAAACGGGAAAACAAAGTAAAAAGTGACAGCTGAGTGTTGGCAGAGAGAAAGAGCAGAGAGAAAGTGAGATGGGGCTGTGACGAATATAGAAGTGTATTATAACATGACAAACACTTCTAGCTCTAGATCCCAGTCCTATTTACACATACACTGAAACACAAGTCATACAGAATTATTACATCTACTTTATATATTCATTTGACAGAATCTCGTATTTTGCTCCACGCTTTGTAAAGCTAACTCTTTAGCATATTTCGACATTATTAGAGACACAGCATTCGAAGTGGAAACAAAATATGAGCATGGATATTTCAAAACTGACTTGCATCGATAAATTCAAGACACCAGAGGTTTTTTTTCCCCCTCCTCCATGATGTCAAACTCAAATCTTAAGGGAACTACTGTACCAACAAATATGGCATGCATAGAGGAGCTGCACCACAAAGACTGTATATGCCTACACAGCACTAAACCACTGCGTACACAGTGCCAGAGAGAAAAGAGAAGAGAGAGATTAAGCAAGAGGAAAAGACTGAGACATTTTTAAATATCGCTGCCAAACAGGCATTTGGGGGAATTTTCTTCTTCTTTTTTTTTTTTTTTTGCATCAATTCGGAAGACGAGACGTGCTTAAGACTAAGTTCAGGACTAAACTTAGACATGAGGTTACAAATCAGGATTTTCAAAAAAACCTTCCTTCCCTCCAAACCGCAGCCTTCACAGATGTGTGGATGTGTGTGTGTGTGTGTGCGTGTGTGTGTGTGTGCGTGCGCATATATGACATATTGATCATGGAATGTTCATGAGCCAACTTTTACAGGCCGAAGAGAATCAAGCAAACAAATGCACACTGTTGTTGATCGATAAGAGCACATACACACAATTACACATTCACTATGACTCTGTATTGACCTGCTTCACCATGAGGACATGTCCCAGTGTGACCAACCAGCAGCTAAAGCCATTGTGGTGGTTTATGATTATTGTCCAGTTAAGATGCTGGTGTGGGTTGAGATGTATGAGACGTGGCGGCTTTAGCCTCAGTGGTGGTGCGATGAGATGCTGGATGAGTTGATGGCTGTGTAACTGGGCTCTACGGGTTGGAGTAAAGTCTTTTTCGGGCGGCGTCTAACCAACTCTTCAGACTTGTATGATGAATTCGGGGTTGGTGTAAGAGAAGCCTTGAAACTCGTTCTGGTCCAAATTCATAATGAAGAGCTTGTCTGTGGGCGTCAGCTCCACCGCCATCTTGGTGAACTCCTTGTCGAAGTTGCCGACGTCACGGCGAGATTTCTGCAAAAGAGAGAGAAAAGGAGGAGAAAGAGAGAACGTGTTAATTAAGTGAGAGTGAATTTGTACAGTGTTTGAAAAGGCAGTTTAGAAAGAAGAAGGTTGACAACAAGCAAAAAGAACAACTCTCCCATAGCAGCACAAAGATGGAGGATGGAGAAGGAGGGAAGGGAGGATTTAGAGTTTCAGCACACAGAAAGACAATAATCTGCAGAGGTGGGACAAAGTCGACTCAAGTCCCAAGTCAAGTCAAAGTCCTAAATGTTGTGTTTAGAGTCCTAAATCATTATGTAACCTTCACCAGATATAATGCAATTTTAAATCTGTAAGCAGGTAGTACAGTACATTTACAAAAATCATTTGTATGAATAGCATTTATAAAATATTTTCTACAACCCTGCAAAATGTTATGTTTTCACACAAATTATTGTTATGAGACAGACTTTTGTGAACCTGTCCTTAGTCTAAGTGAAGTCATGTGTATTGTGGTATTGCTGAGTCTCAGTAGAGTCTAGTCCACACCTCTGATCATCTGTAAATGGAGGCGCCATCAGTCTAGAAAAACACACTTCTGATTCCACACAGGACTTGTCGACAAAAACCAGAAACACAATCAAAAGATGAAGAAAGACCCACCGAAACATTTCAACAGCACAAATGCAGAAAGATCCAAGACAAACTTCCGCAGCCAGAGAGAGGAAAACGTTCCAGTACAAAACAGACATGGATCGATAAAACAGACCGGCTGCAGACCAAATCACAATCGGAAAGGATTTCACACAGGGAGGTGAAGCAGTGAGCCCCAGGCAAGACACATGTACCACACACACACAACGTCACACACAGAGCATTCAGTTTCCTACCTCCTCCTTTTTGTCTCATCACAGGGCTTCCAGCTGAAATGAGGGGGGGAAACTTTCCTACCTTTACCACTGGTCCACAAACTCACCACTAATTCAGCTCATTTTTGTAAATGAGGCAGGTGTGACGCTGCATATTTTATCGCTGCAATGTGTTTGTTTTGTGGACGACATTTTATTTTAATCCTCCTATGTAGCTTTTTTTTAAGCAGTACTAAACAATAAATGAATGGTTGATAACACAAAATGTAATGTATCATGTGATCAGTAACTGGTGTATATATATATATATATACACTGTATATATATGGTATATATGGAAAATGGACACTATCACACAGTTGAAATAATATAAAATCTTGATTCATGTTTTGTTTATTACACATATTAATAATTTGTTTATTTATAAAAACTTCCTCTCACTCCACTCTCCACGGATGAAGGCCATCTTTAGAAACTTTAGAAATTTAGTAAATGGACCTTGAATTTTTGGTCAAAGTGTAATCGCTAGTATTTCAGAGGCCTCTAGCAAACACCATTTCCCATAAGCCCTAAACCACATTATGGCTCGACAAGTTTGTCGGTAATTACAGCCGCATGAACACTGTAAAAGCAGAGGTCGCAGCTAAAAATGTTGGTGACTTTCATCGATACATATAAAACCAAATTAACCGAGTACCCGCGCGGCTAAATGTTCATAGAAGTTTATAAAATCACAAAGGTAAGAAAGTATAAAAAGAAAAACGATGGCTGACTGACACCTTTCAACAGAGATTGTAATGACAGTCACAATCAAAACATTTTTAGAAGTCCGATGAATTGGAAATTGATATTTTTAGGCTTCTGTTTTTGTACAATTTGAACAAACAAGACATAACGTTTTAGTTATTTCCCCATTTCTAGTTTATGCTGAGCTAAACTAAGTTAAGCCAGCCGGCTCCTGACTCTTTAGCTTAGCTTCCAGATATGATGAGAGTTGAACTAATCTTCTCACCGAGCAAATCACCAAAAGTATGCTCTTTAAAAGTGGGTGTAGCAGCAGTAACAAGGCAGACACAGCAGAAGTAGTCTGGTAGGCACCAGTTAGTATATTATCAGTTTCCAGTCATACAGGACAAATATACAATCCACAGAAGCACCGCTCTCATCCAGAACAATTGATCCAAATACCTCTCTGATATAGAACTCCATATATATCTATATTTTTTTCCTCATAATCTCTCTCGCTATGTCACTATTAATTAGACACCATTACGATCATCACAATAAACGCTCACTTTTTCCACCTGGCAGAATCAATCAAAGCGAGCATCTTTGTGCATCTGTGACGTCAACATGGTGCCGCCTCCCTTTTTGATACGAGCTCAAAGAACAAGATTTGACACATTATTATAACCCTGCATCGTTTCACAGTTACAAAAAGATAATACTACCTGCCTCACAATGAAACACTTTCCGAGGGTATTGTATTGTTGGAGAACAGATAAGCTATAATGCATATTCTAATAATTACACATGTACTGCAAAATGGCACAAGATGGCTGTCCTTCATCACAGTTGCAGAGGACAATATCTTTCCACATCCTCGTGATTCTGAACCCTACTTTTCTTTTTTTGGCACTTTTGGACATCCTAACAAACTACCAGCTTTCACAAGACTCGTCTGATGTGAAATTCTCCCAATAAATGTTGTTTACAAGCGCAGAGATATGTCATTAAAACACAGTGTAATGTGGTGAATGTTTTCATTAATGAGTCAGGAGAAAAAGTAATACAATGTCAGTCAAAAATCACTAACTTGACGCAGACTTACACTCTTGGTGGCTGCATGTATAAAGACGTCTATCCTCCGACTGCTTAAAAATGAAATCGGCAAAAATGTTACGCTCATCACAACACTGACGGAACAGAAAGTGTAGAAGTATTTGGTCCTATAGACAATATAAAGTCAACATTGGGAAACTGATCGGTACTCAAACAATCATAGCAAAGCAATTGGTCAGTTTTCACTTACATTGTATGTATATTACCAAATATGTGAATATGAGTATAGTACATCATAGTACACGCATCAATATTACTGAGAGGTCGTCATAGTCAATATGCAATCACAGGGATGGTGATACGGATAGAGATTAGGTTCGGGTCGGCCCTGAGGTTGGACCCACGACCTGAACGTGCTGGTGTGAGCAGCCGGGGCGGCATTCAGGAGCGAGCAACAATTCTGCACCGAAGACAGAAATACAGCCGGTAGAGCTGATGTGCTAAACCACAGTAAACTGAAAACAGTGTCTCCTACTGGCAACTTGACACGTGAATATTGGATTATTTTCTCCTGATTGTTAGCGTTTGAGCACCTGTATGCATTTGCATCTGAACGTTATTTGGAGAAATTGTTTTCTAGGAAATACGCTTATTTGTCAGTTTGAGTTCGACGAGAGGATCGATACCAAATCTTAAGACTGTAGATACAGAGCTGGAGCCAGGAGGCAATTATCTTATCTTGGCGGGGGAGAAACAGCTATCCTTGCTCTCCTCAAAAATGCAGCTACTAGAACTAAAGTTAACTAATTAAGACGTTTTATCTAATTTATCTAATACACACGTGAAGAGAGTTGAGTGGAGAGACTCTCGAGCAAACACAACAGCCTGCAGGTGATGAGTTTAACTTTGGAGAGAGCCAGGCTAGCTGTTTCCCCATGGTGAATTTGTTTTGTGTGTTTGTTTTTAATGTGTGTTTCCGAGGTGTCGGGGATTACTAGTGCAGCCCAGTGATATGTGGCGTGGTCAGTGAGTTGTGTGAGGGTACTCAGGGTTAACAAATGAGAAGCCTTGGAATTCTTCCTGGTCCAGGTTGGATATAAGCTCCTGATCTGGGGGGGTCAGCTCGGGGGGGTGGCGCGTGAAAAAGCGATCAAAGTTCTCTGCATCACGCCCACACTGCCGTGGAGAGGAAAGGAGAGGAGAGAGAGATGGGGGGGGTGGAGGGGGAGGTGGAGTGAGTTTGATGAAGGATGTGAAGAAATAAAGGACAACAACAAACGACAAAGAGAAAAAAGAGAAATACAACTAAAACATGGCATCAACCAATCAAATCACTCACAGCCGAAACTGTGGATTTCCATTGGTCCGCATGTGAGCCGGTGACATCTCAGCTTTCTCATTGGTGATTACACTCACAAATCTCATTTGTCAAGGTAGTGACCAATGGCAGGTGATGGTTGGGTTCAGGGGATGAGCGATGTAATCTATAACTTACCTTCACTAAGTGTGTTATTCCCTTCCTTACTGGGACTCATTTCTTAGGTAATCAGTAAAGTTCAGACAATATTCAACAGTCGAAAAGAGTAAGTGTGTGTAATATACTCACAGCTTTAGGTTTGAAAGGCGGCTGGACCTCTTTATTCTCCAGTTTTTCCCAGTCTATGTAACGGAAGAAGGCGTGCTCTTTGATGTCTCTCTCCCCCTCTGGACCGCAGCCCAGACGCTTACCTGGGTGCTTGGTCATCAGCTGGAATCACACACAGACACACAAGGTGAGAAGAGTTTGGACATGCGTGTGTGTGTGTGTGTGTGTGTGTTTGTCTGCTTATACAATGTCCAAACTGATCCCCCCCCCTTCACTGCATGAAGCTGTATTACGGGTGTAAAGAAGCAGGTAAACTCCATTAGGGCTGAACTATACATTTTATTTGTTTGTGTTAAACGTTGTGTAAAGCCTTTTGTGGATGTATGAAGTCTGATAAATTGCCTCAATTGATGTCAAGACTGCAAGTTTGAAAATGAAAAACAATCTGGAAATGTGAGAAAGAAGTGAGCGCACCAGACCTCTGCAGCCCGCTCCTCATCTCTACAAGGCTACACACCAAATCTACGACTGTCGGCGGTCGAGTAGCATTATGGGTAATGTAGGCACCAGGGTTTCACAAGAAAGAAGAATGCATGGAGTAAAAAAAAAGACAATATCTCTGGTACCACTGCATGAAGTCCTCTTCCAGTAGTTTAAATCCCTCAACCACAAGGACACCCCAATATCATGAACTGTTGATCTGTAAACGTATAACGTTTACAAAACAATCTGCATGTGCAGACAAAAAGATGAAGCATTCTTTAAATGATTGTTCTTTTATTTAACTTGACTGATTATTCAGAAATTTTAAACCCACCATTAAAAAGCACTGTTAAGAAAACATACCGCATAGGGCGACTGTGGCTAAGTGGAGAGCAGATTCAAGAGAGCCTTCAATCAGAGGTTCGGCAGTTCGATCCCCGGCTCCGGCTCGATGTGTCACTTAACCCCAAAATTGCTCCCGTAGCTGTGCTTACGGTGTATATGATAGAATCTGAATTGTAAGTCGCTTTGGATAAAAGCGTCTGCTAAATGACTGTAATGTAATACAGAGGTTTATGTGCTTCACCAAAATGTTGACAAGTAACAAGATGAAACTGAAACGTATACGGTGTTTCCTCTATTATCTGGCACTCACAGCTATTATTAGGGCTTGTGGAGAATGATAAGTAGCTGTAGCTGCACTGTTGAAGGTATTCTTACACATTTTCACTCTAAACTAATAGCCCATAACATGTCGTACTACACCAGCGTTCCGAGTGGATATCGAGAGGGTTTATGGGGGCGCATTAGGTGTCTCTGTAGTGAAGGTGGCGCGAGATTCGTGTGCCAGAAATATGGCGTCACAGCGCCCTGCAAGTCGTGCGTGAAGGCTCCGCAAGCGGTTGTGACGGTTGGTCGTGCACCTCTGAATTTTTGTAACTGGGCGCTCGCTGCGCACGCGCTCTAAGGTGTTCAAAATACATATTTACAAAAGTACATATTTAGCCAGCCAAATCAAATTGTTTACATGATATTCAACCTTAATTTCTTTAATTTGCATTTAATGCTAATTAAACAGACAAAGTAGTAAAGTAGACGTTTCGGAAAAAATACTGCAACAAACAGCATGTTGAGCGTAAACGCCTTTGTGCGTGCTTGTAGATTGCGTGCCATATGAGGAGGCTCCTGTGAGTCGAGACAAAGCTAATGTGGATGTGCATTTGAGCATGCGGCCTCACCCCCTTGCAGATAGCAACAGCTTCTTTGGACATGGATTTAGGGTAAGAGACGTGATGCTCCATGATCGACTGGAACAGCTCATCTTCATCTTCCCCGTCAAAAGGCGGCTGGATGGGCACAAATATACTTCATCATTTTTTTATTTAATTTTTTGCCACAATTGTTCTCAATTAAAACAGTAACGACAGTGATTAAATACAAACCTGTCCAGCAAGCATTTCATAGAGCAGTACTCCAAAGGCCCACCAGTCTACCGACTTTCCATAAGGCTGATAAGCTATGATCTATAAGACACAACGGTGGAGTCGTGAGTCTCATTCAGGGGTTTAAAAAAAAAGCAATAAAAAGAAGCATCAACCATCTATCTAACAGCACGTTAACACACCTCTGGAGCGATGTAATCTGGTGTTCCACAAAAGGTTTTTGTGGTAGTTCCATCGTACATGTTCTCTTTGCACATGCCAAAGTCGGCTATCTTTATATGGCCTTCAGCATCCAGCATCACGTTGTCCAGCTTCAGATCCCTGACACACACACACACACACACACACACACACACACACACACACACACACACACACACACACACAGGTATTATTCACACCTGTATTCTCCAATGATTGTAAACTGCACACAACTACAAAAGACTCGAGCTGATTCACAAACTGACTCACCGGTACACGATGCCTTTGGAGTGAAGGAAGAAAAGTCCAATGGCAATCTCTGCAGCATAGAACCTAAAATACAAACAAACACCAGTTTCTAACCATATGTGTGTCTGCTTGACATGGATAAACAGTATGTTGTGTGAGGATATAAATAAAAGGCAACTTTTTCACTTAGGATGCCAAAATTGCACAATCATTTTCTGTTTTCATGAATGGACCGACGCCTGCAAGCTAGTTCAGTCAGGCAACCCGAGCTGCAGTGATGCATATTCACGTCATGTGTCTCACTCTGCATATCATCTACCAAACACACTCTCCCGTCTATTCAGGCAGCAAAAACATTTCGATCTCTCCCTCTGCCTCGTCAATCTCCGCCCCACCAACACACCAGCATCCTCCGGCTAGCTGGGGGAATATATCCAATATATTTAATCAGCTCATGTAATGATATCTGCATGATGAGTCATGAGGACAGAGTCTAGATGCCAAACTAACTACAGTATGTTTATTCATAACACTGTCTTTACTGTACAAATGAGATCTAAAGTGTGTATTCATGTCATACCTCCAGCTGTATATTATCTATATATTGTCTTACTATTACTTACTTGTACCTCTACTTGCACTATATATGTTAAATATATAAGTATTTCATACTGTAACTGCTGTACATGTTCATACTGTGTATATATATATACTCTAACTCTGAAACAACAATGTGCAACTCTGTGCAATGACAATAAAGTTGAATCTACCAAAAAGGTGCTGAAATCATTTGACAAATACGTATGTTTGAATAATTTTTTTTTTTTTTTTTTTTTTTTTTTTTTTTTTTTTTAAAATGGTATTATATTTCTCACTTATTTTATTGTATTGAAGTTGTATAATGTAATTTCTCTTTCATAGTAATAATCTAGTGGATTATTTTATGAAATTGTTATCTTTTTAATGTCTTACACTTTTTAAATTGCTGAATTGCTTTGGTCTTATCTTTTGATTGATTCATTAGTACATCTTTCAACATTTCAGGATCAACCCAAAGGGTTCAGACATCAACTGATGAAGAAGAGCAGAGCACAGTATAATGAAGGGACAAATTAATTAGACATAAGAATAGAAGAGGAGGAGCACAACAAGCTCTGAGCAAGAAAATACAAGAAAGTGTTTTGCACGAACACTCACACAGCATGAGGCTCCTTGAACTTGCCGACTTGTTGGATCTGGTACATAAGGTCTCCTCCATTTATATACTCCATGACAAAATACAATCGGTCCTGGGAGACAAAGAAGAAGAGGAGAACAATTCATAAATGTGACAAACCGTGTTACAAGTGTTGCCATGTTTCTTTATGTTCTCGTCTTTGTCATCTTGTGCCTCCATACCATGGTTTGGAAACAGGAGTGCAGCTGAGTGAGGAAAGGTGGTTTTCCAGCCAGAGCGAGGACTCTTTTCTCCACCATGGTGCACTCCACGTCGTCGTCCTGGATCACCACGTCCTTCTTCAGGATTTTGACGGCGTACAACTCATCGGTGCCCTTCCTCTCAGCCAGCATCACCTGGAAGGGAGTCAACAAAGAGGAAACAAATCAGCTTCACGGCGATTTAATCTGGTTGTCCCGCCACTGGCTACCATGTCTAATGTGCATCACCTTGCCAAAGCTGCCCTTGCCCAAAACCATGATGAAGTTGAAGTCCGAGAGCTTGACCCGGTCCTGATTGCCATTGCTGTCATACTTGCACACCGAGGAGGAAGAAGAGTCTGTGGGCTTCCCCGGCCCCACCCTCGCCCTCTGGAGAGAGAAGATATGACGGGAAAGGAACGAGATTACAAGAGAAGAAGAGAAAGGTCTCACAAGGACAGCACAAATTGAACCTGTTGTCATTTTGTGTCTCCGTTTCTCACCTCAAACTTTTGTCGTAGCTCCTCGTTGCCGTCTTCTCCATCTGGCTGGACGGGAACATTAAAGTATTCTCCTTCCTCCTGAGAAAGCATCTTAAACCTAAACCCCAGAGTGAAAACACAACGTCCAGGATTATCACTGGACTATGACAATAAAGCCCATAAATATCCACACCCCTGTTCCCTCCGCCTTTGCTATTTGTGTCTACACCTGTGTTATTTTCCCAATTATCCACCGTATCTTGACATCTCACCATCCATCTACCCCTTGTTTCTGAAGCTCCGAGATCCCAAAGGACAGGGATCCCATGAAGTCGTTCCTGCTGGTCAAATCCCAGTCCCAGATCTCCACTGACAGTCGGCGGTCCTTGTCGGTTTCTTTTAGGATGCTAAGGAAATGAGATGAAGGGTGTTCTTAAAATAGGTAAATAATGAAAACCGCGTCCACAATTTGATTTCAAAGACACATTCTCTATTTGAACTGGTTAACACCTCAGCAAGTGACAGCTTTTCATGCCTGTGCCGTTCCTAGCAGCCACACAGCAACCCAGAATAGCTTGAATAACAACAAGCAACAACAGGAAAAAGAATGGGGACAGGGTCACTCGCATGAGCTCCGGTTAGATTTGTACTTTAGTGACCGAAAACGGGGCCAATAGAGTAACTTGAAACCAAAGTGCATATTGCAACAATGCCAAAAATACATTTGCTGAAGCCTGAAAACTCATGGAACACAATGACTCACAAAGTGAAGGTCTCATTCCAGATGGGGTTGAGGCAACATTTGATGGTCTTGGTCTTCTGCTTGCTCTCACTCTTGGGATCTGGGATCAGCTTGAGCTTGACGTAGGGGTCTGACAGGCCGTTGGGATCCATGGGGACCAGGTTCCTGGCCTCTTTGACTGCGAGGGGTTGAGGAGGACACGGTTACAAAAAAAAGTGTCAGAAAACCATCTGAAGATAAGACACACTTTGAGACAGTTTAGTGTGAGTCCTGCCCTAAATAACTCTTTGACAACATTCAACAACAGTTTAGTTTCTGTTCCATAATCAATTCACAGCCGTCTGAGAGAGAGAGAGCTGGAGAGAGTGGATGCATGTTCCAGTGGCGATATGGGTCAATCGTTGGACCATTGATCGACTAATGGACTTTCCAGTTTTAGTCCTAGGCTGATAGAACTTCAGTGTGTGTGTGTGTGTGTGTGTGTGTGTGCGTGTGTGTGTGTGTGTGTGTGTGTGTGTGTGTGAGAGAATGAAGAGACAGAGAGCACTCACTGGTGACGGTGAGAGTGTCGTCAGCGATCTGGGCAGAGATTTGGATGCGTCCTCTCCTCTCGGTGTGATCTGTCCCACACAGGCTCGGGACGTTGGCCACACATCGCTTGTGGATGTTCATCATACAGTCTGAACACAGACACACAAGTTAGTTTCATCTATGTCGCCCAAAATCCCAAAAAGTACAACGTATGACCCTCCTTAAACCTTTTAACTCAGTACCACAATGCTTTCGGTACTTTATCATCAGATTAAAGACTTTTCAGATCTAGTGTTGTGTCCGGTAGGGATGGGACGATGTACTAACTTATGATTTATGATTATCTTATTTAAGATTGTTTGTTTGTCCATTTTATCTGAGATGGTTTTACATCAATTTGTTTTGAGTAGTTATACAGGCAAACATAAAAAAACAGATAATAGTTTATCTCTTAATAGTGAGCACTTTTTTAAAACGCCCAAACCTTCTTTGTAATTTCTCCGTCTGTCCACTAGATGTCAGCCTGCTCTGACGTACAAAGCTCCACATTTTATGTTTTCCATCCCATGATAAAGACCTTTCTTATGATAACTTCTTCTGATGAGTTTCATCTTAAATCTCCACGAGGCAGTGCACTAAACACATTTATTTATGTAACTTCCACATTTCTGTCTGCCTCCACTCAGCTGCACTGTCCATTAACACTTTATAGAGGGATGACCCAGAAAAAACAAGTTGTTGATGTGGCAGAACATCTCATCTCATCATGGTAGCAGATCTAAAATACATAAATCCCTCGCCTGTGTATTAATATTATTTAGGTCCCTCCAGTTTAAAGCGAGCAGACAGAGAGTTGGGAGGGACTTGATCCGAGTCAGACTACTCTCTTTAGTTTTGAGGGACAAGTGAGGAGACCACTGTGACTTCCTGCAGCTCAGAAACTTAAATGATGAAATATCGATACTTCACAGAGGAAGGTCCTTATTGCTTTGCGACTTTTGTCAGCCATCAAGTGTCACATTGTTCACGTGGATTAATATACAACCTCTATGTGAACTGTGTTGTACAAGCTACCGCAGTATTTTCAGCACCAACACTTTAACACCAACCTTCTTCCTTTTCCTTTTTGAGTACATCTGGTGACTAAATATAAATGTGTGAAAACCGCTTCAAAGTCCATCAGACGCTGCGTAATGCTCACAGGTCCAATGAGGAACTGTCTGCTGACTAAATAATGTTGGTGATCGCACAGCAGAGATGTAGCCTACTTCCTGTTTGTGTCAACAGGCAAATTGTCAGCAATAAATAGGACACAACAGCAAGGACGTAAAAAACCATTCACTCGTATGAGAAGCTGATAATCTCTCTCACAACGGTCGGTCATTAAGCTGATAACATTGATCTAACTGAGTCATTGTGACTCATGAGCAGGTCAAATATAGTAAATGATGTCTGCAATGTAAATTCAGATAATGTGTTTTTTAACTTCAGTCCACAATCACACATATCACCAGCAGTGTGTGGATTATGAATGCTACAAAGTAAAACAGTATGAATTGGAATGACAGAAATATAAAACTTCAGCCCCGATGCTGCAGAATTAAGAGTCTGGAGCTGAACCCAGCAGGGATTTAGTCTCCATCTGTGGACTGTATGAGGAAGCCGGGGGAACCCGGAGAGAACCCCCCGACAACACAGGAAGGACAGGTGACAGCGCTAATCACCACACTACAGAGACACGTTAACAACACAGTGTATATTGATGTTTGGATCCGCTGTTAAAAAGAAGCAAAAAGACAAATGTGCAAAACTGATTTCATTGTCTCTTGACTATAAGCCTTTACATGTATAAACGAGTATATTAAAGTTGTACATCTATAGAAGTTTGTCAATATGTGAAAGAGTTCAAATGAACCGTCTTCAAAGTGAATCGTTTGAAATGTATACATTTATGCAGCGAGCCACAAAAGGTCAATAAAGCAGGTCAATTCACAATGTCTGCTTCCAGCCTCAAAAGCACAAGTTCATTTGTGCCACATGCTCAAAGTGTGATCACTGTAGATCATTAAATAAACAGTTTCATTTTTAATTAATAAATAAATAGGACTATAAAAATAAATCTTTTAAATAATTGACTCATTTATATATTTATTTTCACATTTATGGAACAATTACTGCCAAATGTATTTATTTCAGGATCTATTTCACACACACACACACACACACACACACACACACACACACACACACACACACACACACACACACACACACACTCTTGTGTACGTACGGTCACATTTCATGCCCTGGTGTATTAGCCCGTAGAGGAGGGAGCCACAGTGGTCACAGAAGGTCGGGCTGGAGTAAGTGTGGACCTTAAATTTGTGTTTACTACGAGGATCCTGCAGAGGCACAAACACAGAGAGGAGAGAGAGAGAACAGAGAGTCACTTGAATTCAGTATTTAAAGTAATCCAGGTCGCTTTGTGTCGCTGTGCTACGACTCCATTAAAAGATTTAAATCCGTTCAGTTGTTCCCAGTAGTCCTGTAAGCGGTATTTAAAGGGTCGGTTCACCCGAATTACAAAATGTTCTCACTTACCTCGAGTGGTTTCTAACGATGCCGATAGTTTAGCACGTTTTGAGATATGCTATATGGCCAAAAGTATGTGGACACCAGAAAGTTTCAGCTGTATGTGAGCATCTAACTCCTTAACCAGGAGAATGATTATGAAACTATGACAACAATAATACAATTCACATTTTTTTAACCTGGCTGCAGGAACTTGCTCTCATTCAGCTAGAAGTGCATTAGTGTGTCCACTGATGTTGGGTGATAAGGCTGAGAACTGTTTGTGCTTTCTGAACCTGGATTATTGCCACATTGAAATAAAAAAGTGTCTCCCAAAACTGTTTTTATAAAGTTGGAATATCACAGTATTTTGCATCATTATGACTGCCTAGAGTCCCTTCTGAGACCAAAAGGTGTACACTTTTGACCATTTAGTGCATCTGTGGTGAACCGTTCCTTTAAATCTCGCCTCCGCTACGACAGAGAGCCAAAGCAAAATGATTGAGATGAGGTAATGCAGCTCTGATTGAGTGAGTTTGGAGGATGCTTAAAAATAGGTAACAACGAAACAGCTTTGGTGATATAACAAAAACAAAGAAAGACAGAGGAGTTAGAGATTAATAAACATCAGTTATGACTTCAAAATCAATGCTGACTCACAAATATGTGTGTGTGTGTGCGTGCATGCATCATTGTGAACACAGTAAATGAGTGATGTTGGCTCATTAACCTGAGGCAGCCAGGCGGCACATTCTCTCTTTACCGGCATTTCTCAATGTGATTTTGGGCTGACAGCTCAGCAGGAGGACAAGGGGTCTGTACGTGTGTGTGTGTGTGTGTGTGGGTGTGTGTGTGTGTGTACATCCAAGTAGTTCCTGTATTTGCAGCTGGATGAACACACACCAAAAAGCCAGTGCTGACCTTGCTAATGTTATTAATAAACATCACTCACCAGCGAAACAATCACTAACCGTGTGTTTAACATCTAACTTGAACAGCAGCAGTCTGCTTCACGTTGTCTGTACTTACATCGGAGGCAGGTCCCTTGTCGGCCCCCGGACAGGAAAAGGTGACAAATTCATGACAGCGCTTATGGACCACAAAACAGCACACTGGTGGAGGGAGAGGGGAGGGGAAAAGAAAAGCAAATGTCAGACTGAGGCTTCCTTACAACGCCAAATAAGGCCACACAACAGCCACAAAGAGATGAATCAATATGTCAATTATATGGCATTAGTCACTGCACAATAGGCCACTCATATTTCAGCAGTTCCCATTTGTTTCTTCCGTGCTTGCCGCCAGCTATATTTAGTTTTATTGCTTCAGTTTGAGATGATTTTAAATTGAACCACAGCATGGTGGGACATTTCGTAATCGCGCCCCATAACATTAAAGCTGCGACAGGAAACAGAGACAGCAGGCTCCACACACACCAGGTGACTGCATGTTTCCGCTCGCTGCTCAAAGTTGTGTTAAAATAAATAAATATCCTGCATACTCTCATTTTATAAGGACACTGAATAGACTCCTGCTTAAGATCTTTGGATGACTCGCTGGCAGTTTAGACAGAAACACACACACACACACACACACACACACACACACACACACACACACACACAGAGGATACTTTAGGCAAGTCTTCTTTTCTCTAATACTCTGTGGGACAAAGTTTAGTATTTTTCCAACCGGAGTATTACTATCAGAATACTTCTTACACCAATGAACGGGTGTTTTTAAAACGTCCAGGGCTGCATTCTTCTTCTTCATTTCATAGCTGAAGCATCAGACTTCTTGCTTGCATCATTGTTCACAGTAAATTGGGTGATAAAAGCTCAGACAGGCAACAAACCAAATCTTGTCTCGAGAAAGATCTTAAATTTGGGTTTCACTTTGAGCATTTTAAAGACAAACCCGATAACTTTGTTATCAAGTAAACTCAGATGAGTTTTGTGGTTTTCAGGTGTTTTAAATGGAAAACACGATCAACATGTGGCTGTCAGATGGCTCCGCGTGTAAAATAAAACCCCGTTGAACGCTGAGACACTGCAGACAAAAGAGATCCAAAACGCTATAAGGTACAAAAATGTTGACAGGAGTTGAGTAGGAGAGACGGACAAGCTGGTCTGATCCATCGCTGTGAATCGGCTGCAACTAACAAATGTCCATCACAAAAGCCAAACAAAGCCCAAGCTGACACATTGAAGTAGCTCGTTTTGTCCCAAAAACCAACGAGATTTAGTTTACTGGAGAAAACCAGCAAAATATTCACATTTGAAAAGCAAGAATCATTGAATGTTCACTGACTCAACTAAATGATTATCAAATCATGTGGATCGGCTACTTTATTAAACAACAACTTATTTAAACTTGAACGTAGTGTATAAGGTTGGAAGCCGTTCCTCATAATTAAGAGGCACAATGTAAAGAAAAAAAGGCATCAATAATTATATTATACACTACTTGTAATAAAGTGGAACGTTTGAATTGTGTACAACAGATCATTTAACTACAAATAAATAAGACGATATCAGTTTACGTGTGCAGAAATAGTTCCAAACTATATGTATGCTGCTGTATTTAGAGAGAGCGAGAGAGATCGAGATCGAGATAGAGATAGAGATAGAGATAGAGAGTGAGAGTGAGAGTGAGAGTGAGAGTGAGAGTGAGAGTGAGAGTGATCGAGATAGAGATAGAGATAGAGATAGAGAGCGAGAGAGATCGAGAGCGAGAGAGATCGAGAGCGAGAGAGATCGAGATCGAGATAGAGAGCGAGAGCGAGAGAGATCGAGATCGAGATCGAGAGACACTTTATTAATCCCGCAAGGGGACATTTATTCGCTAGAGCAGCAATTATGGTACAGGTCAAATAAAATACAGAGTAAAAATATAAAATATCAAATGCACATCAGCCACTATTTTGATAATCCCTTAAATTACTTATCAAAACTACAGCTTTTCTCTCTTTTATTCGTTTGTAAATTAAATAGTTTGGGCTCTGGGACTGTTAGTTGGACAAAACAAGCAATTTGAAGACATAATTTGGGGCATTTTTCAAAACATTCTGACATTTTAGCGCCAAAACGATTCATTGAGAATATGATCTGCAGATTAACAGCTGATGAAAACGATTGTAGTTGCAGCCCTGATAAAAACTGAGCAGTACTAATGAGTATTTAGCCCTCAGTAGGTTTGTTTGAGCAGAGCTGCTACCGATCCATCACACATCCAGCTTAAATCAGACCATGAGTCAGTAAAGCCTCTAAACTGTGCACACAGTGGGTCAGATGGAAATAAAGTACAATCCTTCCCTTTAAATTTTGATCAGTCACTCGCTGCAGAATGAAGACGTGAACATGACCAACACCAGAAGTCCATTTAGATAAATAGGGCAGATCAGTCTTCAGCCTCACATCACTGCTGTACTTTTACAGAAAAAGCGCACTGCTGATTTAAACCACTTTACTATGACATGCAGCATCGACTAAAAATAGAATTAAGACATCATTATGAAAATACACATGATGCAACAACAGCCAGAACAAAACACAAACACACACACACACACACACACACACACACACAGGGTGACATTTAGCTCTGGTTTGATCTTAATTATTCACATTGTCATTACATTTTCATGAGGCACCGCGACACTTTCCGCAGCTTTCTAGCAGTTAAGCAACAGAGTGCTCCTGTTTGTCCATGCATCTGTGTTCGTCTGTGCAGGAGAGAGGGTGGCTCACATCACTGAACACCTGGACCGACGGTACATGTTTTTGGTTGGTGCAGTTTTAACTCTAACAACAGATACGCCAGTAACTGACGGTGTGACATTGAACACTGTCCATCTGCAGCGCAGGAACAGACACACAGAGTGACTGACAATACAAAGGGGAACGCAAAGAGAAGAAGAAAACAACGAGAGGAAAAGAAAGAAGAAGAAATAAAGTCAAACGGAGAGACGTGTGTGTGCGTGTGTGTGTGTGTGTGGGCAGGAAGGGATGGGGGCACAGCTGGGTTTGAGGCGATGTGAGGGGGTGGAGGATTCATTTGTGTGTCAGAAACACTGAAGTGGAGCCACAGAAAACACAGCAAAGGATCGCAGTCGCACTAGAGCTTTTTGTTCATAAATCTGCTCCGTCACTTAAACAAACACACAAACACACACACACACACACACACACACTGCTGAGAGACAGGCCTAGTGACCTGCCGAGGAGGTCTTTGCTCTGTTGCCTAGCAACCAGGCTGAGCCCTACAGTCGGGTCTACACACACACGACGCCTCGGTTTTATCTGAACGACGGCGATAACGGGAAACTCAGAGCCGCTCCAAAAAAAAAAAAAGACTCCTGCGATGGACTGCCAGGATGACAGCGGGCCGACAGTTTCACATCAACATGACCATCAGGAAGTTTCCTCCATCTTGGATGATTACGAGTCCACAAACGGAGACACTTGAAAGCATCATTCGGGCTTCAGCTGGCCGGAATAAACTGAACCACAGATAAGACCCCCGCTACTGAACAGACTCTTCCAATTTAATATTGTTTATTACTAAAAAAGGACGACAAAAAGGGTCTTAGGAGATCCATGAGAAATGCTCGTTTAGGATCCAAACATTGTGTGTTTGATTGACAACTGATCACTGAGATACAATGTCACAAACCTGGGCTGGTTTTACTGAAGCTTAAAATAAATGAACAGTGTTTTTGGTGGTGCAAAAGAAACTAGAGCTACCGGCTCTCTGTTGTATGCCAACAATCATTCATGTTGCAGTTTACATCCACGTCTGTCATTTCATCATTTTATCCTATTCGTCATCTGTGTAAAATTGTCATGAATGCCATTTGAATTCTTGAGATAAACCGTTTTTTTTTGTGAAATCATAGTGACCTTTAAGTTAATCGCGTCATTCGCGCCGCCGGTCTCGCCGGAGACCATTTGTGTTAATTCGCGTGAATCGCGCTAGACGCGCCGGACAGGGGGCGTGGCTTATCGCCCTGGAAGCCGTTCAACTATCCGTCATCAACCATGGAAAAAATAACCTCTATTTCTGCTTAGTACGTGTTGTGGAAGTCCCAGATATCACGGGAAACTAAACGCCATCATGTCTGGGTTCATAACATCATCCGGAGGAGCTCCGTGAATTGTATCGAGCTGTATTCACTGTGTCTAGCAAGCCACACGTCGGCTGGTTTACTACAGCTGTATGAACACAAAATAAACTGATTTGGTTGTGATTTAACGGCAATAAACCGACAAAAAGGGACTCCAAAATAACTACGTAATGATGCCGATTTGTAAAAAGTCTGAATTAATGTTTAGTTAGTTCTCTCCGCAAGGTTCACACACACACACACACACACACACACACACACACACACACACACACACACACACACACACACACACACACACACACACACACACACTTATACACACACACACACACTTATACACAGTTTGGTCCGGTCTCTATTGATATGAGGTATCGTAGAGCTCTGGGTGAACACAGACGGCTACAGTATTTATTTCCTGATTCAACAACGGCAGGACGTCAGTGATGACAGGAGAAACATCTCAACGCTGATAGGCTATCGCGCCACAGCGTCACGCCATTTTTTCGCCGAAGTTGAAAAGTTTCAACTCACGCGTTTGGGGTTGTTTTGGCGTTTGACCCGAATTCGCCCGAATTCCAGTCTCATCGCGTCTGTGCATAGACTTTGTATGTAATCTACTCGCGCGAATAATGCGCGCCGCGTTTGGTGTGAACGCAGCACAAATGGTCGTTTGTGCCAAAGCACAACGTTAATGAGTAAACACATTTATCTTATCATATGGATACAGTGAAAAGTATTAACAGGGATTACGCTGGTTTAAGCTTTCTGTGTTTTACTGAATCTTTGTAAATTAAACACATTGGTGGTTTTTGACTGAAAGACAAATTAAGCAAATTGAGGAGAAAATGAATAAATCTATATGAGAAATCATCTTTATTTGCAGCCCTACCGATCAGTAAATCCTCAATCTGTTGTGATTTGCTGTGATTTGATCAATTCATCTTCATCTCAAAACATTCTGTGTACTTCTCCAGTCATGTTAACATCCAGTCAGCCATCCTGACATCTGACAGTTTCAGAGCGCTGACGCTGGAAAGATGTGTCGACTTTGAAATTCATTGTGAAGCAGTTTACTGACGAGCCGGCGCTGTGCTGTGGACAGCCGAACTCTAAAATATGTGTTTGCTTTCTCTGCCTCAGTGTCACAAACGTATCTAGTAATCAATATCTTTAGACTGGCTGGCCTGTCATCGAATCAATAACAAAGAGATTACTTCAACCGCTGATCAGCCAATGATCAGGATTAAAAGTCAGACACTGATTCAGACCCTGAGGCAAATTTGTGATTTTGGGCTATACATATATATTGAATTGTTCTGCTTTTATCACCGTATACGTTGTCTCAGAAGGATCGTCCTATTTGCTCTAAAGCTGTCAGTTTGAGCAGTGACTCGTCCATACAAACAATGAGGGCAAGCATCCTCACGTTGGTGCTTATGGTGAAAAAACAAAGTCAAACAAATAGATAGTAGCCCGAATAGACAATAAAATAAACAAAGGAGCGATGTTAGAGTGGTGATATGTTGCCAAGATATTCATGTCATAGAAACATTTGATCAAACGCTGGGATGAAGCGCCCTGTCAGTGCTTTTCTGCCAGAAAAAAACAAACCGCTATATGGACACGCGCCCTAACACGTACTCTTTGCACGTTTGATCATTTTTATTTCTGTTGTGAAAAGCAGATTATATCTGTATCTATATCAGTGGGGCGAGAAGTAGAAAGCTTCCTCAACAAGACAAGAAACAGTTCTCGTCAACTTTTGGTGGAGTTATAAGAGCTCATATCCGTCCTGCATTAGAGCTCAGTGTAACTGGTAGCCATCTGTGTTTTGAAATGTCCTCCATATTAGTAATTAGATCAACAACGCATTGATTTAGATCTCTTTTGTCCAGATTGAAATATCTCAACAACTACTGGACTACAGTATGGACATTCATGGTCTCCAGAGGATGAATCATACCGACTTTGGTGATCCTCTGACTTTCTTTCTAGAATCGTCACCAAATCAAAATTTTAATTTGTCCAGTACTTTGCAAATATTACCATTCTAACATGCTAAGCTAAGATGGTTACCATGGAAAACATACCTGCTTACCACCAGCATGTCAGCATTTAGGTCAGTACAGTTACCAGTGTTTAAAAAACAACTCTAAAGCAGCCTGAGACGTGTTTTAGGTTCTGAGCTTCTGTCTTTCAAACATATCGGACAATTTAGTGATTTCTATCCTGATGCAAAGATAAAACCTTTTGACTCGTCACAGTAGGAAAACAGCAGGCTGGATAATAAAATGATTGATGCCTGAATTCCATTTAGCCGCTTAAGTTTCAGGGTCCCAGTATTGTGCATTCTGGCTAACCAACATGGCTTACTAGGACACTTAATAAACAGAGCCTTTAGATCAGTGATTCTCAACTGGTTGGTCGCGGACCCGTTTTCAGTGGGTCGTGGGCCTTTGCCTGAAGAAAGAAAAAAAAAAATCCTGTGCTCTTATTTTGAAGGGGATTTTTTATGCAGCAGAGTTATTCACACTCCTTAACAGTATTTGGCGTAATGCCTTGTAATGCTAATATACACCCGCCATTTCACAGTATAGAAGAACACCCACAAAGTTTGTTTTCATGCTAATTGAGGGAAACGCAAGTACGACACCGACTACATGAGATATGGATTTTCTTACATTGAGGACAAAAGAGGGCAAAAACCTCAGTGTGTTTTGTGCAGCGAGGTTCTGGCACAGGAAAGCATGACGCCGTTTTACTCGTTTAAAACGGCGTCATGGACTGACAGGAACAATTTCTCTGCACAAGAGAGCTCCCTACTACTAGGACTGCAGAGGACATTTTCAGCTCAGGTTCAAACTGCACCATCTTTTCATTAAATACATTTGAGAAGTTGAAAATGTGGGTCGCGGCTTGTCATTAAGGGGTGATGGTGGGTCCCGCAGCCAGACCAGTTGAGAACCACTGCTTTAGATCATTATTATTATCAGTAACGTGCAGTTTTACATCTAAAGTTAAAATGTCTGCAGTGATGGGGCCTTTGTAGAAACATAATAATACAAACCGCTACTAATAGCTGGTTTCCTGATTAAATTAATACAAATACAATCATTTTATAACTATTTGCTGCATTTAATACGAGTTTGTTTTCAGTTTAATTTTTCAAATCAGAAAAAACGTTCCCTCCACTGATCCGATATGACGGCTGAGATGAAAACTGACGTCATAAACCTGAAGTCCAAACTCTGATTAGACATCTGGATCTCTCTAAAGCAGGAAACCACCCGAGAGTGACTTCCTCTATTTGCCTTCACAGGAAAGAAAAAAAGAGAAATATTTACCTGCAGAACAGGTATTCAAAACACACCCACAATGCAAGAGAAGACACCAATGCAACACAAACACGAGTCACAAATAGTGTCTAAAATCTGCCGAACACGTCAGAACTAGTCGCCACCACGTGTCGAACATTCCTCCTGCTTAAGAAGCGTGTGTTTGTATGAGGGTCTGTGCACCTCCCATTCACACAGAACTGTATCTACACCCGTCCTGTTCCTCCAGCTGTCTTTAAGACACCGCTGTTCACACAACTCTCATGTTAGGGAAAATTAATGAAAAGAAAACACACTGACTGAATGTTAAAATAAAAAGGACTCACAAACTGATCTGGTGGTTCAAAAGGTGGTCAAAAGACAGTTTATACAGCAATTCAATTACTGTATTTGGCTGTAAAGTAGGTCTTGACTACAAGTTGACTACAAATGCTGTTCAAACCAAGCCTAAAAAATAAAAAGACATTGCAAACAACATCTCCCCAGTTTTATCGTGTTATGACCTGCAAGTCGCCAAATCAAAGCTTTCTGTCGCAACACGTTCAAACTGATCTCACCATTGTATTCTTGTTATAATGTGATCCACAGCTCCAGGAGAGCTACTAACGGATGTTAAGTTGACACTGGTTTATCGACCAAATCCTGATCATTTCTCGTTCACTAGTCGTTCCAACTCATCGTTAGCTAAAGTGAAGGAAAAGAAAACCCAATAAATTAGGACTCAACTGCTGTTTTTTCATTGTTTTCCACCTGTTGTAGGTCAAAGTCTGTCATTTAAAAGCTGCTTCAACAGCATTTAAGGGATATTTCAGTGTGAAGTAAGGCTGCAACTAATGATTTACAATCATATTCTTCAAACAGTTTATAGTCTATAAAATGTCAATAAATACGCATCAGTTACCCAGAGTGGCATCTTCAAATGTTTTGTTTTGTCCGAACATTTAAAATCTCAAAGAGATTTAAAACAGACACAAACGATTATCAAAATATCTGACGATTAATTTTTCACTAACCAAATCAACACTTACTGAGAACTTGAGACGAACATGTTTGTTTATAAATCTTACCGTTTACCTCATGTCAACATGTTAGGTCAACAATAATCTAATGATACTAATTAAATATTAAATATAACTACTAGGAATCCTTCATCACCAAGTCAGCTCTTACTGGATGTTTGAGGTGAACATTTGTTTGATCCATATTTTAATTTAAATTGAATAATTCCTATTTATGGCTTCAGTGTGAAAACCACAAGAAACCTTTTGACCCGTTCACAAAATCTTCAAAATCCATTTCTTCATACTAATCGTTAGATTAAATCAAGCCCACTGTTTTCTTTCTCCCACCAAAAAACTCACTTTAATTTGGTCCACAAGTTAAGTTAATTCAATACATACTTTACTTTATATACTGTAGCTTCAACGTGATTATTGATCACTGATTTACAACTTCACAAACAACCTTTTGACCCATTTCACCCAATCTCAAACTACCCTCTCAGAAGAGACCAAATTGAGGAAAAGAAAATAATTAAACTGAACATTACTGAGAAGCTGCTCTTCACCGTCTTCTCTCTGAAACAGTCAGCATTGATTTGGTGATCGACCGGTCAAAAGAGTGAAAAAGTCCTAAAAACTCATTGAGACAATAAGACGTCTAAACAAACTCACTTTTCAACCAAATTGAGCCAAATATATTGGACTAAGTTCATCAAATATTAGGGCCGCATGAATCGTTTTGTTTTTAAAACATTAGAAAACTGTGAGAAATGTCCATCACAACATCGTACAACCGAAGGCGACTTGGGAACAAAATCCCAAAATATTAAGTTTATTATAAGATAAATTAAGTTTTCCCATTTAAAACCAGATTTTTGGAATATTTGCTAGAATAATGACATTAACGATTAACCGATTATCAAAATAGTTGCCAAATAGTTTTATTTCAATCAACGAATCGATTGATTGACTAAAGGTCTCAGCGTCCACGTGTCTTTGTGAAATAAATGTGTCATCTGCCTCGTTATATTCCCCATCCTTGGTTCTGATAAGCGGTTGCATGCACCCTTTTCTGTTACTTTCACTTTGTCATGTGCAAATACAACAAACAAGGGAGCTCTTTATCTTGCTTTCATGTGTGGAACATGTCTGCGTAAAGCATGACTGTAGTTTGTAGAGAAGTCTGCAGCCGTCTGCGTCTGTGGTGAGTATGATCACAGCTTAACTGGTGCAGTTTAACCAAAGCTGAGTAAACGCCATCCATGAGATGTGGTTGGAAATAAGCTAGTAAGTGGACCAGAGTTACAGATTTGTTGTGAGATTTAGCCCAGCGTTACCCAAGATGCCTCTCTACCTTTTGACCTGCCAATCACCAAACAATGCTTACTGTGCAGCTTGATTGATTGTGTATTAACTCCTTTCTATATCTAAAGAGGGAGCAATAATGGCTGACTCACAACATCTCAAACAACCCTTACAGGCCGTCCACAAATTGAAGAGTTATCACTTAACGGTTGGAAACTCACCGCGAAACCTGACCTGAGAGCAACTCTACCTATGGAAGGCTCCGATTGGTCCGTGCTCTCTAAAGTGTGTTATCAGCTCAGGTTGATTCACCACAGGAGCTCACGAGTCCAGGAGGCTGTGCACTCTCACTCAAGAAGCACATAAAGTGTTCATTTGTTTTCTATCGCCAATGCATTTCCTGTAAAACCACCAGAGCTGCTGCTGTAGTCTCAAGGAGATGAGGGGACTGCTGATAAAACTACACAACTTTGCCCGACTCGTTCCAGTCAATGAAGTCTTATGCAAGAGCATGATGTGGAAACAGCTGGTCATTTTCTCCTTAAACAGTCACATGACTGGTCACGTGACTGGAGCCAGATGAGTTTAGGTGTTTGGGTTTCTGAGATGGATCAGTGAAGAGGAGGAAGTGATACTGCAAGCACATTTTTCTGATTTGCTGTAGCATGCATGTGGTTGAGGGGTGTCACTATATGTTGCAGCCTTGTTTATGAAACCATTTTATGCAGAGGTCTGCATCTAGACACCCACCCGTCCCCACAACCAGCCGCCCACCCACGGACTCACATCACTGCCCGCCCACACACACACAAACCCACCATTTTACAATTCCAATCAGATGTCAGGCTCGATGTTAGGGGAGGAAAAAAAAAGAAATTTAACTTCCTGGTTTGTCTTCCTCCCATTTCTCCTTGGCCAAAAACAGACATCTCAGCTTTCACCACTCCGCAGACTCTCCTACTCTTACGTTTCACACCGTCTCTTCAGCCTGAGCCTCCTCGGAGTGTTCTCACTCTCATTTATCACTGTTGGCAAGCACCTACTCCGAGTTTGACACCTGCCTGCAAACACCAACACACCGTCGACGAAGGAGCCAACAGGTCACTCTTAACAGCGTGCAGACCTGCGGCCCCTGATCACAACAAACACACAGCAACACTCCTTCAGACAGTGAACATCCGTCCACACACCCACAGCCATATGCAGCAGAGGGATTTGTGAATGAGCCACTGCTCTTACCTTGGCACTGGAATCCCTGTTTCCCAAAGCCCCTGTGGACAGAAGACAGGGATGTGAAATTTGGGGGGATTCACAAGAGATGCACTGACAATGATGCATGCATGCACACACACATGCAGATATGCAATCACACATGGACACACACGCACGCTCAGATCAGATCAGATCAACACACACACACACACACACACACACACAGAGAGCTGCAGCAGCAACAGTGGGGCCCTCTGTGTCTCCAGCTGCATTCCTCCACCAGAACCTCCAGTTTCAGAGATGGGTGTCGGGTCGATGCGGTAAACGCCGAGCAGCGGCGACTGCTCTGCGGCTGCCGACAACGCATCCCGCCCCCCACACCCCCACACCACTCTCCTTCCGACAGGCCCGCGGTGCTGTCGCATTGTGGGAAGACTGGGGGAATGGCGCATCGCAGTGTTTTTGACAATGACAATGAATGAAACACTGCGGTGTCTGAACACTGTCGGTGTGGAAGGAGGCCGTTCAGAGCCGCAGCAGCAAGTGAATCACCTGTGTCCGTTGCCCTCTCACACACACACAGACACACTCACCAGATGAAGTCCGTGCAGTGGCTGCAGAAGGTTGGCTGCTTGAAGAAGCGCGCGATGAACTTGTGGTTCTTGATCTCGTGCACATTCTTCTGGCGGAGTGCTCCCTGGCGGGCGAAGCCGCGCGCGCTCTCCGGTGCCTCTCCGTCGCTGCTGGGGTCAGCCATCTTAACGAGGAAGCGGCGGCCGCGGTCCGAGAGGAACGAGGGGTGAGGAGAGCGACGAGAGAGAGGGAGAGACGACGGAGGCAGCGGGGGAGAACGAGTCGCGGTGCAGGTGCCTCCTCCTCCTCCTCCTCCTCTCCGCCCCGCTGACCGCCTCGGTGTCGCTCGTGCTGCCGGTGTTTCGTCGGTCTGCGTCCAGCTCGCGCTGAAGGTGAAGCTGCTGCTGCTGCTGCTTCTTCCGGCGGGTCCCCGTGCCGCGCGCCTGCTACCTAGTTCTCACCAATGTGTTGCTCCTCAGCCGACAACTCTCTCTCTCTCTCTCTCTCTCTCTCTCTCTCTCTCTCTCTCTCTCTCTCTCTCTCTCTCTCTCTCTCTCCCCTCTCGCTCTCTCTCTCTCTCTCTCTCTCTCTCTCCTTGTCAAAACTATCAAAGATATGAGTGTGTGCGCTCAGTTGTTTACATATCTATGAAGTAATCATTGTCAACAGCAACACAAGTTAAACCACATACCGCATACTTTCAGTGAAGCATAACAATAACAAACACCCACACACAAGGCTGAATCACTAACCTGACAATGACTTTGGGGCCCCAGACTCAGGGCCCCCCAAAGCCCCAGGATTAATTGTGCTTTTTTTGGTAGCCTAATTTGATAAATTATGGTGAAGTATTCTCTCTTTACTGTGAGGTTACCAAGACTCCAGGAAGTGACTGGTCCCGGCAAATAAATAGTCCTGCACACAACCCTCTTAAAGAAGCAACACAACCAGAAATGAAGACCCCACAAATAGTATTTGAAGTTTGAAGTTCCCCCGAGCTTCACAAGCAAGATATAATGTATTATTTGTGAGGTGTACAGGTTCTGATGGGCAGAGTCTTTTGCCTTCGGACAGCTGTTGTTTCCCCTTTTCAAGTATTCATTCAAATAAATCTCTCTCTCCTCTCATCTATAGCTCTCGGTAAGAAAGAGATAAGCGTGCTTTCCAAAATGTGTGAAATAAGACGTGAAGTGTACACGCAGAGATGGGGGCCCACGCTCACATACAAGGATTACTAACTGGGAACAATTGCCAACTGCTCCAGTCCCCAGACCTCGAGGGGGCCCAAAAAGTCAGTTTTGATAACTTCATTAATTGTAGTCGTGTCGTCTTTCTCTTTCTTTGTCTCATTCAGGCCTATAACAATTATTACAAATTAAACAACATTCTTTGGTTGAACTGCTCACAACTCAGGGATTACAATGTGTACTAAGAAGACCGTGACTTTGGAAGAAAAGGAGGAACGATTACAGCATCTAAATCACTGTTATGGGCCCGTGACTATTGTTCTAAAACAGACTGATGAACCTATCCTCCAATGTGTGGAAACTTTAGGAATATGCAACACAGAAGCAGAACATCAGCTGACATCATAAGGGCTTTAAAGTGAGCCCGGCTTTATTCTCTAATGTTGACACTTTGTTTTGAAGAGGCTCCGTGTATCAAGCGTTTTAAGACCTGCTGTTATTTAATGCAGCTTTAATTAGTCAAGCTAAAGCGAGAATACATTCATTTTAAAAGCAGACTTCCACATTCCTCTTTCAAAACGTTTTTTCAAGGCGTACAGGTGTTTGATGCAACAGTTCAAATCATCTGTGTGACTGTGTTCTTATTGAATGCATCTGTGCAGCTAAACGGTGTCGTTGCTGGTATGCTTGTAGTTGTGGGCTGGTGACAGATGATGAACACCTTTTGAAGCCCCTCTCTCACATTAAACCTGTAACATAACAGGTTCAAATATTCACAGTTAACCTCCTACACATAACATGACCATTCCAGAGGAATTAAAGGCACAATTTATAATGTACAAAGGAACACCACAGCACCTAAATCCATCTCATTTTTGGATGCTTTTAAACAAGAAAACCTAATCTTACTCAGTTCAATACGTTCAGGGGTTTTGCTTTACAAAAACATATATTTAGTTTTTAGTTTTATCGAGGGCTGCTAATCTATTATGAATTCCGGTGCTGGGGTGTCCCTGTTCATTACACTTAGACTACGGAGTGTGCCTTTAATTCCTCTGGTCATGTTGTGTGTAGGAGTTTAGTGACAGAAACAAATATTTGTAACTGTTATGTTCAGGTTTGATGTGAGAAAGGAGCTTAAAAAGGTGCCCATCATCTCTCACCTGTCACACAGATGGTGTAAAGAAACAAATGCAGTCTATAAGGAACATTTAACTTATGTGCAAGTCCCAGATAAATACTATAAACCTTTACTACTATTTAATGTAATCATTCTTTCTACTTTTACTGACAGTCTTTCATATAGCTTAATGGTGTTTTACTAATATTTTTTAGGGTATTTTGTTTGGATATTTGACTAACGATTTATTAATATTTTAGAAGTAATATTAGGATATTTTATTAATATTTTTCTGATATTTTAAGAATATATTTATGCTATTTTACTAATATTTTGAGGATATTTATCTAAAAAAATATTCTGATATTTGAATGTTATGATTTGATTATTTCATTAATTTGATATTTCACAGTTTTTCTGATATTTTTCTGGTATTTTTTTCTGATATTTAAATATTCAGGGAAACATTTGACAAAAATTAGTAAAATATAGGAAAAAGAGTATAAAATCCAAAAAACTATATGTTTTCTGGAATTAAAAATGTTTATTTAAAAAGAACAACTACACATTAACAAACCACAACGTACCTGTTGCTATTCGGTGAAATTTCGCATTATTCTGAGGAATTTCGTGTAAGATTTGTTGAGAAGATAAAGGAGCTGCTGGAGAGGATGAAAAGATTCAGGTGGTCTTGAATGTTCTTTGTTAACCAGGAAACACTTTATAGAAACACGGTGCAACACTAGATGAATAAATAATCTAAACAGTGGATCAGTTTGAGTCTGTTTGGAAACCTGATGGTTTAATTGGAAAAGGGCACCAGAGATGGAAAGAGCACTTACGGCAGATATACAGTAAACATGTCGTCCAACTGGAAAAGAGGGTCGAGGGACAGAGGGTGTCGGATGCGTTATAGATTATTAGACTCCTCGAGGCAAATTTGTGATTTGTGATATTGGGCTGTATAAATAAAATGCATGGAGTGAAACTCCGAGCCGACCTGGGTTGTTGATCTGAACTTGATCCCAATTTCAAAGACTTTTTATGTGACTGCACACTTCCTCTTCATCGCTCAGAGGTGACTGTGCACTTCAGCAGTGAACATGGACTGTGGTGGCAGAAGTGGGAAGACAAAGAAAAGAAATGTCTTCATGTATGTGCATAAAATGACCAAATTCTGCAGAAAGGGGATGTGACCGCTGGTTTGTACCTTACACAATGACAATGAGCTTCTGAACTGCATTTGCTCTCTTGGTTTATATATCAGCTTGTAGACACTGAGGACAAACAAACAAGCTTTCCTTGGTGACCTAAAGAACAATGCATTTTGGTAATAGTTACAAGGAAATTAAGAGGGTCAAGTTAATAGTTAATCAACAACTTGAACTAACGAAGAGACACTTGGTAACTCAAGTAAATAATCCTATTATATTATAAATATGTGTTAAGTTTAACTGTATATCCTCTTGAATATTACAACCACACTACAGGCTACATTTTCAGTTTTGTGTCTCAAGCTACAAACATATTATTTCTTTATTTCATAAGATTATTTCTTAAACTCTATAATGAGTGAATTGTGGTATCCACAGAACACATTCTCTATTTTTCTTATAATTATACTTATTATAATTATACTACCTCATTAGCAGTGATGGAAAGTGAAAGTACATATTTTTAAGTAGGCTAGTGTATTTACATTAAAAACAATTTGGAGGTACTTGTATTTTACTTCCCCCTCATAAATATTCTACCTTTATTTTTTACTACATTTATGTGACAGCTATGAAGATGTTAAAAAACTAAATATATAAACAGCTTAATACATTAACAGCTAATAAAAACAGTAAACTAGTTCAAATGAGCTTCACCCCAACCACTTAGATTTATATATATACAGTATATATATATATATATATATATATATATATATATATATATATATATGTACACATATGTATATATATACTTACAACCTACAATGCTGTTACATATAAATATACTGGCAATAATAATATAATTATATGGTCCAGTTATGTTTGGGGTAACAGAAATGTTTGGCTGATATTTAGTGATGCTGTTTTTAAACTAACGCATTAATAAATAATTTTCACAAATGATTTACGACTTACATTGTGAGATCCACAAAATGCATTTTTAAATATCTAGAGATCAGAATTCTTATTTTAGAAACATAAAAGCAGTTTTGCTATATTTAGATCTCCTGTCTGGACAACATGGTGTTGATCAGCGGTGGAAGTAAAAGATGCATTACCACATTATGAATATCAAAGAAAAAGTCCTGCATTCAAAATTGTACCTTTTAAGTACAGAAGTAATTTAATTAAAAAAGGTAAAGATTACAGTGGCGGCTGGTGGAAAATGTTCTTGGTAGGGCTGTGCCACATCCAATCAATTTCAGCAAACATCCCAGAATGATTTAATGCAAACAAATTAAGGTATCAAACGCGCATTACTACTTTGCAGTTAAATATTTAACATTTATTCCAACACGAAAAAAAGCAGTAAATAACACTTTCACAAACACGTCAGGACATCTTATTTTAGTCACCCTCACAGGGAGTTCAGTATAATATAATATATATAACATATAATAATATTCTGTATAATATAATAATATATATATATATATCATATAATATTCTGTATAATATAATAATATATATATCATATAATATTCTGTATAATATAATAATATATATATCATATAATATTCTGTATAATATAATAATATATATATCATATAATATTCTGTATAATATAATAATATATATGTCATATTCTGTCCCCGTTGTTTTAAAAAGATAAATAAGTTATTATTATGACGTCATCCAGCTAGTCAAACCTGTCTGGTGTACAGCTAGTAGAGAAGCTTCATGTACTGCTTCTCTTTCCTGCTAGTCTGCTGTCTGATTGTGAGGTCAGGCTGATCTGGGATCAGCTCTTTCAGTAGTTTCTCCTCTCAGTTCTCCTCTCAAACGGGTCTTGGAGGAGTAGTGCTCACACTGGCGCTCTCCTGTAGAGACTTCTCCTGACGAGAACGCGCAGCTTGGGGCAGGAAAAAAACTGCCCCAAGCTGAATCTATTTGAGGACGCTGATTGGCTGAATTGTATGTCACTCATTTATATCTTTACTCAGCATTGGCTAAACTGCTTTATAGACCCGCCTCTTTGGGGCAGTTTTTCCAGCGCCCCAGCAGCTGAGACGTGCACACACAGAGAGGAAGAGCAGACAGGCAGAGAGGACAAGCAGGAAAAGCATATATTTACCGCAGATATCATATTTTACACATATTACTGGGTGATTCCATGTTTCAAAAACACAAATATTGACAATTTGTATAGTTTATTTTTATTTTAAATTTTATTTTTATTTATATTTTTATTTTTATTTTTATTTTTTGTAGCTCTAGGGGGGGCGGCGCCCTAGCGCCCTCTATGGACCAGCCGCCACTGAAAGATTATCTTTATACACATAATTGAACCTGTCAGTGTTTTATTGTTGGATTATCATTACTGCAGTATCAATGTGAGCGACACTGTTGGTTGAGGTGCAGCTAATTTGAACTACTTCATGTACTGATGTGTAGTTTGAACTATGACAATCATGTTGACTTGTCTCGTGTTTTGAATTAATAAACGTAGTCTGTGAATAATTAGTAATTACAGCTGTTAAATACATGTAGTGGAGTAAAAAGTACATTTTCCTCTGAATTGTAATAGAAGTATCATAAAATGGAAATACTCAAGTAAAGTTAAAGTATCTGAAAATAGTACTTCAGTAGGCCTACTTGGTAAAATGTATTGAATTACTTTCCCTATTGCTAAATAAAAAAAATAACCTGCAGTAAGTAAAAGTACATTTACTCAAGTAGTACTTGTACTTTACTTGAGTATTTCCACTTTGTGCTTCTTAATAGTTCTACTTCATTACATGAATGGTCTTTTGTATTTCACTACATGTATATTACAGTTAGTTATTAGTAATTGTAGCTGTGACATAAATGTAGTAGAGTAAAACATGAAACATTTCTCTCTGAATTGTAGTAGAGCAGAAATGCAAAGTATAGCATAAAATACAAATACTCATTGTACTTAAGCACTTTAGTAAATGTATTTAGTTACTTCTACTATAGCAACAGTAATTTAAAAACAATGTATTTTAAAATGTAGCCTATTTTGAGACACACAACTAAAATGTTTCCAGTGTTGTAAATTACAGGTTATCATACTACTGAATATAATAAAGCTACTTTTGATTAATAAATGAATAAAATATCACACTTAAGATAGTTGTCAACAAATTATAAGTTCTCAGCTTCTCGCTTGAAAATAAGTGGGAACATTTCTAAGTATTTAGTAAGAAACTAGGAGACATAAAACAAAGCGTTGACGTGTAAAAAGTAGTTTTGCTTGAATAAACCTGTATTTGGGGGACATACCTTGTTATAAACTGTAATATGGCGCCCTCTTGTGGTTGAATAGAGGAATGAGAGGTAGCCTATGAGCTCTGCCGTTTGTGTAACAAGCTACAAGCCCCGCCCAGCTGCCCGCGTCCTATTGGTCCGCACTTTGAATAGAAACACGTGATTGGACAGAATGCTCAGTTACAGCTCCCCCGGAACTTAATGTACACATGAACATATATTGTATAAGTGTCCTGCCCGCAACCAACAGAGCAGTAAGTACCAGTCTTCACCCTCTAAATGTTCATTTAAATTACGTGTGACACCGAGGAGTGAATGTGTGAGGCATGATAAACATTTTCATTCAAACTGTCTCCAGTTATGCCGACGTCTCCCGTTAACACGCGGATCCCCCTCACCAGTTTCGGTCATCTCATAACAGAGGTGAAGGTAAGAACAGTGTTTGATTTATGCATGCCCAGTGGTGGAATTAAATTAATTAAGGACTAGTGGATTGATGGAGTGAAAATGCATCGATTCATTTATCAATCAAGGTATTATTTGCATTAAACGAAGACCTATTATCATATCACTTTCTCTCTCTTTTTACTTTTACTTTTCCCTGATAATTTTACTCATGAGGTGGAGCATCTTTCACGGCCTGAAACAATAATTAGTTTATTGCGTTTGGCTTGATCATATAAAAAAAAACAAGATAAGATAGAGGAGTTTTATGATCTCCCAAATTCACTTTACAGCTTTACAAGAAACTGTCTAAAGGTAGGAAACATGTAGAGTGTACAACATTTGTAAAATAGCAAATAGCTGTGCAAAGAATAGGGATATAAATAACGAATATTTAAAAAGACAAGGGCGGAAAATACACAGTGGGTGTTTTTCTCTTCAGCGGCCACAAGGGGCAACAATGAGCCCAGTACGCCTTCTAAAACAAACTTACACAAGCTACACAAAGGTGAGATTCATGCTGATATATATATTTATTAAACTGTTCTTTACAAGCCCCAAACCAGGAGTTTTAAGTAGTGGTGGAAGAAATACTCAGATATTGTACTTAAGTAAAAGTACTACGGTGCAACTGAATCAGAATCAGAAATACTGAATGGATCCGCGGGGGGAAATTGGTCAGTGACAGTTGCTCTTATATATAGGCCTAAGCATGAATAAATATGAGAAAAATAGAAATAAAGGACTCTGTAAAATGTAAATTATCAACATAATGCTACAATATACCCAATATATGAACCAGTAAGATGAAGAAGAAAGCTGCACATGCACTCTTGCTTTTACTAAACCTTACTCTGTCACAAGTCCAAGTCATGCAATCCAATTTGTACTTAAGTAAAGGTATGTGTTAGCAAATATACTATGTAAAAGTACTATGCACAATGTCCCATTTCAGAATAATGTATATTATATTATTGGATTAGTTATGGATGCATTAATGTGTAAGCACCACCGAGGTTGCAGCTGGTAGTTGGGGGGCTTATTTTTAACTACCTTTTTGAGTAAAGGCATGTAGTTATTTCCACCACTGTTTTTAGAGCCTTTCCACTGAAAACAGCTGCTTTCTGCAGCTGAAAATAATGTCATGGGATCTGTGGGTTTTTCATTTTCGTATTGTTTTCATAAACAATCCTAAAAACAGACTTGAAGTTTTCATGGTAATACTTAAACAAAACATATTTAGCATTATTTCAAATAGCTATTACGGTATCTCATCTTTTCTTTTCTCCTTTTGATTGTTTAATCTATTAGACATTGTAATATAAAATCATCCACACAGAACCCTCGTCCTGTGTTTAAGAGTTGTAACAGAGGTGTCAGATATGCTCATTATGACGTTTTATCATCGATAAAATCTTAAAGGAATCGGGTAAACAACAAGTGCACAGCTACTGATTTCTGAATGATTGAAACAGCTGTCCTCTACCCAATCATGCACAACGTGGTTTCACTTCATTAAATCTGTATCAGGCTTGAGGGGGAAGAAAGGGTTTCCTCTCTACTCTGCTAATACCGGCTGCAGAATAAATCAGCGCTGCCGAGCAGAGCGGCCTCGTCAGCACTCTGCTGTCGCCGCTGGCACACTCCGTGCAAGTGTAATGTTCATAGTGGAAGTTATTCATCTATTCACATGAATGCTTGTATTCTGCATTCTCCCCCCTCATGTACTGTAAACCAGAGGAACACTTCACTTCATGGAATTCAGTCTTCTTGAATTTAAAAAAAGACAATGTAAGAAGATGACGACGACATTTTTAAAGTGATAATTCATTTTTACTGTCGTGTATAGCACAAATATAAAATAATACACCTTTTCACTTCAATTGCTGAGAGTTGGATGAAAAGATTGATGCCACTCTTGTGTCTACATGAGTATGAAAGTGTCAGTAGACAGTTTGCTTAGCTTAGCATAAAGACTGTAAGCAGCCTGGAGGAAACAGCTAAAAGAGCTTCGCACACAACCTCCTCTAAAACTACAACTTTGTTTTACAGGAGCTTATGTGCTGAGCTTTATTGACACGTGTTCTATGTATCCAACAAACGAGATGTAACATGTTAATAGTGAGCTCTAGAGGTGCTGCTAGGCGGATGTTGTTACCTTTGGACAGAGCCAGGCTAGCTGTTTCCCCCTGTTTCCACTCTTTATGCTAAGCTAACTGTCTCCTGACTGTAGCTTTGTATTTACTGTTCAGACATTAAGGGTGGTATCAATCCTCTCCTTTAACTCTCAGCACGAAAGCAATTAAGTGTATACCCCAAATTTAAATCCTTTAAATATAAAGATACAACCAGGAGAAGGTTAGCTTAGCTTAGAATAAAGACTAGAAGCTGCACAGGGCTGCTAATAGTCAAATTCATTGCCTAATGTGAAACCACAGCTTGTAATTGTAACACTTTGTTTTTTAATAGATTAAAGAAATGAGCTTTAGAGGTGCTCACAGGCAGATTTATTTTTTGTTGAACAGAGCCAAGCTAGCTGTTCCCTCCTGTTTTCAGTATTTATGCTAAGCTAACCTAAAGGACTCCTCTTGGTATAGCTTTATATTTACTGCGAGTCTGCTTATCTAACTCTCTGCAAGAAAGTGAATACATTTCTCAAAATGTCAAACTATTTCTTTCTCAGCCACATGTTGTGCAAAGCTAGTTTGAAAACATCATCAACTTTAAACACATTAATCATTTTTAGTGACATTATTTAGATAAATGTGTTTTCGACATCATTAAAAAGTTAATTTTCCTGCCAGTAGTTATGAGCAAGAGGCTTTCATGTATTTCTGTTGCAGCTATTTGAGAACTGAGATATTTTGTTAATAAATCTCAGCATATGCATTAGGAGAAGAAAAAAAAACCTTCAAACTCTTCAGCCAAAGGGAATTGCAGCTTTACGCTTTTATCACAGTTAAACTCTCATGAAAAAAAAGAGTAGAGTCTGTGGAGAATGAGCTCTGTGCTGCCAGCAAGTCCAGCTGATTAGCTGAGCTCTGGCTGATGAATAATTCAGTTTCATTTAATTCAAAGTGTTGAATGTGATTTGCATCCCCATAAACCAGTTTGTCATCTCAGCCCTGCCTCGTCATGCCACTTAACAAACCACCTGTTTCAACATGCAAAAAGTATTTTGTGTTTGCAACTGTCTCTGTTCACTTGTAAAGAAATTGCAACATTTCTTGTCTCATAGTTTTCAGATTGTGTTTAGTGGCTGCGTGCAGCATTTGTACCTGCACGCAGGCCCTCATCTAGTTTATGATGAGACTCGCTAAGTTAATGTTGTTATTGTGGTTACGTGTTCCCGTCTTTTTTGTTTCACATTCATTTTGACCATGCAGGCTTCATTCTATCACATTCTATTCTGTGACTTTTCTTTTCATTAATGTACAATCATTCCCTCATTTTATGCACCCATTTACGCAGACATTTACACGCACATTTACACACATATTTACGCACACATTTACACACTGATGACAGAGAAGTCAGTGGGAGCAACTTGGGGTTCAGTGTCTTGATCATCAAACCGTCGACCCTGCGTTTAACAGACGACACGCCTCAAACTAGTGAGCCACAGCCGCTCCCGGCTCATTGATGTCTGGTTTTATCGTTAACTGTTTGTTGCTTTCATTTTCATATGTGGTTTATTCTATTTGCTATTTGATATGGCTTTGAATGCACTTTGGCTTTACTTGCAATGAAATGCTGTTTATAAACTAGATGACTTTGTCTTTGATCTCCTCAAACGTACATTTTGATATCGTGATATCAAGCAGTGTGGTTGCAGTGCTTCCTCTTACTGTGTTTCAGAGGCAGCTGTTTGGCATCGAGGCCCCGGCTTCTGGGGAACTGACTGGTTTGAGGAAATACTTTAATAGCTACACTCTGCAGGGTCGCAGAAATGTACATAACACACACACACACACATATTTACACGCACAGGCTGCATTCAATGTGAACGTTAATTTAAGTTTTTACATATCAAGTCATTCAGAAATATGTCCTCTCCGCTCTCTTACAGTGTGTCTTGGCTACTTATGGGCTCTTTGCTGTAACAGCTGCTGCCTACTGGATGCACAGACAAAACAAAAAAGAAGACCAGGCGTCCGGCTCCACGGTCTGAAACATCGGCCTCTTACAGTGACGTTTGTACTCACGAATGATTAATAAAGATGTGAAGAAACAGAAGGAAACCATGTGACGTTTCCTTTGTGTAACTTGAAATCTACTTTGTTAATAAATGCTTTGTAAATATTAGAAGCTGACTGATCATTGCTCTGTGATAAGAGAAGTCACACTAGTTACCATGGCATCAGAGTGTGTGTGCGTACTAATGTGTGTGCAGTTAGATTGTTTCCCCACAAGGTGTCCATCTGCCTCTGATACAAACTGCAACCAAACCAAAATTATATATTTCATCTATTTTTATATACTGTTTTATTACCCATATTAGAATTATGTCAATCACAAAAATCATACAACATTTTGTAAGAATGAACAAAGGGCATATCTAAGATTACATTTTATTTATGCAGGTTTTGTGGGACAATGCTCCCCCTCCGGGTTGAGAGCATCTGCAAGCATTCAAAATGAATATTTTCTGAATGCAACCAAGATCATGTCTGAGCTTGTAGAGAAGTTCTTATCTTTTTGTGTTACATGTTTTTTGTGTGTGTGTGTGTGTGTGTGTGTGTGTGTGTGTGTGTGTGTGTGTGTGTGTGTGTGTGTGTGAGTGAGAGAGTGTGTGTGTGTGGCCATTATATTCTTCTTTCTTTAGAGCAAAAAAAGCGTTTTTGCATTTAAAAGTAATCTGCATTAAAAATCCAGTAATGTTGCACATTGAATGTATTTTTGCATTTAGTCGTTTAAACCATGAAGGAGCTCAACATATATGAATAATCTTCATAGCATATAAATGACGTGTAAATGTATGTTTGTTTAGTTTTAAGTATGCAGCGTTTCACCACTTTATTAAGAAAAGAAGAAGCAGAGAGCATTTATATAATAATGAGACTCACTAGATATTTATGATAATCAATGTTTGATTATCATAAATGATGAACACGCATAATTTACGGTTTCACATTCATTTTGACGGGAAGGATTAGTTTGCATAGTTCAAAATCCGGATCCAAAAAGATTATTTGCATTATTAGTTAAACCCCTTCAATGTATTTTGCATTCAGACATAGGCTACCTGTAATTCTGCATTTTTAGGTAATGTAAGCGGTCTACACGCGACATTTACACACACACACACACGCACGCGCACACACAAAGAGAGACACGCACACGCATATGCACGCTAAAAACGCACGCGAGCTGCTGGCAATCACGTGATTTAAAAGAATCCGAGTGTCTAAACTGAAAGCAAAAGTAACAGCTGGCCGGACCACCTCAACAAGCGTGTGTTTTGTGTGTGTGCGCGCGCGCGCGTGCGTCTGTCAATGAATCCGTCATTAGAGAACTCGAGACAACATGAATGGTGTTGTCGAGCCAACATATCTGACCGTTTGATAGTGCGGCCCCGCCTCCCGCCTCCCGGTACGATACGAACCTGAACTGAAAGTAGGAATTTTTTCTTGTCATGTAGAGCTGCGACCTCCGTCAGGGAACAAGCTGACTGGACTCTTGAGCTCTCTGCTGCTCGGACTCGCCAAGACTCTTCTTGTCAAGTTGTTGCAAGTAAGTGAACTCTGTGTATCATTAATGCATATTTAACTACGAGTTGGTTGGTTACGAACGTTTTGTGTGGCAGCAATGACACATGTCACTACTTCATTCATCTGAACTCAAAAAGGTACAAAACTATCATGCAGAAACACAAATTATTCTGTTTTGGGCGCTCTTACTGTTTAGAACTTTAATTGGGGTTGTATCGGGAATGTTATAAAGCAATTACAAAATATATATATTTCCATTAGGTGTGGACATCCTCTCCCAGTCTTATCAACTCCTATTTTTAGATTAAACAACACTGATACCCGTGTAACTACCATCTCACCTCATCCCCCAAGGTTCCAAATAACAGAAAATATTACTAATAGTAGATACAATTAGTTTTTTAGCACTTCTGCTGTGACGTTTGCCTACTTTTTGTTCTGAATATTGATGCAAGAGGCATCAATATTTGGACACATTATCACACGTTGTGAATTTTTTTTGTGATGTTTCGAAACTGCATTTGATCTCTTGTGAAACACTTACTATGAAGTTAATACATTCAGCTTTAATTTTCTGGGTTTTAACATCCACTTAGGGTCGACGGGTCAAAGCCGTGTCCATGTACTGTTGTACTGCTTCAAAAACTGAGGCTATACACCGGTCATCCAACGTGTAAACCGTCAAACTGAAAGTTAAACTTCATAGTCTCTGTTTTATTACAAAGTGGAGCACAGACACTGCACTTTGTAAAAAAAACAGAGCTGAGAAAAACAGGATCCTGGAGTTACACGATTTACTGTAAACTGATAAGTCTGCATAGTTTGATGCAGACTTCCTCCTCACAGATAGACGATCAACCAAGTTAATAGGATTTGAGCTGAGATTGAAATGTTTGCTGAAGCAGCAAGATTACAACTCAGTGAGATATTTACATGCATTTTTCATTGTTTGAGCAAAGAGGTAAAGCAAAAGCAGACGTTAAGTATCATAAGAAACAAAATGAGATAAGATAAGATAAGATAATGCTTTATTATTCCCACAGCGGGGAAATGTACAGGATTACAGCAGCGTATAGTATAGTGCAAACAAGAGACAGTAAAAAAACAAAAGTTGCTTTAAAACATATAAGCAAAAACAAGAAAGACAAACAGAAACCGAAAAACAAGGTACAGCAAACTATACTTATATATCCTTATATACTTAAGTTTAAGTATTATTAAGACCTACTTGTTTTAATTCGAGGCACTTTGTTACTTTGCACTGGAAATAAGCTTTATAAATAAACTTTAGTTACTTTTAGTGAAAACTAAAGAGTATTACATACTTGCATACTAACGTGTTGGAATACTTTTACACAAATGAGCTTGTAGAGCAAGATCGTTTATTTTCTTTCACTGTCACGCTTGACTCCAAAAGTGAAAGTGTTTCGGCTGTCATGAACTATGTTACAGCCGCCCTTCTCAGTGATTGATGATACAAAAACATGTGGTTTATTGTCAGTCACATGACCTAATTAACACACACACATACACACACACACACACACACACACACAGACTGGATTACATGTGTCCCGTATGCAGTGAGGTTAAAGGGCCTTAAGGTGATATTTTATTTATAAAAATGGGAAAACAATGGGAAAGAGGTCGCTCATTGTGACGAACCTTCAGAGAGTAATCAACTGAATCTGCAGCTCCCCTCAGCTTTACAGAGATTTATAGTGAGCTCATTGTTAAACTGTCCGGCCCACAACTTTAAAAACCCACAGAACACTACCTGCTCAGCACCAAACAGCGTACAGACAAAGTTAACGCATTTAGCATTTAGCAGCTAAAGAGCCAGATATTTTCCTGAGGAGTTGGTGGAGACCCAAAACAGAGCTAAAAGAGAGAGAATATTGGACTTAATTTCGTCAGGTGGCCAGAAACACTAATAGAGCTATTAATCAATATATTAACTATTACATTAATCAGCAACTATTTTGATAATCAAAAATTCTCTGATTCCAGCTTCTTAATGTGACATTCAAAGTCACTATCTATTGCCAAAGGAGGTAACACAATGGTGATTCTTACTATACTGATGAAAGAATTGCAATATTTATATATTTGCTGTGTTATGAACTAGGTGACTGTGGTGACATTCCCTGAAAAAATGCTGTATTACAGTTTTTCTCCATTGTATACACACAATAAATGAAACTATACACAATTCAGAAACATAGCATGTTAGTATTACATTTCTTTCTCAGCTTTCTCAAACTTCCGACTGGTAAACTCTGAGAACAATTACTTCGAAATCAACTACAACTGAAATGATTAAAAGTGAATATGTTCTGAATTCTTGACCTGCTCTGTGACAGTAAACTGAATATCGGTCAGTTGTGGACAAAACAAGACATTTGAGGACGTCATCTTGGGATTCAGGAAACACTGATTCTCACTTTGTGACATTTTATAGACCGAACAACTGAGAAAATAATCAACAGCTTAATCCACAGTGAGAATCATCTTTAGTCGCAGCCCTTACCCCAAATTAATGTGTAACCGCTGGATGTGTAAATAAGCAGCTGTTTATATGTCAACGTTGTGTTCACAACTGGTTTCTGCTGCCCCCTAGTGGCCATAAATACCATTAGACCTATTGCAAATCTATTGTGATGATTAAGGTGAAATGCAGTTCAGTGGAATAAAACATTTTGACTGATTGTTCACCTTTTTGTATTTCAGCTCATCACGTTCGTCAGTGGCAATCCGTCAAGGACAGATGGCTGAACAGATCCTGCATCTGCTCCCATCCAGAAGTTTGTGATGAAGTTGATAAATCTTGATTCAATTCTCAAGCTGTTGTTTAAAGCAACATGGAGTCTGAAAGAGGACTGAGCAGCAGATGACCGGCCAGAAAGGGGTCAGTGATGGAGGATCTGCCAGTGAAAAGTGGAGGAACTGGTGCAACAGGTGGACAAGAGGAGGATTCCCCTTTCTAGGATGGTCAGAGACAATATTGATAGAACAGTAGTACCGAGCAGAAAACAGAACAGCGCAGCGGAGACGCAGAACCAAAGTAGACCCCCCGAGGAACCTGCAGGACCAGAACCAGTCCAGAGCCCAGAGAGAGTTCAACCAGAGAGCCAAGAGCCCACAGAGAGTCAGCTAGATTTACTGCACTGGAAAAAACTGAATTTCCATGAAGAACCTGAAACCTGGAGCCAGGTTAGCACTCAACGTTTGCTCAGTTTGTGGATTTTATTGTTTTGGGAGATTTGTTTTTTTAAACAGTGCACAGATGGCTGGAGCGAAACAAAGTCCGAAATCAAACACCAGGATTTCTTTCTCAAAAAGCACTCAGATCTTTTACTAAAAGTAAACGTAAATACTCAACAGTGTATATAATGCTCTGCATTCCCAATTGTACTGAAGTAAAAGTACATCAGTAAGTACAAAGACAAAGTACAAAATACTGAAAGTACCAAAAGTAAAAGTACTCTTTATGCAGAATGGAATGAGTGATGAGTTAATGTGTCAGCATCACTTTGATGTTGCAGCTGGTAAAGGTGGAGCTAATATTAACCCCTTCATATATATTTAACACTATTTTAAAAACATTGTTATGAGATTGTCTTTTTATCAGTGTCAAATAATGGACTTCACATGTTTGGGCTGAGCAGTTGTTGGTTTTTGTTCGAGCCAAACATTACATAACAACAACAACAATAATTAATAGTATTATATTTGTTATTATGCAGTGTTTTTTTACATCAATGGAGCTTCTGTATGAGTTCCAACACACACACACAATCTGTGGTTAACACTGCGTCATCGTTTTGAAGTCAAATATCTGAGTTTACCTTTGGACTTTGACTGTTTATACTGAACACAGGACACATAATCTGCAAGTTTCTATTACAAAGCGTCTAAAACACTGCAGAGCATTACTGTTGTTAGTATTACATTGTTTTTGTTCATACACTATAGCATCTCTAAAAATAATGTTAAGAATACATTTGATAGATATATATAAACTTTGGTAGGATGACTTAGACTCAACCCGTAAACATTTGTTTAACTCTGCTTTACTGCCTCCTCTGTGACTGTTGTTGGCAATAACTTTATTTCATGTTATTTATTTCTAATAAATTCTCTGCTGCAGCCAATCACTGGAGCTGATGCTGAGAGTTTCCCCACGCACCTCCGTCCATTCAGCAGCGCAGCAGAGTACAAACTGGTGAAACACACATACCAGCAGCTCCAACACAGTGGTTACTACTGGGGATCGATGACCATGGAGGAGGCACACGAAATACTCACACGGGCACAGCTGGGTACCTTCCTCATCAGGTAAATCTACCACTACAAGGTTTTGTTTTATCTGTTGTTTTTGTCTGCAACTGTTCTCTTGCACAGGTGTCATTTTCAGAAGTGGATTCAAACCTTAATGGGATTTATTTGGGTCATGATACATAAATAAAAAATGAACTTCACCCAGTGTAGCTTGTTTATCATAAAATATGTACAAAGCATTCATATCTTGCAGTATTTATATTCGTCACAGCTTTTGATGAATCCTATTTTGTGAACAGCTAAGTCTGATTCTAAAATGATCTATTGTGTTCACTAATATCTCATTTTCCCTATTGCTCCTTCTCTACCTATATTTGTAGTCAAACAAATTCCTATAAGATCAAAATTGGACATGCATATGTAGATATAGTCCTCCTGTACCCTTTTCCCTTTACTGCATGCCCAATAAAAAGCATTATACAAGAAAAGAAACCACATTAGGTGTGCATAAAGTGACTGTAAATGCATGCTGCTGTGTTGTTACAGAGACAGCGGCCAGCCAGATGTTTTCTTCACTCTGAGTTACCAAAGCGACGACGGCCCGACCAGTGTTCGTGTCCAGCTGAACAACCTGCTCTTCAGTCTGTGCGGCAGCCACAGGACTTTTGCGTCACTTTTCGCTCTGCTCACTTATTACACCGGCTCATCTTGTAAGCTGACATTGCCCTATCGCAAGCAGCGTCCGGAGCGCCTGAAGCAGATGTGCAGGAGGGCTCTCATGGGCTCATATGGAGCAGAAAATATAAGCACCTTACCTGGAGTCAGCACTCAAGTCAAAGACTATGTTCATGCGTACCCTTATTGTATATAGACGCCTGTGTGGACAGCGTGTCTGTCGCTGTATCAAGATGTTGTTTGTCTTCTAAGTTAAAGAAATATTCAGTTTTGTGTTATTTTTATTTTTATAAATATCACAATCACAGCTTGAGTATTTGATCTGCAAGTTGTTGAAGGCTTATTTGCACACATTATGATTATGTTTTACAGAATACCCATGGTACACGTTATAATTTTTTGATAAATAACCACACGCATATCCTGTTTAACTGCTGCATCACTGCCGACATGATATACGTATCAGTTGTAACGTCCATGAAATTGTAACATCTGCTGCTGTTGAAAGCTGCATTCATTGATGGTTCTCGCCACTAAGGAATCAGATTGTAATATTTTCTCTTCTTTTACTCTGTTTTGAATAGAAGCCTTGAGCCGCCGTGATTGCAATTATGTTTTTAATCCTGTTATCTCGAGATAGTGAATTAATTATCTCGTTATCTCAGGACAAAAGAGTTGTTTTCTGGTCATAACTGGTTAATTATCTCATTATCTTGGGAAAACACTAGGTCTGTTTCTCTGGATAATTGGACAAATACCCAATTTTCATGAGAAAGCAACAGGTTGTTTTCTTGAGATAAGTTATGGATGAACCCTAAAATGATTAATCTAGCTAATGTGCATGTCTCATTCAGTATTTGGTAAACAATATCAACAGGATTACTGAAATATACAGGCCTCGTTTGAATGAAGGTATCAGAAGATTTAGTTTCTTGAAATAAGTGAAACGACCCTTTCACATGACATAGCCATTTGATTCAGTTCTTACATTGATTAATGCAGTTTTAAAACCAATAAACTATTCAGCATTTGAACTCAGTTAACATGTGTAATTACTTTCTTCAGTCCTATGGAACAACAGACAATTGTACAAAAGTGTGACGCTTTGCAAAATGTTGTTCATGTTGAATGAATTAAAATATTAAATTGACAAACTATAATGCATGTGAACCCAAGGCTGAACTATTGACCAGGCAAAGCAGGAAACTGCCCCTGCAATAAAATCCTGCGAAACATCAGCCTGATAATATTTTCACTGTGTTAGCATGCTGACATTAGCACTGAGCTCAAAGCACCGCTATTCCTATATACAGCCTCATAGAGCAGCTAGTATGTAAACTCAAAGTCCGTATAATAAACGTATCTTTACAGAATACTGTTTTTGTAGTCGGTGCACCAGAAATCCGCATTCTTTATTGTTTTATACAAACAGGAAACTACACAGTAAGTGCGCCGTTGGACGTCAATCAAAGTGTTGCATTCCAATTAAACCTCACAAAGAGGAAACAACATTTTATTTTCCAAGATCTTCCTGGAGCTGTCTTTTCTTTAGCAGCTCCTGTATTTCAGCACTCTTAAAATCAAGCCTTTTCTTAGTGCTACATACAGTATATGCATGCAGACTTTTTGAGTATACTTTTCTCATTTTACAGTGCAAACACTATACTCAAAAGCAGTGGCGGTTAGTGCATTTTATACCTGGGCCTTCACTGCTGTCCTGCAGCTGAAACACAGCTACGGTTATTGTTTTTTCGTGTAAAAATGAAGCTCAGGACCTATAAATGCACTAACTGCAGAGAATACGCCGAGAGTGCGTCTCCTCTCTTCTCTGACTGCAGCTGGGACTGCAGCGCGAGGCTTCTGTGAGAGTACCCGCCTGTGTGTGCTTTGGGGCGGCGGAGGGGCTCGCGGCAGCACCCGCTGCTCGTTCACGACAGTGCAGAGCGTACGTGCTTTAACGTCAGAATCAAAACACCAGAAAAGTCTCCAATAACACCTTAAAAAGTCGCTAGATTTGTCGCCATGAGGGTTTGGAAAGTCGCCAGATTTAGCGAGAAAGTCGCCAAGTTGCCAACACTGGCACCGGCTAAATATGTCCCCAGAGCAACATTGGACGTAACAATGGTTCCTATCACATATAAAACCAAACAAAAATCCATCTTCATAAAAACAAGTTGTACAAATAATAATATATAAACAAGCATATTAAAGCTACTGCAGATGTAAAAACAAACGCATTTAACTTACCAGAGCTGCTGTTCACTATTGAAAGACAAAGTCCATCCTCCTTTCTTTGTAAATAAAGAGTTTAATCTCACGGATGTTCAGTACATCCGTGCGTTTTAGTTCCAGTAAGAAGTCCTTCTCGATTCATGGATGCCAGTGAAGACAGTCGAGCCCCCCCCCCCCAGTTGTATTTCTTGAATACGTTTTAATGCGTTTGAGGGCTGAAAATGTCCGCTCGACAGAGGCAGCAGATATTGGGATTGTCACCGCCCAACATGTCACGCTAGCCCACTGACCAATCACGTATGGCTAGGCCAGCTAGCAGGCTCTGGCACGTCAAAGAATACGCCCAACATGTCAAACTAAAGATCTGATTGGTTGAACACTATGACAATCAACAATATCGTCCCCATTCACTTAAACTGCAAAGGGATTCACTTGTGAGTCTGCAGGCCTCGGGCCTCTCTTCTTACCTAGAGACACAGAGGTGAAATCTGATTGGATAAAAGCTCTACTTAAAACAAGCTGCACTGGAAGCAGAGCAACTGAGGAAGACTAGCTGTGCAATGAGAAAATAAGATAATGGGAAAAATATTTTTATAAATTATAATACATGTAGTGTATTTAAGAAAAATTATTAAATTATAAAATAGCTATAACTTTGTGATTCTGTTTAGGCCAGCAGAGAAGGCCTTGCAGGCCCTGACGGCCCACCACTGCTCAAAAGCTGTATGGCATTGTGATACAGCTCTATGCTTTTTATTCTCTAATACATTTCTGCTTAACTTTAACCGAAGTGAATTGGTGTGGGGAGGCTGAAGAGGGGCCCCCATAGTGGGTTAATCCGGCCGTGTATGAAGCTGACTGTCAACTGAAAAACTATCTGCCATTCTATTCAGCTATGTGTCAATACACAAATATAAAGCTTGCACATACACACAGTTTGATTGAGTACCAGTCTTCTGTCATCTGTTCCATTTCCTGTCCTAAATCTGACTGCCAGTGGCCCCTTTAGTCTAAATTAGCCCTGCATCAGGGACACACACACACACACACATACACACACGTTTCCTGTCCTCGAATTTTCCCTGCCTCATTAACCTTAAACAATG